>JAENHJ010000180.1:0-95000 GCA_025330945.1 Mucuna pruriens | reverse complement strand
GAAGAAGAAGAAGAAGAAGAAGAAGAAGAAGAAGAAGAAGAAGAAGAAGAAGAAGAAGAAGAAGAAGAAGAAGAAGAAGAAGAAGAAGAAGAAGAAGAAGAAGAAGAAGAAGAAGAAGAAGAAGAAGAAGAATAAGAAGAAGAAGAAGAAGAAGAAGAAGAAGAAGAAGAAGAAGAAGAATTAGAAGAAGAAGAAGAAGAAGAAGAAGAAGAAGAAGAAGAAGAAGAAGAAGAAGAAGAAGAATGAGAATAAGAAGAAGAAGAAGAAGAAGAAGAAGAAGAATGAATAAGAAGAAGAAGAAGAAGAAGAAGAATGAGAAGAATAAGAAGAAGAAGAAGAAGAAGAAGAAGAAGAAGAAGAAGAAGAAGAAGAAGAAGAAGAAGAAGAAGAAGAAGAAGAAGAAGAATGAAGAAGAAGAAGGAGAAGAAGAAGAAGAATGAAAGAAGAAGAAAAGAAGAATGAAGAAGAAGAAGAAGAAGATGAAGAAAGAAGAAGAAGAAGAAGAATGAGAAAAAAAGAAAAAGAAGAAGAATGAGAAGAAGAAGAATGAGAAGAAGAAGAATGAGAAGAAGAAGAATGAGAAGAAGAAGAATGAGAAGAAGAAAGATGAGAAGAAGAATGAATGGAAGAATGAGAAGAAGAATGAAAATAAGAAGAATGAGAAGAAGAAGAACGAGAAGAAGAAGAATGAGAAGAAGAAGAACAAAAGAAGAAAGAAAAAGAATGAGAAAAAGAATGAGAAGAAGAATGAGAAGAAGAAGAATGAGAAGAAGGAGAATGAGAAGAAGAATAACGACAAGAAGAAGAATGAGGAAAAGAATGAGAAGAAGAATGAGAAGAAGAAGAATGGAAGAAGAATTAGAAGAGAAAGAATGACAAGAAGAAGAATGAGAAGAAGAAGAATGAGAAGAAGAATGAGAAGAAGAAGAATGAGAAGAAGAAGAATGAGAAAAAGAAGAATGAGAAGAAGAAAAGAACGAGAAGAAGAAGAATCAAAAAGAAGAATGAGAAGAAAAAAGAATAAGAAAAGAAGAATTTACGAAGAATGAGATTAAAAAAATGGTAAGAAGAAGAAATGTAAGAAGAAGAATGAAAAGAAAAAGATTGAGAAAAAGAAGAATGAGAAGAAGAATGAAATGAAGAATGAGAACGAGAAGAAAAAAATAGGAAGAAGAAGAATGAGAAGAAGAAGAATAAGAAGAAGAAGAATGAGAAGAAGAAAAATGAGAAGAAGAAGAATGAGAAGAAGAAGAATGAGAAGAAGAAGAATGAAAAGAAGAAGAATGAAGAAGAAGAATGAGAAGAAGAAGAGAAGAAGAAGAATGAAGAAAAGAAGAATGAAGAAGAAGAAGAAGAATAAGAAGAAGAATGAGAAGAAGAAGAAGAAGAAGAAGAAGAATGAAGAAGAAGAAGAAGAAGAAGAAGAAGAAAAAGAAGAAGAAGAAGAAGAAGAAGAAGAAGAAGAATTAGAAGAAGAAGAATTAGAAGAAGAATGAGAAGAAGAAGAATAAGAAGAAGAATGAAGAAGAAGAATAATGAAGAAGAAGAATGAGAAGAAGAAGAATGAGAAGAAGAAGAATGAGAAGAAGAATAAGAAGAAGAAGAATGAGAAAAAAAAGAATTAGAAGAAGAAGAATGAGAAAAGAAGAATGAAAAGAAGAAGAATGAGAAGAAGAAGAATGAATGAAGAAGAAGAAAGAAGAATAATAAAAGAATGAGAAGAAGAAGAATGAGAAGAAGAAGAATGAGAAGAAGAAGAAGAAAGAAGAAATGAGAAGAAGAATGAAAGAAGAAGAATGAAAAAAGAAGAATGAGAAGAAGAAGAAATGAAAGAAGAAGAATGAGAAGAAGAAGAATGAGAAGAAGAAGAATGAGAAGAAGAAGAATGAGAAGAAGAAGAATGAGAAGAAGAATGAGAAGAAAAGAATGAAAAGAAGAAGAAGAAAAGAAGAACAATGAGAAGAAGAAGAATGAGAAGAAGAATGAGAAGAGGAATAATGAGAAGAAGAATGAGAAGATGAATAATTAAAAGAAGAAGAATGAGAAGAAAAAAGAATGAAGAAAATGAAAGAAGAAGAATAAGAAGAAGAATGAGAACAAGAAGAATGAAAAGAAAAATTAGAAGAAGAAGAATAGCGAAGAAGAAGAATGAGAAGAAAAAAAAAAAAGAAGAAGAAGAATGAAAACAAGAATGAAGAACAAGAATGAGAAGAATAATGAAAAGAAGAATGAGAAGAAGAAGAATGAAAGAAGAAGAATGAAAAAGAATAATGAGAAGATGAAGAATGAGAAGAAGAATAATGAGAAGAAAAGAATGAGAAGAAGAATAAAAAAGAAGAAGAATGAAGAAGAAGAAGAAGAAGAAGAAAAAGAAGAAGAAGAAGAAGAAGAATATGAAAAGAAGAATGACCGAAGAAGAATAAAGAAGAAGAATGAGAAGAAGAATAATAATAAGAAGAAGAAATTTGAAGAAGAAGAAGAAGAAGAAGAAGAATAAGAAGAATAAGAATAAGAAATAAGAAGAAGAAGAAGAATAAGAAGAAGAATAATAATAAGAAGAAGAAGAATAAGAAGAAGAAGAATAAAAATAATAAGAATAAAAAGAAGAAGAAGAAGAAGAAGAAGAAGAAGAAGAATAAGAAGAAGAAGAATAAGAACAAGAATAAGAATAATAAGAATAAGAAGAATAAGAAGAAGAAGAATAAAAAGAAGAAGAATGAAAATAATGAGAAGAAGAAAGAAGAATGAAAAGAAGAAGAAGAAGAAGAAGAAGAGGAAGAAGAAGAATTAGAACAAGAAGAATAAAAAGAAGAAGAAGAATAAGAAGAAGAAGAAGAAAAATAAGAATAAGAAGAAGAATAAGAAGAATAATAATAAAAGAAGAATAAGAATAAGAAGAATAAATAAGAAGAAGAAGAAGAAGAAGAAGAAGAAGAATAAGAAGAAGAAGAAAAGAAAAGAAATAAGAATGAGAAGAATAAGAATGGAATAATAAAATAAGAATAAGAAGAAGAAAAGAAGAAGAATAAGAATGAGAAGAATAAGAAGAAGAAGAAGAAGAAGAAGAAGAAGAAGAATAAAAAGAATAAGAAAAGAAGAAGAAGAAGAAGAAGAAGAAGAAGAAGAAGAAGAAGAAGAAGAAGAAGAATAAAAGAAGAAGAATAAGAAAAGAAGAAGAATGGTAAGAAGAAGAAAAGAGAAGAAGAAGAACCAAGAAGAAGAAGAATGAAGAAGAAGAAGAATTAAAAGAAGAAGAATGAGAAGAAGAAAAGAAGAAGAAGAATGAAGAAGAAGAAGAATAAAAGAAGAAGAATAAAAGAAGAAGAATAATTAAAAGAAGAAGAATAAGAAGAATAAGAAAGAAGAAAAGAAAAATAAGAAGAAGAATAAGAAGAAGAATAAGAAGAAGAAGAATAAGAATAATAAAATAAAAGAAGAAGAAGAATAATAATAAGAAATAAGAAGAAGAAGAAGAAGAATAATAATAAGAAGAAGAAGAAGAAGAAGAATAATAAGAAGAAGAAGAAGAAGAAGAAGAAGAAGAAGAAGAAGAAGAAGAATAATAAGAAGAAGAAGAAGAAAAAAGAAGAAGAATAAGAATAAGAAGAATAATAAGAAGAAGAAGAAGAAATGAAGAAGAAGAATAAGAAGAAGAAGAATAAGAATAAGAAGAAGAATAAGAAGAAGGAGAAGAAGAATGAAGAAGAAGAATAAGAAGAAATAATAAGAATAATAATAATAAGAAGAAGAAGAAGAATAATAATAAGAAGAATAATAAGAAGAAGAATGAATTCAGAAGAAGAAAATGAAAGAAGAAGAAAAAGAAGAAGAAGAAGAAGAAGAAAAAAGAAGAAGAAGAAGAAGAAGAAGAAGAAGAATAAGAAGAAGAAGAAGAAGAATAAGAAGAATAAGAAAAGAATAATAATAATAATAATAATAATAATAATAAGAAGAATAATAATAATAATAATAATAATAATAATAATAATAATAAGAAGAATAATAATAAGAATAATAAGAATAATAATAATAATAATAATAAGAAGAAGAAGAAGAAGAAGAATAAGAAGAAGAAGAAGAAGAAGAAGAAGAAGAAGAAGAAGAAGAAGAAGAAGAATAATAAGAAGAAGAAGAATAATAAGAAGAAGAATAAGAAGAAGAAGAATAATAATAAGAAGAAGAATAATAATAAGAAGAAGAATAAGAAGAATTAAAATAAGAATAAGAATAATAAGAAGAAGAATGAGGAGAAGAAGAATGTGTAGAAGAAGAATAAGAAGAAGAAGAATGAGAAGAAGCAGAATGAGATGAAAAAGAATGGGAAGAGGAAGAATGAGAATAAGAGGAATGAGAAGAAGAATAATAATAAGAAGAAGAATGAGAAGAAGAAGAATGACAAGAAGAAGAATGATAGGATGAAGAACGAGAGGAAGAATGAGAGGAAGAAGGAGAATAAGAAGAATAAGAAGAAGAATGAGAGGAAGAATGAATGGAAGAATTAGAAGAAGAATATGAAGAAGAAGAATGAGAAGGAGAAGAACGAGAAGAAGAAACATGAGAAGAATAAGAACAATGAGAAGAAGAATATGAAGAAGAAGAATGAGAAGAAGGAGAATGAGAACAAGAAGAATGAGAAGAAGAAGAATGAGAAGAAGAAGAAGAAGAAGAAGAATGAGAAGAAGAAGAATGAGAAGAATGTAAGAAAAAAATGAAGAAGAAGAATACAGGAAGAAGAAGAAGAAGAAGAAGAAGAAAAGAAGAAGAATGAGAAGAACGAAGAATGAATGGAAGAATGAAGAAGAAGAATAAGAATAAGAAGAATGAAAAAAGAAGAAACGAAGAAGAAGAAGAATGAAGAAGAATAAGAAAATTGAGAAGAAAAGAATAGAAGAGAAGAATTAGAAGAAGAAGAATGAGAAGAAGAAGAATGAGAATAAGAAGAATGAGAAGAAGAAGAATGAGAATAAGAAGAATGAGAAGAAGAAGAATGAGAAGAAGAAGAACGAAAAGAATGAAGAATGAGAGGAAGAAGAATGAGAAGAACATGAATGAAAAGAAGAATGAGAAGAAGAATGGGAAGAAGAAGAACGAGAAGAAGAAGAATGAGAAGAAGAAGAATGAGAAGAAGAATGAGAAGAAGAAGATTGAGAAGAAGAACAATGAGAACAAGAAGAATGAGGAGAGGAAGAATGAGAAGTAGTAGAATGAGAAGAAGAATGAGAAGAAGAAGAATTAGAAGAAGAAGAATGAAAAGAAAAATAATGGGAAGAAGAAGAATAAGAAGAAGAATGAGAAGAAGAAGAATGAAAGGAAAAATTAGAAGAAGAAGAATAGGCAGAAGAAGAATGAGAAGAAAAAGAATGAGAACATGAATGAGAACAAGAATGAGAACAAGAATGTGAAGAAGATGAAATGAAAAGGTAAGAATGGTTGTGCTAATAATGAGAAGAAGAAGAATTTTAACAAGAAGAATGGTAAAGAAGAAGAATGAGAAGAAGATGAATGAGGAGAAGAAGAATGAGAAGCAGAAGAAGAAGAATGAGAAGCAGAAGAAGGAGAAGAAGGAAATGTGAAGAAGAAGAAGAAAAGAAGAAAATCGAGAAGAAGAATGAAAAAAAGAAGAATGACCGCATTTAATATGAAGAAGAAGAATGAGAAGAGGAATAATAATAAGAAGAAGAATGAGAAGAAGAAGAATGAGTTGTAGAAGAATGAGAAGAAGAAGAATAAGAAGAAGAAGAATGAGAAGAAGAAGAATGAGAAGAAGAAGAATGAGAAGAAGGAGAATGTGAGGAAGAATGTGAGGAAGAAGGAGAATAAGAAGAATGAGAAGAAGAATGAGAGGAAGAATGAATGGAAGAATGAGAAGAAGAATATGAAGAAGAAGAATGAGAAAGAGAAGAACGAGAAGAAGAAACATGAGAAGAATAAGAACAATGAGAAAAAGAATATGAAGAAGAAGAACGAGAAGAACAAGAATGAGAAAAAGAAGAATGAGAAGAAGAAAAATGAGAAGAAGAAGAATGAGAAAAAGAAGAATGAGAAGAAGAAGAATAAGAAGACCAAGAATGAGAAAAAGAATAATGAGAAGAAAAAGAATGAGATGAAGAAGAATGAGAAGAAGAAGAATGAGAAGAAGAAGAATGAGAAGAAGAAGAATGAGAAGAAGAATGAGAGGAAGAATGAATGATAGAATGAGAAGAAGAATGAGAGGAAGAATGAATGATAGAATGAGAAGAAGAATATGAAGAAGAAGAATGAGAAGGAGAAGAACGAGAAGAAGAACAATGAGAAGAAGAATATGAAGAAGAAGAATGAGAAAAACAAGAATTAGAACAAGAAGAATGAGAATAAGAAGAATGAGAAGAAGAAGAATGAGAATAAGAAGAATGAGAATAAGAAGAATGAGAAGAAGAAGAATGAGAAGAAGAAGAACGAAAAGAATGAAGAATGAGAGGAAGAAGAATGAGAAGAACATGAATGAAAAAGAAGAATGAGAAGAAGAATCGGAAGAAGAAGAACGAGAAGAAGAAGAATGAGAAGAAGAAGAATGAGAAGAAGAAGAATGAGAAGAAGAAGAACTAGAAGAAGAAGAATTAGAAGAAGAAGAATGAGAAGAAGAAGAATGAAAAGAAGAAGATTGAGAAGAAGAACAATGAGAACAAGAAGAATGAGGAGAGGAAGAATGAGAAGTAGTAGAATGAGAAGAAGAATGAGAAGAAGAAGAATTAGAAGAAGAAGAATGAGAAGAAAAATAATGGAAAGAAGAAGAATAAGAAGAAGAATGAGAAGAAGAAGAATGAGAAGAAGAAGAATGAAAGGAAAAATTAGAAGAAGAAGAATAGGCAGAAGAAGAATGAGAAGAAAAAGAATGAGAACATGAATGAGAACAAGAATGAGAACAAGAATGTGAAGAGGATGAATGAAAAGAAGAATGAGAAGAAGAAGAATGAGAAGAAGAAGAATGAGAAGAAGAAGAATTGGGAATGTTAAGAATGAGAAGAAGAAGAATGAGAAGAAGAAGAATGAGGAGAAGAAATTGTTTATAGTTGCAATAGCGATAGCTTTAATGAAGAAGAAGAAGAAAAAGAAGAACGATGAGAAGAAGAATCTGAAAAAGAAGAATGACCAGACGAATATGAAGAAGAAGAATGAGAAGAGGAATAATAATAAAGCAAGGTAAGAATGGTAGCGTTAAGCACGAAGCCAGGAAGAATGAGGAAGCCAGTTAAAGAATAAGAAGAAGAAGAATGAGAAGAAGAAGAATGAGAAGAAGAAGAATGAGAAGAAGGAGAATGTGAGAAGAAGAATGAATGAGAAGAAGAATGAAGAAGAAGAAGAATGAAGAAGAAGAAGAAATGAGAAGAAGAAGAAGAGAAGAAGAAGAAGAAGAATGAATGAAGAAGAATGAAAGAAGAAGAATGAGAAGAAGAAGAATGAGAAGAAGAAGAATGAAGAAGAAGAAAGAATGAGAAGAAGAAGAATGAGAAAAAGAAGAATGAAGAAGAAGAATGAAGAAGAAGAATGAGAAGAAGAAGAATGAGAAGAAGAAGAATGAAGAAGAATGAAAGAAGAAGAATGAAGAAGAAGAATGAGAAGAAGAAGAATGAGAAGAAGAAAGAATGAAAAAGAAGAAAATGAGAAGAAGAATGAAAGAAGAAGAATGAATGAAGAAGAAGAATGAAGAAGAAGAATGAGAAGAAGAAGAATGAAGAAAAAGAAGAAAGAAAAGAAAGAAGAAGAATGAAGAAGAAGAAAGAATGAGAAGAAGAATGAGAAGAAGAAGAAGAAGAAGAATGAGAAGAAGAAGAATGAGAAGAAGAAGAATGAGAAGAAGAAGAATGAGAAGAAGAAGAAGAAGAAGAAGAAGAATGAGAAGAAGAAGAATGAGAAGAAGAATGAGAAGAAGAAGAAGAAGAATGAAAATGAAGAAGAATGAGAAGAAGAAGAAAGAATGAAGAAGAAGAAAAAGAAGAAGAAGAATGAGAAGAAGAAGAAGAAGAAGAAGAATGAGAAGAAGAATGAGAAGAAGAAGAATGAGAAAAGAAGAATGAGAAGAAGAAGAATGAGAAAGAAGAAGAATGAGAAGAAGAAGAATGAGAAGAAGAAGAATGAGAAGAAGAATGAAGAAGAAGAAGAATGAGAAGAAGAAGAATGAGAAGAAGAAGAAAGAAGAAGAAGAAGAATGAAGAAGAAGAAGAATGAGAAGAAGAATGAAATGAAGAAGAATGAAAGAAGAATAGAAGAAGAAGAATGAGAAAGAAGAAGAATGAGAAGAAGAAGAATGAGAAGAAGAAGAAGAATGAAAAAAGAAAAAAGAAGAAGAATGAAGAAGAATGAGAAGAAGAAGAATGAGAAGAAGAAGAATGAGAAGAAGAAGAATGAGAAGAAGAAGAATGAATGAGAAGAAGAAATGAGAAGAAGAAGAATGAGAAGAAGAAGAATGAGAAGAAGAAGAATTGAAGAAGAAGAATTAATGAGAAGAAGAATGAGAAGAAAAGAATGAAGAAGAAGAATGAAGAAGAAGAATGAGAAGAAGAGAAGAATGAAGAAGAAGAAATGAAGAAGAAGAATGAGAAAAAAAGAAGAAAGAAGAAGAAGAATGAGATGAAGAATGAGAAGAAAGAAGAAGAAGAAGAAAGAAGAAGAATGAGAAGAAGAAGAATAAGAAGAAGAAGAAGAGAGAAGAAGAAAAGAAGAAGAAGAAAGAAGAATGAGAAGAAGAAGAATGAGAAGAAGAAGAATGAGAAGAAGAAGAATGAAAAGAAGAAGAATGAGAAGAAGAAGAATGAGAAGAAGAATTAGAAGAAGAATAAGAATAAATGAATGAGAAGAAGAAGAATGAGAAGAAGAAGAAGAAGAAGAAGAAGAATGAGAAGAAGAAGAATGAGAAGAAAAAGAATGAGAAGAAGAATGAGAAGAAGAAGAATGAGAAGAAGAAGAAGAAGAAGAAGAAGAATGAGAAGAATAAGAAGAATGAGAAGAAGAAGAAAGAAGAAGAATGAGAAGAAGAATGAGAAGAAGAAGAATGAGAAGAAGAAGAATGAAGAAGAAGAATGAATGAGAAGAAGAAGAATGAGAAGAAGAAGAATGAGAAGAAGAAGAATGAGAAGAAGAAGAATGAGAAAGAAGAAGAAACGAAGAATGAGAAGAAAGAATGAGAAGAAGAAAAGAATGATGAAGAAATGAAGAAAGAAGAATGAGAAGAAGAAAAATGAGAAGAAGAAGAAATGAGAAAAGAAGAATGAGAAGAAGAAAAAAAATGAAAGAAGAAGAAGAATGAGAAGAAGAATGAGAACAAAGAAGAAGAAGAAGAAGAAGAAGAAGAATGAAATAAGAAGAATAATGAGAAGAAGAAGAAGAAGAGAAAAGAAGAATGAGAAGAAGAAGAATAAGAAGAAGAATGAGAAGAAGAAGAAAGAAGAAGAAGAAGAAGAAGAATGAAAGAAGAAAAAAGAGAAGAAGAAGAAGAAGAAAAAAGAAGAAGAAGAAGAAAGAAAGAAGAAGAAGAAGAAGAAGAATGAGAAGAAAAAAATGAGAAGAAGAAGAATGGAGAAGAAGAAAAAATGAGAAGAAGAAGAAGAAAGAAAGAAGAAGAATGAGAAGAAGAAGAATGAGAAGAAGAAGAATGAGAAGAAGAAGAATAAGAAGAAGAAGAATGAGAAGAAGAAAAATGAGAAGAAAAAGAATGAGAAGAAGAAGAATGAGAAGAAGAATGAATGAGAAGAAGAATGAGAAGAAGAAGAATGAAGAAGAAGAAGAAGAAAAAGAAGAAGAAGAAAGAAGAAGAAGAAGAAGAATTAAGAAGAATGAAAAAGAAGAATGAGAAGAAGAAGAATGAGAAGAAGAATGAGAAGAAGAAAAAAGAAAATGAAATGAGAAGAAGAAGAAAGAAGAAGAATGAGAAGAAGAATGAAGAAGAAGAATGAGAAGAAGAAGAATGAGAAGAAGAAGAATGAGAAGAAGAAGAATGAGAAGAAGAAGAATGAAAGAAGAAGAATGAGAATGAGAAGAATGAAGAAGAAGAAAGAATGAGAAGAAGAAGAATGAGAAGAAGAAGAATGAGAAGAAGAAGAATGAGAAGAAGAAGAATGAGAAGAAGAAGAATGAGAAAAGAAGAAATGAAGAAGAAGAAGAATGAGAAGAAGAAGAAATGAGAAGAAGAGAAGAGAAGAAGAAGAATGAGAAGAAAGAATGAAAGAAGAAGAATTGAAAAGAATGAGAAGAAGAAGAATGAGAAGAAGAAGAAGAAGAATGAAGAATGAAAAAGAAGAATGAGAAGAAGAATGAGAAGAGAAGAAGAATGAGAAGAAGAAGAAGAAGAAAAGAAGAATGAGAAGAAGAAGAAAAAGAAGAAGAAGAAGAAGAATGAAGAATGAAAGAAGAAGAATGAAGAAGAAGAAGAATGAGAAGAAGAAGAATGAGAAGAAGAAGAATGAGAGAAGAAGAATGAAAGAAGAAGAAAGAGAAGAAGAAAGAAGAAGAAGAATGAAGAAGAAGAGAAGAAGAATGAGAAGAAGAATGAAGAAGAAGAAGAATGAGAAGAAGAAGAATGAAAGAAGAAGAATGAAGAAGAAGAATGAAGAAGAAGAAAAAAGAAGAAGAATGAATGAAGAAGAAGAATGAGAAGAAGAAGAATGATGAAGAAGAAGAATGAGAAGAAGAAGAATGAGAAGAAGAAGAAGAAAAGAAGAATGAAGAAGAAGAAGAAGAGAAGAAGAATGAGAAGAATGAAGAATGAGAAGAAGAATGAGAAGAAGAAGAATGAGAAGAAAAAATGAACAAGAAAAGAATAGAGAAAGAAGAAGAAGAAAATGAAGAAAGAAGAAGAAAAGAAGAAGAATGAAGAAGAAGAATGAGAAGAAGAAGAATGAGAAGAAGAAGAAGAAGAAGAAAAATGAAGAAGAAGAAGAAGAAGAATGAGAAGAAGAAGAAGAAGAAGAATGAGAAGAAGAAGAAGAAAGAAGAAGAAGAAGAAGAAGAAAAGAATGAAGAATGAGAAGAAAAGAATGAGAAGAAGAAGAAATGAGAAGAAATGAAAGAAGAATGAAGAAGAATGAGAAGAAAAGAAAATGAAGAAGAAGAAGAAGAAGAAGAAAAAGAAGAAGAAGAAGAAGAAGAAGAAGAAGAAGAATGAGAAGAAGAAGAATGAGAAGAAGAAGAATGAGAAGAAGAAGAATGAGAAGAATGAGAAGAAGAAGAAGAAGAAAAAGAAGAAGAAGAAGAAGAAAGAAGAAGAAGAAGAAGAAGAAGAAGAAGAAGAAGAAGAGAATGAATGAAAGAAGAAGAAGAAATGAAAGAAGAAAAAAGAAGAATGAAGAAGAAGAAAAAATGAAGAAGAAGAAGAATGAGAAGAAGAAGAATGAAGAAGAAGAAGAATGAAGAAGAAGAAGAATGAGAAGAAGAAGAAGAAGAATGAAAGAAGAAGAATGAGAAGAAGAAGAATGAGAAGAAGAAGAATGAAGAAGAAGAATGAGAAGAAGAAGAATGAGAAGAAGAAGAAAGAAGAAGAAGAAGAAGAAGAATGAGAAGAAGAAGAATTAGAAGAAGAATGAAGAAGAAGAAAAAATGAAGAAGAAGAATGAAAGAAGAAGAAGAAGAAGAAGAGAAGAAGAAATGAGAAGAAGAAGAATGAAGAAGAAGAAATGAGAAGAAGAATGAGAAGAAGAAGAATGAGAAAAAGAATAATGAAGAAGAAAATGAGAAGAAGAAGAAGAGAAGAAGAAGAAGAATGAAGAAGAAGAAGAAGAAGAAGAAGAAGAATGAGAAGAAGAAAAGAAATAAGAAGAAGAATGAGAAGAAGAAGAATGAGAAGAAGAAGAAGAATGAGAAAAGAAAATGAGAAGAAGAAGAATGAGAAGAAGAAGAATGAGAAGAAGAAGAATGAAAGAAGAAGAAGAAGAAGAAGAATGAGAAGAAGAAGAAGAAGAAGAAGAAGAAGAAGAATGAGAAGAAGAATGAGAAAGAAGAAGAATGAAGAAGAAGAAAAGAAGAAGAATGAAGAAGAAAGAATGAGAAGAAGAATGAAGAAGAAGAAGAAGAAGAAGAAAGAATGAAAAGAAGAATGAAGAAGAAGAAGAATGAGAAAGAAGAAGAATGAGAAGAAGAAGAATGAAGAAGAAGAAGAAGAAGAAGAAGAAGAAGAAGAATGAATGAAGAAGAATGAGAAATGAAGAATAAGAAGAAGAAGAAGAAGAATGAAGAAGAAGAAGAATGAGAAGAAGAAGAATGAGAAGAAGAAGAATGAGAAGAAGAAGAATGAAAAAAGAAGAATGAGAAGAATGAAGAAGAATGATAAGAAGAAGAATGAGAAGAAGAAGAATGAGAAGAAGAAGAATGAATGAAGAAGAAGAATGAGAAGAAAAAAAGAAAATGAGAAGAAAAAGAAAAGAAGAAGAAGAAGAAGAAGAAGAATGAGAAGAATGAGAAGAAGAAGAATGAGAAGAAGAAGAATGAGAAGAAGAAGAATGAAGAAGAAGAAGAAGAAGAAGAAGAATGAGAAGAAGAATGAAAGAAGAAGAATGAAAGAAGAAGAATGAAGAAGAAGAATGAAGAAGAGAAGAAGAAGAATGAGAAGAAGAAGAATGAAGAAGAAGAAAGAATGAGAAGAAAAAGAATGAAAGAAAAGAAAGAAGAATGAAGAAGAAGAATGAGAAGAAGAATGAAAAGAAGAAGAATGAAGAATGAAAGAAGAATGAGAAGAAGAAGAATGAGAAGAAGAAGAATGAGAAGAAGAAGAATAAGAAGAAGAAGAATGAAAGAAGAAGAAAGAAGAAGAAGAAGAATGAGAAAAAGAAGAATGAAGAAGAAGAGAATGAGAAGAATGAGAAGAAGAAGAATGAGAAGAAGAAGAATGAGAAGAAGAAGAAGAGAAGAAGAATGAAAGAAAGAAAAGAGAAGAAGAAGAATGAGAAGAAGAAGAAGAAGAATGAGAAGAAGAAGAATGAGAAGAAGAAGAATGAGAAGAAGAATGAAAGAAGAAGAAGAAGAAAAAGAAGAAGAAGAAGAAGAATGAGAAGAAGAAGAATGAGAAAAGAATGAAAGAAGAAGAATGAGAAGAAGAAGAAAGAAGAAGAATGAAGAAGAAAGAATGAGAAGAAGAAGAAGAAGAAGAAGAAGAATGAAGAAGAAGAAGAAGAAAAAAATGAAGAAGAAGAAGAAGAAGAATGAAAAGAAGAAGAAATGAAAGAAAAATGAGAAGAAGAAAATGAAGAAGAAGAAAAAGAATGAAGAAGAAGAATGAATGAAAAATGAAGAAATAGAATGGAGAACAAGAATGAGAAGAAGAAGAATGAGAAAATTATGAGAAAGAAGAATGAGAAAAGAAGAAGAATAAATAGAAAAGATAAGAACAATGAGAAGAAGAACAATGAAGAAGAGATCATGAGAGACGAAGAACAAAAATGAAGAACATGAAGAGTGAGAGAAGAATGAAAAGAGAAGAAGAATGTGAAGCAGAAGAATTAGAAGAAGAATGTGTAGAAGAAGAATGAGAAGACAAATGTGAAGAAGAAGAATGAGAAGAAGAAGAATAAGAAGAAAAAGAATGAGAAGAAGAAGAATAAGAAGAAGAAGAATGAGAAGAAGAATAAGAAGAAGAAGAAGAAGAAGAAGAATAAGAAGAAGAAGAATGAGAAAAAGAATAAGAAGAAGAAGAATGAGAAGAAGAATGAGATGAAGAAGAAGAAGAAGAAGAAGAATGAAGAATGAGAAGAAAAAAAAGACGCAGCAGATGAAGAATGAGAAGAAGAAGAATGAGAAGAAGAAGAAGAACAAGAAGAACAAGAATGAGAAGAAGAAGAAGATGAAGAAGAAGAAGATGAAGAAGAAGAAGAAAAAGAAGAAGAAAATGAAGATGATGAAGAATGAGAAGAAGAGGAATGGGAAGAAGTAGAATGACAAGAACAAGAATGAGAAGTAGATGAATGAGAAGAAAAATGAGAAAATGAAGAATGTGAAGTAGCAGAATGAGAAAAAGAAGAATGAGAAGAAGAAGAATGAGCAAAAGAAGAATGAGAAGAAGAAGAATGATATGAAGAATGAGAAAGATGAAGAAGAGAAGATGAAGAATGGAAAAAAGAAGAATCGAAAGAAGAAGAATGAGAAGAAGAATATGAAGAAGAAGAATGAGAAGAAGAAGAATGAGAAAAAGAAGAATGAGAAGAAGAAGAATAAGAAGAAGAAGAATTAGAAGAAGAAGAATGAGAAGATGAAGAATAAGAAGAACAGTGAGTAGATGAAGAAGTAGAATGAGATGAAGAAGACTGAGAAGAAGAATGAAAGGAAGAAGAATGAGAAGATAATGAATTAGAAGAAGTATGAGAAGAAGACTAAGAAGAAAATGAATGATAAGGAAAAGAATGAGAAAAAGAAGGACAAGAAGAATTAGATGAAGAAGAATGAGAAGAAGAATGGGAGGAAGAAGAATTAGAAGAAGAAGAATCAGAAGAAGAATGAGAAGATGAAGAATGGAAAGAAGAAGAATGGAAAGAAGAAGAATGAGAAGAAGAATATGAAGAAGAAGAATGAGTAGAAGAAGAATGAGAAGATGAAGAATGAGAAGAAGAAGAATGAGAAAAAGAAGAATGAGAAGAAGAAGAATGAGAAGAACAAGAATGAGAAAAATGAGAGAAAGAAGAATGAGAAGAAGAAAAAGAACGAGAAGAAGAAGAATGATAGGAAGAATGAGAAGAAGAAGAATGAGAAGAAGAAGAATGAGAAGAAATAGAATGAGAACAAGAATGAGAAGAAGAAGAATGAGAAAAATTAGAGAAAGAAGAATGAGAAGAAGAAGAAATAGAAGAAGAACAATGAGAAGAAGAACAATGAAGAGAAGATCATTGAGAAGAAGAACAACGTGAAGAATGGGAAGAAGACAGAGAAGAAGAATGAGAAGAAGAATGTGAAGCAGAAGAATTAGAAGAAGAATGTGTAGAAGAAGAATGAGAAGACAAATTTGAAGAAGAAGAATGAGAAGAAGAAGAATAAGAAGAAGAAGAATGAGACGAAGAATAAGAAGAAGAAGAATGAGAAGAAGAATAAGAAGAAGAAGAATGAGAAGAAGAAGAAGAAGAAGAATGAGATGAAGAATGAGAAGAAGAAAGAAGATGAAGAATGAGAAGAAGAAGAATGAGAAGAAGAAGAAAAGAAAAGAAGAATGAGAAGAAGAAGAATGAAAAAAAGAAGAAGAAGAAGAAGAAGAAGAATGAGAAGAATGAAGAAGAAGAAGAAGAAGAAGAAGAAGAAGAAGAAGAAGAAGAATGAAAGAAGAAGAATGAGAAGAAGAAGAATGAGAAGAAGAAGAATGAGAAGAAGAAGAAAGAATAGAAGAAGAATGAGAAGAAGAAGAATTTGAAAGAAGAAGAATGAGAAGAAGAAGAAGAAAGAAGAAGAAGAATGAAGAAGAATGAGAAGAAGAAGAAATGAAGAAGAATGAGAAGAAGAAATGAGAAGAAGAAGAAAATGAAGAAGAAGAAGAAGAAGAATGAGAAGAAGAAACAAGAAGAAGAATGAAGAAGAAGAAGAATGAGAGAAGAAGAATGAGAAGAAGAAGAATGAGAAGAAGAAGAAGAGAAGAAGAAGAATGAAGAATGAAGAATGAAAAAAGAAGAAATGAAAAGAAGAATGAGAAGATGAAGAATGAGAAGAACAAAGAAGATAAGAAGTAGAATGAGACGAAGAAGAATAGGTGAAGAAGAATGAAAGGAAGAATAAATGAAGAAGATAATGAATGGAAGAAGTATGAGAAGAAGACTAAGAAGAAAAATGAATGATAAGGAAAGAATGAGAAAAGAAGGACAAGAAGAATTAGATGAAGAAGAATGAGAAGAAGAATGGGAAGAAGAAGAATTAGAAGAAGAAGAATCAGAAGAAGAAAAAGAAGATGAAAATAAAAGATGATGAAGAATGGAAAAGAAGAAAAAATGAGAAGAAGAATATGAAGAAGAGGAATGAGAAGAAGAAGAATGAGAAGATGAAAATGAGAAAATGAGAAAAGAAGAATGAGAAGAAGAACAATAAGAAGAAGAAGAATGAGAAGAAGAAGAATGAGAAGAAGAATGAGAAGAAGAAGAATGGAGAAGAAGAATGATATGAAGAATGAGAGAAGAAGAATGAGAAGAAAGAAATGAGAAAAAGAAGAATGGAAAAAAAATAGAAGAAGAAGAATGAGAAGAAGAAGAATGAGAAGAAGTAGAATGAGAAGAAGAAGAATAAGAAGAAGAATGAGAGGAAGAAGAATGAGAAGAAGAAGAATGAGAAGAAGATTGAGAAAAAGAATGAGAAAAAGAATGAGAAACGGAAAAATGAGAAGAAGAAAAATAAGAAGAATAATGAGATGAACAAGAATGAGAAGAAGAATGAAAAGATGGAGAATGGAAAGAAGAAGAATAGAGAAGGAAAAGAGAATAGAAGATAATGAATTAGAAGAAGTATGAAGAAGAAGACTAAGAAGAAAATGAATGATAAGGAAAAGAATAGAAAAAAAGAAGAATAAAAGGAGTAGATGAAGAAGGAGAGATAGAAAGAAAAGATGGGAGGAAGAAAGATTAGAAGAAGAAGAATCAAGAAGAATGAGAGAGATGAAGAATGGAAAGAAGAATGGAAGAAGAAGAATGAGAAGAAGAAGAATGAAGAAGAAGAATGAAAAAAGAAGAAGAATGAAGAAGAAGAATGAATGAAGAAGAAGAAAGAAGAAGAATGAGAAGAAAAGAAGAATGAGAAAGAAGAATGAAAGAAGAAGAAGAATGAGAAGAAGAAGAATGAGAAGAAGAAGAATGAGAAGAAGAAGAATGAGAAGAAGAAGAATGAGAAGAAGAAGAATGAAGAAAAAGAAGAATGAATGAGAAGAAGAATGAAAGAAGAAGAATGAATCAAAGAAGAAAGAAGAAGAAAATGAGAAGAAGAAGAAGAAGAAAAGAAGAATGAAAGAATGAAGAAGAAGAAAAATGAGAAGAAGAAGAGAAGAAGAAGAAGAATGAGAAGAAGAAGAAAAGAGGAAGAATGAAGAAGAATGAATGAAGAAGAATGAAAGAAGAAGAATGAAGAAAAAGAAAAAGAAGAAGAAGAAAGAAAGAAGAATGAGAAGAAGAAGAATGAGAAGAAGAAGAAGAAAAGAAGAAGAAGAAGAATGAGAAGAAGAAGAAGAAGAATGAAGAAAAGAATGAGAAGAAGAAGAATGAGAAGAAGAAGAATGAAAAAGAAGAATGAGAAGAAGAAGAATGAAGAAGAATAATGAAGAATGAGAAGAAGAATGAAGAATGAAGAGAAGAAGAAGAAGAATGAAGAAGAAGAAGAAGAAGAAGAATGAAGAAGAAGAATGAAAGAAGAAGAATGAGAAGAAGAAGAATGAGAAGAAGAAGAAGAAAGAAGAAGAAGAAGAAGAATGAGAAGAAGAATGAATGAAGAAGAAAGAAGAATGAGAAGAAGAAGAAGAATGAATGAATGAAGAAGAAGAATGAGAAGAAGAATGAGAAGAAGAAAAGAATGAGAAGAAGAATGAGAAGAAGAAGAAAAGAAGAAGAAGAATGAGAAGAAGAAGAATGAGAAGAAAAATGAGAAGAAGAAGAATGAAGAAGAAGAATGAGAAGAAGAAGAATGAAGAATGAGAAGAAGAAGAATGAGAAGAAGAAGAATGAAAAGAAAAGAAGAAAGAAGAATGAGAAGAAGAAGAAGAAGAAGAATGAATGAAGAAGAATGAAAAAGAAGAAGAATGAGAAGAAGAAGAATGAAGAAGAAGAAGAAGAAGAAGAAAATGAGAAGAAGAAAATGAGAAGAAGAAGAATGAAAAAGAAGAATGAGAAGAAGAAGAAGAAGAAGAAGAATGAGAAGAAGAAGAATGAGAAGAAAGAAGAAAAAGAAGAAGAAGAAGAAAGAATGAAGAAGAAGAAGAATGAGAAGAAGAAGAATGAAGAAGAATGAGAAGAAGAAGAATGAGAAGAAGAAGAAAAAAAGAAGAAGAAGAATGAGAAGAAGAAGAATGAGAAGAAGAAGAATGAGAAAGAAGAATGAAAGAAGAAGAAGAAATGAGAAGAATGAGAAGAGAATGAGAAGAAAAAAGAATAAGAATGAAGAAGAATGAGAAGAAGAAGAATGAAGAAGAAGAATGAATGAGAAGAAGAATGAGAAGAAGAAAAAAAGAAGAAGAAAGAATGAAGAAGAAATGAAGAATGAGAAGAAGAATGAGAAGAAGAAGAATGAGAAGAAGAAGAATGAGAAGAAGAAGAATGAGAAGAAGAATGAAAAGAAGAATGAAAAGAAGAAGAATGAGAAGAAGAAGAATGAGAAGAAGAAGAATGAGAAGAAGAATGAAGAATGAGAAGAAGAATGAAAGAAGAAGAATGAGAAGAAGAAGAATGAAGAAGAAAAATGAGAAGAAGAAGAATAAGAAGAAAATGAGAAGAAGAATGAAGAAGAAGAATGAGAAGAAGAAGAAATGAATAAGAAAAAGAAGAATGAGAAGAAGAATAATGAGAAATGAAGAAAAAGAAAGAATGAAGAAGAAGAATGAGAAGAAGAAGAATGAGAAGAAGAAGAATGAGAAGAAGAAGAATGAGAAGAAGAAGAAAGAATGAAGAATGAATAAGAAGAATGAGAAGAAGAAGAATGAAAGAAGAAGAATGAGAAGAAGAAGAATGAAAAAGAAGAAGAATGAGAAGAAGAAAAGAAGAAGAAGAATGAGAAGAAGAAGAATGAGAAGAAGAATGAGAATGAAAGAAGAAGAAGAAAGAAGAAGAAGAATGAAGAAGAAGAAGAAGAAGAATGAGAAGAAGAATGAAGAAGAAGAATAATAAAAAAATGAAGAAGAAGAAGAATGAAGAAGAAGAAGAATGAGAAGAAGAAGAATGAAGAAGAAGAATGAGAAGAAGAAGAATGAGAAGAAGAAGAAATGAGAAGAAGAAGAAAGAAGAAGAAAGAATGAAGAAGAAGAATGAGAAGAAGAAGAATGAGAAGAAGAAGAATGAAATGAGAAGAAAGAAAAATGAAGAAGAATAAGAATGAGAAGAAGAAGAATGAAGAAAAAAGAAAATGAGAAGAAGAATGAGAAGAAGAAGAATGAAAAGAAGAAGAAAAAAAGAATGAGAAGAAGAATGAAAGAAGAAGAAAAAGAGAAAGAAGAAGAAGAAGAAGAATGAGAAGAAGAATGATGAGAAGAAGAAGAATGAGAAGAAGAAGAAAGAATGAAGAATGAAGAAGAATGAGAAAGAAGAAGAATAGAAGAAGAAAAATGAGAAGAAAAGAAGAAGAAAAAATGAAAAGAAGAATGAATGAAAGAAGAATGAGAAAAGGAAGAATGAGAGGAAGAAGAAAGAAAAGAAGAAGAATGAGAAGAAGAATGAGAAGCTGAAGAATGTGATGAAGAAGAATGAGAAGAAGAAGAATGAGAAGAAAAATAAGAAGAAGAATGAAGAAGAAGAAGAATGAGAAGAAGAAGAATGAGAAGAAGAATGTGAAGAAGAAGAAGAAGAATGAAAGAAAATGAGAAGAAGAAGAATGAGAAGAAGAAAATGAGAAGAAGAATAATGAAGAAGAAGAATGAGAAAAGAAGAAATGAGAAGAAGAAGAAGATGAAACAAAGAAGAATGAAAGAATGAAAAATGGAATGGAAAGAAGAAATGAGAAGAAAGGATCAGAGAAAGAAAGAAAATGAGAAGAAAGAAAGAAAGAATGTAAAAAGAAAGAAAAAAAGAGAGAGAAAGGAAGAAGAATGAGAAGAAGAATGAGGAAGAAGAAGAATGAGAAAAAAAGAATGAATAGGAAGAAAAAGAATGGGAAGAAAGAAAAAGATAGAAAAAGAAGGAAGAATGAATGTGATGAAGATTAATGAAGATGAATGAAAGAAGAAGAATGAGAAAGAAAGAAAGAAAAAAAAGAAAGAATCGGAAGAAAGAAGAATAGGAAGAAGATAGAGAGGAAGAATAATAAGAAGAATGAGAGAAGAAGAAGAATGGGAAGAAGAAAAATAGGAAGAATAGGAAAAAATATTAATGAAAAAAAAGAATGACAAGAAGAATGTGATAAAAAGAAAAAGAAGAATAAGAATGGGAAAAAGAAAATAAGGAAAGAATAAAAAGAAAGAATGAAACCAAAGAAGAATGAGGAAAAAATGAGAAGAAGAGGAATAATGAGGAAAAGAAGAAGAATGTGAAAAAAGAAGAAAAAGAAGAAGAAGAAGAATCAAGAAGAAGAAGAATAGGAAGATAGAATGAGGAAAAGGAAAAATAATGGGAAGAAGAAGAATGAGAAGAAGAATAATCTTAGAAGGAAAAAGTATAGAAGGAAGAATAATCTGACAACAAGAATGATAAAAGAAGAATAGAAAAACAAAAAAATGAGGAGAAAGAAGAAGAATTAAAACAAAATGAGAAGAAAGAATGAAAGAACAACAATGAGAAGAAAAGAATGAAAAAATAAGGAAAGAAAAAGAATGGGGAACAAGAATCTGAGAAGGAAGAATGGGAACAACAATGAGAAAGAAAAAGAATGAGAACAATAATGAGAAGAAAAATGAATAGGAACAACAATGAGGAAGAAGAATGTGAAAAGAGAAGATAAAAAAAAGAATGTGAAAAGAAGAATAATGAAAAAGATGAATAGTGAAGAAGAATAATAGAAAAGATGAATTAGAAGAAGAATGGGAAGAAGAATTAGAAGAAGATAAGGAGAATTAAGAATGAGAAGAAGAATAATGAATAAGAAACATGAAATAGAAGATGAAAATGGAAAGAAGAAGAATGAGATGAAGAAGAATGAGAAGAAAAGAATGAGATTAAAGATAGAATAGAAAATGGAGAATGGAAAGAAGAAAAATGAGAAGAAGAAGAATGAGATGAAGAATGAGAAAAGAAGAATAATAAGAAAGAAAAAAGAATGAAAATAATGAATGAGAGATGAAGAAAATAAAAATGGAGAAGAATGAGATGAAGAAGAATGATAAAAGAAAAGAATGAAAGAAGAAAAATGAAAACAATAAAAAGAATGTGAAAATGAAAGAAGAATAGAAGAAGAAGAATAAGGAGAAAGAAGAATGATAAGAAAAGAATAAGAGGAAGAAGAATGAGATAGAAAAAAAAAAAGAATGGGAAGAAGAATAGAATTAAGAAGATAATAAGAAGATGAAGAATAGAGATGAAGATGAATAATAAGAAGAAGAATAGAAAAAAAAAGAAAAATGAAAGAAAGAAGAATGAAAGAAAAGAAAGGAGAAAAGAAGAATAAGAAAGAAAGAATGAAGAATGAAGAATAAGAAGAAGAATAAGGAAAATGAGAATAGAATGACAAGAAAGAATAATGAAGAAGAAAATAGAAGAAGAATAGATAAAGGAAAAATAATGAAAAAGAATAATGAATTTGGATGCGAAGAATGAAGAAGGAATAGAAGAAGAAGAATGAGAAAAAAGAATATTGAGGAACAAGAAAGAATATTAGGAAGAAGAAAGAATGAGAACAAGACTCAGAATGAAGAGAAGAAGAATAATAACAAATAATGATAAAAAAGAATGTGAAGAAGAAAAGAAAGAATGAGAAGAAGAACATGAAAAAGAAGAATCAAGAAGAAGAATGAAAAGAAAAATAATGGGAAGAAGAATAGAAAAGAATAATAAGAACAAGAATAATGCGAAGAAAAAGAATAACAAAGAGGAATAATCTGAAGAGAAGATATGAGAAAAAAGAATAAAAAAAAGGAAAAAATGAATATAGAAAGAAGAATGAGAACAAAAAATAAGAAGAAAAAAGAATGGAAACAATGAATAGGAAGAAAAAGAATAGGAAACATAATAGAAGAAAAAAGAATAGAGAAACAATGAGGAAGAAGAATGTGAAGAAAGAAGAATAAAAAACAGAAAGGAATGGGAAAGAAGGAGGATGAAAAAGAGAATGAGGAAGAGAATGTAAGAAAAAGAAAAATGAGATGAAGAAAATGAGAAGAAAGAAGAATGAGGAAGAAGAATAAAACAGAATAAATGAGAAGAGCAAATGATAAAATGAATAATGAGATGAAAGAAGAAGAATCAAAATGAAGAATGAGAACAAAAGAATAAGAAAATGGAGAATGGAAAAGTAGAATGATAGAAGAAGAAGAATGAAGAAATGGGAATGAGAAGAAAATAATAAGAAGAAGAATGAAAAGAAGAATAGGAAGAAGAAAAAATAAGAAAAGAATGAGAAAATGAAGAATGAGAAGAAAGAAAAAGAGATAGGAAATATTAAGAAGATGAAGAATAAAGAAGAAGATGAATGGAGAAGAAAATGGAAAGGATGAAGAATGAGAAGAAGAAGAATGGGAATGGAGACGGATAAGGATAAGAAGAATAGAGAAAAGAAGAATGAAAAAAAAAAAGAATGGAAGAAAGAAAGAAAGAAAACAATGAAGAATAGGAAGAAGAATGAGATGAAAGATGAATGAGAAGAAGAATGTAAGAAGAATAAGAAAGAAAGACAATAATAAAGAAAAGAAAAAAGAAAAGAAAAAAGAATGAGAATAATGGGAAGAAAATAATGGGAAGAAAGAAGAATGAGAAGAAGTAAAATCTGAAAAGAAGAAGATATGAAGAAGAAGAATGAGAAGAAGAAGAATGAAAAGGAAAAATGAAGAAAAGAAGAATGAAGGAAAAAATGAGAAGAAAAAATGAGAACAACAATAAAAAGAAGAATGTGGAGAAGAAGAATGAGAAGAAGAAGAATTAGAAGAAGAAGAATGAGAAGAAGAATGAGAATAAGAATGAGAAAAAGAATGAAAAACAGAAGAATGAGAAGAAGAAAAGGAGAAGAAAAATTATGAGATGATGAAGAATGAGAAGAAGAATTAGAAAATGGAAAATGGAAAGAAGAAGAATGAGAAGAAGAAGAATGAGAAGAAGAAGAAAAATGTGAAGAAGAAGAAAGAGAAAAAGAATAAGGAGAAGAAGAATGAGAGGATGAAGAATGAGAAGAAAAAGAATGGGAAGAAGAAGATTTAGAAGACAATGAGAAGAAGAAGAATGAGATGAAGATGAATGAGAAGAAGAAGAATGAGAAGAAGAAAGAGAAGAAGAAGAAGGAGAAGAAGAAGAATAAGAAGAAGAATGAGAGGAAGAATGAGAAGAAGAAGAATGAGAGGAAGAATGACAAGAAGAAGAATGGGAAGAATAAAAATGAGAAGAAGAATGAGAAGAAAAATATTGAGAAAAAGAATGATAAGAAGAATGCGAAGAAGAAGAATGGGAAGAAGAAGAAAAGAAAGAAGAATATTGAAGAAAATAAAAAAGAATAGATAAAATGAAGAAGAATGAGGAGAAAAAAAGAATCAAAGCAGAATAATGATAAGAAGAATGTGAAGAAAAGAATAGGAAAAAACAATATGAAAAAGAAGAATGAGAAGAAGAATGATAGAAAAGAAAAATAATGGGAAGAAGAAGAATGAGAAGAAGAATGAGAAGAAGAATAATGCGAAGAAGAAGTATGAGAAGAAGAATAATGCGAAGAAGAAGTATGAGAAAAAGAAGAATGAAAGGAAAAATGAGAAGAAGAAGAATGAGAACAAAAATGAGAAGAAAAAGAATTAGAACAACAATGAGAAGAAAAAGAATGAGAACAACAATGAGAAGAAAAAGAATGAGACCAACAATGAGGAGAAGAATGTGAAGAAGAAGAATGAAAAAAGAAGAATGAGAAGAAGAAGAATGAAAAGAAGAATGAGAAGAAGAAGAATGAGAACAAGAAGAATTAGAAGAAGAAGAATTAGAAGAAGAAGAATGAGAAGAAGAAGAATGAGAAGAAGAAAAAGGAAAAGAAAAATAATGAGATGAAGAAGAAAGAGAAGATGAAGAATGAGAACAAGAATGAGAAAATGGAGAATGGAAAGAAGAAGAATGAAAAGAAGTATATGAAGAAGAAGAATGAGAAGAAGTATATGAAGAAGAAGAATAAGAAGAAAAAAATGAGAAAAAGAATGAGAAACAGAAGAATGAGATCAAGAAAAAGAAGACGAAAAATAATGAGATGATGAAGAATGAGAAGAAGAAGGAGAAAATGGAGAGTGGAAAGAAGAAGAATGAGAAGAAGAAGAATGAGAAGAAGAAAAATGAGAAGAAGAAGAAGAATGTGAAGAAGAAGAAAGAGAAGAAGAATAAGGAGAAGAAGAATGAGAGGAAGAAGAATGTGATGAAGATGAATGAGAAGAAGAATGTGACGAAGAAGAATGAGAAGAACAATATGAAGAAGAAGAATGAGAAGATGAATGAGAAGAAAATAATGGGAAGAAGAAGAATGAGAAGAAGAATAATGCGAAGAAAAGTTATGAGAAGAAGAATGAGAAGAAGAAGAATGAAAGGAAAAATGAGAAGAAGAAGAAGAATGAGAACAAAAATGAGAAGAAAAAGAATGAGAACAACAATAAAAAGAAGAATGTGGAGAAGAAGAATGAAAAGAAGAATGAGAAGAAGAAGAATGAAAAGAAGAATGAGAAGAAGAAGAATTGGAACAAGAAGAATTAGAAGAAGAATAATGAGAAGAAGAATGAGAAAAAGAATGAAAAACAGAAGAATGAGAAGAAGAAAAGGAGAAGAAAAATTATGAGATGATGAAGAATGAGAAGAAGAATTAGAAAATGGGGAATGGAAAGAAGAAGAATGAGAAGAAGAAGAATGAGAAGAAAAAAAATGAGAAGAAGAAGAAGAATGTGAAGAAGAAGAAATAGAAGAAGAATAAGGAGAAGAAGAATAAGGAGAAGAAGAATGAGAGGATGAAGAATGAGAAGAAAAAGAATGGGAAGAAGAAGATTTAGAAGACAAAATGAAAAAATGAAGAATGAGAAAAGATGAGATATGAATGAAAAGAAAGAATAGAAAAAGAGAATGAGAAAAGAAAGAGAGAATCGAAAAGAAGGAAGAAGAAGAATAAGAAAAAAGAATGAGGAAGAAGAATGAGAAGAAATAGAATCTGAGAAGAATGACAAAGACAAGAAGAATGGGAGAAAGAAAAATGAGAAGAGAATGAATAAAAAAATAATGAGAAAAAATAATAAAAAATGCGAAGAAGAAGAATGAGAATAAAGAAGAATAGAAGAAGAAGAAGATTAAGAAAAAGAAGAATGAGGAACAAAGAATGAGGAGAAAAAGAATAGAAAGCAGAATGAATGAGAAAAGAATGTGAAGAAGAAGAATGAGAAAGAAGAATAGAAAAAAAAGAAAAATCAGAGAAGAAGAAGGAAAAAGAAGAATGGGAAGAAGAATGAAAGAGGAAGAATAGA
The DNA here is from genome assembly GCA_025330945.1 of Mucuna pruriens. NCBI lineage: Eukaryota > Viridiplantae > Streptophyta > Magnoliopsida > Fabales > Fabaceae > Mucuna > Mucuna pruriens. The sequence goes on along the minus strand of JAENHJ010000180.1, from coordinate 69,772 downwards.
AAAATAGAATAGGAGGAGGAAGAATGTGAAGAAAAGAAGAATAAGAGGAAAATTACAAGAAGAAGAATGGGAAGAAGAAAAATAGAACAAGTCGGAAGAAAAAATATGAAAAAAGAATAGACAAAGAAGAATCTGAGAAGAAGAATAGAAGAAGAAGAATGAAAAAGAAAGAATGAGAACAAGAAGAATGAGGAGAAAAAAGAATGAGAAAACAGAAGAATGAGAAGAAGAATGTGAAGAAGAATGAATAGAACAAAAAAAACAATATGAAGAAGAAGAATGAGAAGAAAGAATGAATAAAGAAGAAGAATGAGAAAGAAAAAATAATGGGAATGAAGAAAGATAGAATGAGAAGGAAGAATAAAGAAAGAATAATAATCTGAAGAAGAAGAATGAGAAGAAGAATAATGAAGAAGAAGAATAGAAAGGAAAAAAATATAGAAAGAAAAAAGAATAGGAAGAAGAAGAATGAGAACAAAAATGAGAAGAAGAAGAATGAGAACAAAAATGAGAAGAAAAAGAATGAGAAACAGTAGAATGAGAAGAAGAAAAAGGAGAAGAAAAATAATGAGATGAAGAAGATTAAGAAGATGAAGAATGAGAAGAAGAATGAGAAAATGGAGAATGGAAAGAAAAGAATAGGAAGAAGAATATGAAGAATAAAGAATGAAGAAAAAGAATAGAGAGGAAAATAAGAAGAAAAAGAATAAGAAGAATAAGAAAAAAGAATGAAGAAGAAGAAGAATGAGAAAATAAAAAGAGAAGAAGAATAAGGAGAAGAAAATGAATGAGGAATAAGAATGAAAGAAAAAGAATGGGAAGAAAAAAGAAGAATTAGAAGAAAATGAGAAGAAGAAGAATAGAGATGAAGATGAATGAGAAGAAGAAGAATCAGAAGAAAATGAAGAATGAAAGAAAGAAAGAAGAATAGAAGAAGAAGAATAAGAAAAAAGAATGAGAGGAAGAATAGAGAGGAAGAATAAGAAGGAAAGAATAGAAAAAAGAATAGAAAGGAAGAAGAATGACAAGAAGAAGAATGGGAAGAAGAAATATGAGAAGAAGAATGAAAAGAAAAATAATGAGAAAGAATGACAAGAAAAATGCAAAGAAGAAGAATGAGAAGAAGAAGAATGAGAGGAAGAAGATTGAGAAGATGAAGAATGAGAACAACAAGAATGAGGAGAAGAAGAATGAGAAGCAGAAGAATGAGAAGAAGAATGTGAAGAAGAATAATGCGAAGAAGAAGTATGAGAAGAAGAATAATGCGAAGCAGAAGTTTGAGAAGAAGAATGAGAAGAAGAAGATCGAAAGGAAAAATGAGAAGAAGAAGAATAGGAAGAAGAAGAATGAGAACAAAAATGAGAAGAAAAAGAATGAGAACAAGAATCAAAAGAAGAATGTGAAGAAGAAGAATGTGAAGAAGAAGAATGAAAAGAAGAATGAGAAGAAGAAGAATGAAAAGAGGAATGAGAAGAAGAAGAATGGGATCAGGAAGAATGAGAAGAAGAAGAATAAAAAGAAGAATTAGAAAAAGAATGAGAAATAGAAGAATGAGACAAAGAAAGAAGAGAAAAAGAATAATGAGATGAAGAAGAATGAGAAGATGAAGAATGAGAAGAAGAATGAGAAAATGAAGAATGGAAAGAAGAAGAATGAGAAGAAGTATATGAAGAAGAAGAATGAGAAGAACAAGAAAGACAAGAAGAATAATGAGAAGAAGAATGAGAGGAAGATGAATGAGAAGAAGAAGAATGGGAAGAAGAAGAATTAGAAGAAAATAAGAAGAAGAAGAATGAGAAGAAGAAGAAGGAGAAGAAGAAGATTGAGAAGAAGAAGAATGAGAACAAGAAGAATAAGGAGAAGAAGAATGAGAAGCAGAAGAATGAGAAGAAAAATAATGAGAAAAAGAATGACAAGAAGAATGAGAAGAAGAATAATGAGAAGAAAAATGAGAAGAAAAATAATGGGAAGAAGAAGAATGAGAAGAAGAAGAAGAATGAGAAGAAGAAGAAGAATGAGGAAAAGAAGAATGTGTAGAAGAAGAATGAGAAGAGGAAGAATGCAAAGAAGAAGAATGAGAAGTAGAATGAGAAGAAGAATGAGAAGATGAAGAAGTAGAAGAGATGAGTGAGAAGAAAAATATGAAGAAGAAGAATGAGAAGAAAAAGAATGAGAAGATGAATGAGAGGAAAAGGAATAAGAAGAAGAAGAATGAGAAGAAGAAGAAGAAGGAGAAGAAGAATGTGAAAAAGAATGTGAAGAAGAAGAATAAGAAGAAGAATGAGAAGAAGAAGAATGAAAAGAAGAAGAATGATAAGAAGAAGAATGAGAAGAAGAAAAATGATAAGAAGAAGAATGAGAAGAAGAATGAGAAGAAGGAGAATGAGAAGAAGAATGACGACGAAGAATGACAAGAAGAATAACGGGAAGAAGAAGAATGAGAAGAAGAAGAATAAGAAAAAAAATGAGAACAAGAAGAATGAGAAGATAAAGAATGAGACGAAGAACAATTAGAAGAAAATGAATGAGAAGAAGAAAATGAGAAGTTCTTCTTCTTCTTGTTTTTCTTCTTCTTGTTTTTCTTCTTCTTCTTCTTCTTCTTCTTCTTTTCTCATTCTTCTTCTTCTTCTTCTTCTTCCTCTTCTTTCTTCTTCTTTCTTCTTCTTCATCATCTTCTTCTTATTCTTCTTCTGCTTATTCTTCTTATTGTACTTCTTCTTATTGTTCCTCTTGTTCTTCTTCTCATTCTTTTTTACTGTTCTTTTCTCGCATTCTTCTTCTCATTCTTATTATTATTATTATTCTTATTATTATTATTATTCATTATTCTTCTTCTCATTCTTCACCTTCTATTCTTGTTATACTTCTTCTTCTTCTTCTTCTTCTTCCTTCTTCTTCTTCTATTCTTATTCTTCCTCTTTTCTTCTTCTTCATTATTCTTATTCTTATTCTTATTTCTTCTTCTTCATCTTATTCTTCTTTCTTTTCTTTTCCTTTTTATTCTTCTTTTTTTATTCTTATTCTTTTTTATTCTTCTTCTTATTCTTTCTTCTTCTTCTTCATTATTCTTCATTCTTTTTCTTCTTTCATTATTCTTATTCTTATTCTTATTCTTATTCTTATTTTCTTCTTCTTCTTACTTCTTCTTATTCTTCTTCTTTCTTCTTCTTCTTCTTCTTCTTCTTCTTCTTCTTCTTCTTCTTCTTCTTCTTCTTCTTCTTCTTCTTCTTCTTCTTCTTCTTCTTCTTCTTCTTTCTTCTTCTTCTTCTTCTTCTTCTTTCTTCTTCTTCTTCTTCTTCTTCTTTTCTTCTTTTCTTCTTCTTCTTCTTCTTCTTCTTCTTCTTCTTCTTCTTCTTCTTCTTCTTCTTCTTCCCTCTTCTTCTTCTTCTTCTTCTTCTTCTTCTTCTTCTTCTTCTTCTTCTTCTTCTTCTTCCTTCTTCTTCTTCTTCTTCTTCTTCTTCTTCTTCCTCTTCTTCTTCTTCTTCTTCTTCTTCTTCTTCTTCTTCTTCTTTTCTTCCTCTTTCTTCTTCTTCTTCTTCTTCTTCTTCTTCTTCTTCTTCTTCCTTCTTCTTCCTCTTCTTCCTCTTCTTCCTCTTCTTCCCTTTCTTCTTCTTCTTCCTCTTCTTCCTCTTCTTCTTCTTCCCTCTTCTTCCTCTTCTTCTTTTTTTCTTCTTCTTCTTCTTCTTCTTCTTCTTCTTCTTCTTCTTCTTCTTCTTCTTCTTCTTCTTATTCTTATTCCTCTTATTACTATTAATATTATTATTATTATTTATTATTCTTATTATTTTTTATTATTATTATTATTATTATTCCTCTTCTTGTGTTCTTCTTTTCTTCTTCTTCCTCTTCTTCTTCTTCTTCTTCTTCTTCTTCTTCTTCTTCTTCTTCTTCTTCTTCTTCTTCTTCTTCTTCTTCTTATTCTTCTTCTTCTTCTTCTTCTTCTTATTCTTCTTCTTCTTCTTTTTCTTCTTCTTCTTCATCATCTTCTTCTTCCTTCTTCCTTCCTCCTCCTTCTTCTTCTCTCCCTCTTCCTCTTCTTCCTCCTCTTCCTCTTTTCTTCCTCTTCTTCCTCATCCTTCCTCCTCCTCCTCCTCCTCTTCCTCCTCTTCCTCCTCTTCCTCCTCTTCCTCTCCTCCTCTTCTCTCCTCCTTCCTCCTCTTCTTCCCTCCTCCTCCTCCTCCTCCTCCTCCTCCTCCCCCTCCTCCCTCCCCTCCTCCTCCTCCTCCTCCTCCTCCCTCCTCCTCCTCCTCCTCCTCCTCCTCCTCCTCCTCCTCCTCTATTATTTCAAAATTTTCCATTGGTCATTAATCATTTTTAGGATAAAAGAGTTACTCTTTTATTTTTTTTAATAAATATTTTTAGGACAAAAGAGAAATAATATAAAAACTCCTCCTCCTCCTCTCCTCCTCCTCCTCCTCCTCCTCCTCCTCCTCCTCCTCCTCCTCCTCCTCCTCCTCCTCCTCCTCCTCCTCCTCCTCCTCCTCCTCCTCCCTCCTCCTCCTCCCTCCTCCTCCCTCCTCCTCCTCCTCCTCCCTCCTCCTCCCTCCTCCTCCCTCCTCCTCCTCCTCCTCCCTCCTCCTCCTCCTCCTCCTCCTCCTCCTCCCTCCTCCTCCTCCTCCTCCTCCTAATAATCCTCCTCCTCCCTCCTCCTCCTCCTCCTCCTCCTCCTCCTCCCTCCTCCTCCTCCTCCTCCTCCTCCTCCTCCTCCTCCTCCTCCTCCCATTATTTCAAAATTTTCCATTGGTCATTAATCATTTTAGGATAAAAGAGTTACTCTTTTATTTTTTTTAATAAATATTTTTAGGACAAAAGAGAAATAATATAAAAAACTAGAAGTTAGCATTTTAAAAAACATTACAAGCTTTTAAATTTTTTTTTACTAAAATAGATCTAACAAAATTTTTTGTTAATAAAAAATTAAAAACTAGCTAAAATAAGACATGAAATATAATGAACTAAAGTTTAATACAACGTTTAAAGAAAGTATTATCAGAGTAAAAAATAATTAACATAAATTTATAATGTAGGTGGATGTATATCTATTAATATCGGGATTTTGATTGCAACATTATATCAACAATTGTTTTTAATTTTCTATAAATTTGATAAAATTTTTAAATACTAAAAACATATAAAATTTAATTTATATGAATATGATTAAATTAAAAAAATATTGAAAAAAATGTTATATATTTAATTAAAAATTATGCAAAAATTCCTACATAATCACAATGTGCAAGAAAATTATTTAGGAATAACAAAATTCCCAAGAAATATATTTACAAACTTTCGTATTGAAAAATTCGAGGAAATGCTCGTGATAAAAATATACCTGCGAATTTTCCTATAGACATATTTGTAGGAAATGTTCCTTTCCTACTGGTTTTCCTACGGAAATTTTTACAGAAAATGGTCCTACTTGTATATCTTCTTGTGGATTTTCTTGCTGATTTTTTTACAATTTTTTTTGTGAATTTTTCTAAGAATTTTCCTCTGAATTTTGCTGCGGTTTTCCCGTAGAATCCAAACACTTTGCTACGAATTTAAAATCATAGGAAAATGTTTCCTGCGAAAATTTCCTACGAATTTTTCTATAGATTTTCCTGCGAAATTTCTTGTAAATGTTCATACAGATTTTCCTATGAATTATATCCGCAGATAATTTTTTTCCGATTTATAATTTGCAAGAAAAGAGTTATCCACCAACGATTTTCCTGCGAATTTAAAACCTTAGGAAAATTCACAAGAAAATAGCATATTTCCTGCGAATTTTCCTACGAATTTTCTGCGAATTATCCTATAGATTTTCTTGCTAATTTTCCTGCAAATTTTTCTGCCAATATTCCTACAGATTTTCTTGCGAATTTTCCTGCAAAAATATTCCCGCAGATAAATTTCTTATTGAATTATAATTTGCGAGAAAGAATTATCCACCAACAATTTTCCTGCGAATTTAGAATCATAGGAAAATTCGTAGGAAACATGTTTCCTACGAATTTTAAGGAAAATTCGTAGGAAAATTCGCAGGAAAATAACACATTTCTAGTAGTGAGATCTCTACCTTAGGAAATCCAGACTCCTTCCAAGAGGAGATGACCTATTTAAAATTTTGAAAAGATAAATAATAATGCTTATAAAGTTGAAATGCCCCAAGAATATAGGGGAAGCACCACTTTTAATGTGATTGACTTAACTTTTTTTGTTATAGATACTCAAGCTCCAAATTTGAGGTCGAATTCCCTTTAAGGGAGGAAAATGCATATCAAGGAAACCACAATCAAGGAGGTCAAGAGGACTTAAATGAAGAGTCAACCCTTGCAAATGAAGGACACATCTCTAGGGGAAGGCTCAAGAGATTCCAAGAGGAGGTGCAACACAAGTTAGCTACACTTAAGGGCCAAGAGAAGGCCTAATAAGGGCTTGTTTTGTATAATTTTTCTAGTTGCCAAGTTGGCCCTATTTAGAGTTCTAATGACCTTATTTCCTTTGTATTTTCATGTTACTTTTAGTGCATTTTTGGTAGGATAGCTTAGTCATATGTCAAAGCCCAATTAGGTCACTTTTCCTTGCTAGGAGGATTTCCATCGCTACTTGGTTGCAAGTTCCCTCACTAAACCATTGCTAAGCCAAGTTGGTCTTTGTGATGCATTTTAGTCTTTTGTTTCTTATGGGCTTTGGTTGGCTACCTTAATTAGGATTAAGAGACTCTAATTAGGATTTAGGAAAGGCTTAAAAGCCTCTTTTGTAAGTAGCCTAATCACTTTTGAATGAATTTGAATTGTGCCTTGCACTTTGAGATCATTTTCTCTCTTCTTTTGTTTTGAACAAGAAACCTAATTCTCATTAAGTTTCGATGATACTTGTTGTGAATCTCTACAATCTCTTATCTAATTCATAAGAATTAGTGGCAAGCCATCCTTCTTCTCCATCTATTTTCTCCTTTTCTTCTAAATTTTCAATTCTAAGTCCATCGCTAATTTCAACTAATACTTGAAGCTAGGTCTTGATTGTGGATCCAAGGGTGCATCATATATGATTTTTCTTTAGATCTTCAACTAATTTCTCTTCCTTTCTTTTAATACACTTTTTGTTCTAATGCTAATGCTTTTTTCTTTTATATCTTTGTTACATTGGTTTAGGCTACAGATGGTACACAGATTTTACTTTGATACTTTTCAAACACTTTGATCTATAACTTTACAAGAAAAACACCATAATTCTTTCACATACCAAATCAAGAAACAAGTCACAATCAAGCTTAGAGAATTAATGATGCTACTCTAGGACGAATCATAAATCAAGAATGCGTGAATTTTGTTCAATTTTCCAACATATATCCTGTGACTTTGAAATCACGATCAAACCAAGGAAAACAATAATTAAACCATGGAATTGATTAAAAATACCTAGGCAAGCAAAACTTTAGCTGAAAATTTCAAAACGAACCGATAATTGAAGCAAGATTATGCATTTGAAAATTTACCTCTTTACACAACTAAGATGGATGCAAAACTGAAGTTGTTCATCTTCAATTGCAGCACCTTGTAAAGCTAGATGCTCTAATACCACTTGATAGGATTCTGCACACACTTGGATCCTCACACTTACACAATTGCCATCGTTATGAAGAACAAAGTAAGATTAACATGAAAATAGAGTAAAATCGTGGAACCTAAAATTGAAGCGAATTGAAACGAATAAAATGAAGATTAAAAAACGGCTCACCATTGATTTAATGGAAATAAGATAAGAGGATACAACATTTAAAATAAGCCTCATGAGAACTTGATGAGAATTAAGTGTTCTTAACTCAAGAACAAGTTGAGAGAACTCTCTTAAATGCTTGCAATGCAATTTTCACAAATGAACCAAATTATTACAATTCAGTTAGGACCAAGCTTATATACTAATCCTAGTTACAAATTTAGGCATGAAACATGCTAGATGGAAAGGCCTTGGGCCTTGGGATAGGTCGTCCAAAGGAAGTGTCATCCAAAGGTTGTTGCATCCAAAGAAACCAAATGTCATCCAAAGGCAAGTGCATCCAAAGGACCTAAGTGTGCCTAAAAGTCATCCAAAACAAGGTTTCCAATGCAAATAAAACAAGCTACAAAAACTTATACAAAAGGTCCCAGGGCATTACAGACAATCCCAAGGTGCAAATAGGGTTAGGCCTTCATTGGATCCTCCTTTCCCTATAAGGAGGTTCATCTTCTCTTGAACTTCCTCTTCAAGCCTCTTTAATCTCCCTCTAGTCATAGCTCCTTGAAAGGCTTCAATCTTTTCATGCTTAGTGTCTATCCCATGCTCTATTTGCCTTTCCATATTCACATCACTTATACTTAACATACCTTGGCCACTCAAATGTTTGAGAGATTCATGATCACTATGGATCACAAACTCCTTGGGCAATAGCTAGTGTTTCCAAACATGTGAGGCCTTCATAAGAGCATATAACACTTTGTCATAAGTAGAATAATTAAGGTAGGTACCTTTAAGCTTTTCACTAAAGTATGCAATGGGGTGCCCTTCTTGCAACAAAATAGCCCCTATACCTACATTAGAGGAATCACACTCTAACTCAAAAGATTTAGCAAAGTTTAGGAGTGCTAGAATGGGAGCATGATTGAGTTTATCCTTCAAGGCTTGGAAGGCTCTCTCTTGTCTCTCTTCCCACTAAAACCTAACACTTTTTTAATTATTTCATTAAGTGGGGCTGCAAGTGTACTAAAGTCCTTTATAAACCATCTATACAAACTAGCAAGCCAATGGGAACTCCTCAACTCATTTACAGTTTTAGGTGTCGTCATTCTTGAATTTTCGACACATTCCTAACATGCAAGAGATGGCCATTCACACAAATAAAGTATATCAAGATATCTTCAAAATAAACTACCACACACTTGATAATAGGGCTCCTTAAGACATGTGATAGAGACCCAACCAACAAAGTCAAAGATAATTTGCGTGACATTGGAGGTTACAAGACTAGGCTCAAAACCCAAATAATGAAGCAATCATTGCCAGGCCTAAGTTTGGGAATTATGGAAAATTTAGAGCAAAGTGAATCATAGGCTGCACCAAAATGGGTCATGTTATTACAAGTTGATGAAGATTGGAGCCCATATTGAAGAACATATATGAAGCCCAAAGTCATTGTCATGTAATTTGGGTTGAGTAGTTAATTAGGATTTATTTACATGTATTTTCACATAAATTACATTTTGATAGTTGGTAGAAAAAGGGAAAGTTGGATAGTTGGTGGAAAAATAGGAAGGTCATTAATGATGGAAATAAAATGTTAGTGGGGAGATCTAGTGGATGGGATTTTATGCCAATTAAGGTATTAATGGACATTAAATCTATAAGATTTTATGCCAATTAAAATATTAATGGGCATTGATTTCAGGGTTGTCTAGTTAAGCCTATAAATAAACTCTTGTAACCATCTAGTAAGGACAGAATTCATAATTTGAATAATATTCATGTTTATTTGTGAGCACTTTTCCTTTTGTCTTAGGTTAAAGAACTTTTATAGTGTTGGTTCTGCCGGCAGGTCGTGGTTAGGGTCGCACTTCTGATAACTTTGGTTCTACCGGCAGGTCGCGGCTAGGGTCAAGTTCCTCTTTTTGTAAGATTTCAAAACGGTCCAATTTTAAGATCGTGTCATTTGGTATCAGAGCTTCGGCTCTTGAAATTAGGTGTTCTCTATCCTTTGTGTCTCTATTTTTTCAATTTATTAAAAAAAAAATCTGTTAGTTATTTTGATATTTCCCGTACTTTGTCATCCTCATTTATTCTAGTTATTCGTGTCCATTCATATCCCTTTGTTTAAGTCATTAAGTTTGTCATCCTTCCTTTTGCCTCATTGTGTTTTGTTTCCTTATTAAAAAAAAATCCCAAAATAAAAAAGAACGAAAGAGAAAGGTAAAAAAAAAAAAAGCAAAAAAAAAAAGGCTAGTAGTCAATCTGTTATTTTGCCTTGCATATTGCAAAAAAAAAAAAAACTAAACAGAAAAGTTTGAATTTTTTGTCATATTTCCCCCATGCATCTACACTACTTTCATTGTACGTGTCAAACAATTTAGAATTCCTTGTTTCTTGCTAATTCTTGTTCTTTAAAGTTATCAAATTACCAAATCCTTATTGTTTCTTGCTGCATACCATCATTTTTAAAGGTTCTTACTTAAGAGCTCATAAGGAAAAGTTGAGTGGTAAAAGGCAAGAGTGGTGAAACAAAAAAAAAAGCCAAATTGAATGATACACGAGTGATTACAACATAATTCGAGCGTAAACAGGTGAAAGAGTGTTGTGTGAAGATTTTTTTTTCTAACTTGATTTTGCAGTATTTTAATCATGAGTAGTGAAGGAGAATGAGATGTTGATATCAAATTATTCATCAAGGCTGTTCAAGAACAATTCAAGACTCTAAATGCAAGGATGGATGATTTACAATCTATAACCAGGTATAAGAGTCTTACAAGTCGACATAGTGATGAGGAAGAAGAAGAGGAGTATTCAGATGGAAGATATAATAAAAATAAAGAAAGAAGAAGAGGTGAACCAAGACGTGACAATTACTTGGGTAATATTAAGATGACAATCCCTACATTCCAAGGGAAGAATGATCCTGAATTGTACTTGGAGTGGGAGAGAAAAGTTGAACATGTGTTTGATTGTCACAACTACTCAGAGGAGAAAAAGGTAAAATTAGCAGTTGTTAAATTTACTGACTATGCTAATATTTGGTGGGATCAGTTTGTGATTGACACGCGTAGAAATGGAGAAAGACCCATTCGTACATGGGAAGATATGAAGTCTATCATGAGAAGGAGATTTGTACCAAGTCATTATCATAGGAACTTGCACAGAAAATTGCAAAGTTTGACACAAGGTTCTATGAGTGTGGAGAATTACTATAAGGAGATGAAAATAGCCATGACTAGAGCCAATGTGAAGGAAAACTGTGAGGTAACTATGACTAGATTCATTGGAGGTTTAAAGAAAGAGATTGCTGATATGGTGGAGTTGTAACATTATATGGAGATAGAGGACTTATTGCACAAAGCAATTCAAGTGCAAAAGCATTTGAAGTCTAAAAGTTCTTTCAAATTTGCTTCATCTTCTAGCTCTTCATGGAGATCAAATTGGAAGAACAGTACAATTGTTACAAATCCTAAAGAAGATGTGATTGCTAAATATTCAAATGCTCCCCCTAAAGGTAAAATTAACACTGATACATCATATAGATCACATGATATCAAGTGTTTCAGGTGTCAAGGAGTTGAACATATTACTTCTCAATGTCCAAATAAAAGAGCAATGATGATGATGGATAATGGAGAAGTAGAAAGTGAGAGATCAAGTGATGATGAAATGCCATCATTGGAGAATTCTAGTGATGTGGAAGTTGTTGAACCTATAGATGGAGTTGTACTTGATACTAGGTGTGTTCTTAGCATACAACCTAAGGAAGATGGTGATGTGGAGCCACGTGAGCATATTTCTCATACTAGGTGCCTTGATCAAGGAAAAGTGTGCAACATGATTCTAGATGGAGGGAGTTGCACCAATGTGGGCTAGTACTATTCTAGTGGAGAAAATAAATTTGCAAACTGCCAAACACCCTAGGCCTTATAAGCTGCAATGGCTTAGTAATATTGGAGAAGTAAAGGTTGACAAGCAAGTTTTAGTGCCTTTTGCTATTGAGAATTACAAAGATGAAGTATTGTGTGATGTGGTTCTTATGGAGGCAGGGCATATACTTTTGGGCCGCCCATGGCAGCTTGACCGCAAGGTGACCCACAAGGGGTATACCAATTGTTTATCGTTTATTTACAATGAGTTGAAAATGACTCTTACTCCATTTTCTCCAAAGCAAGTATGTGAAGATCAAATAAAAATGAGGAAAGTAAGAGAGTGTAAGTTAAGAGAAGAGCAATTGAGCATTCAAGAAAAAGAGAGAAAGGAAAATATGAGTGAAAATAAGAAGAAAGAAAAACATGAAATTGAGTGTAGTGAAGAGAAAAGTAAGAAAATGAGTGCATTTGCAAAGACAAGAGAGGTTGAGAGTGTGTTATCAGCAAAAGAGAAACTACTTGTACTCCTGTACAAGGGTGTTTACTTCACTAACAAATTTCATTCTTCTTTTCCTTGTGAAGTTGATTCTTTGTTACAGGAAGTCACTGATGTTTTTCCAGATGAAGTGCCTCATGGATTACCTCCTTTAAGAGGTATTGAGCATCAAATTGACCTCATTCTTGGTTGTCCAAATAGACCAGCCTATAAAACAAATCCCGAGGAAATGAAGGAAATTCGAAAGCAAGTGAAGGAGTTGCTGCAAAAGGACTTTGTGAGGGAAAGTCCTAGTCCATGTTCTGTTCCTGTTATCTTGATTCCAAAGAAAGAGGGAACATGGTGCATGTGCGTTGATAGTCAGGTCATCAATAAAATCACTGTAAAGTATATATATCTTATTCCTAAGTTAGATGATATGCTTGATGAATTGTTTGGTTATTGTATGTTTACTAATATTGATTTGAGTAGTGGATACAATCAAATTCATATGAAAGAAGATGATGAATGGAAAATAACTTTCAAAACAAAATATGGTTTATATGAGTGGTTAATGGTGTCATTTGGTTTAACTAATGCTCCTAACACCTTCATGAGGATAATGAATCGTATTTTGTATTCTTTCATTGGAAAATTTGTAATAATCTATTTTGATGATATTTTGATTTATAGCAAGACTTTAGATAAACATGTTGAATATTTGCATGTTGCTCCTAATGTCTTAAGAGGAAATAAATTGTATGGAAATTTCAAAAAGTGTTCATTTTGTCTTGAATCTATTGTCTTCAAGTGGGATGATATGCATGAGAAAGCTTTTGATTTGTTGAAAGATAAGTTGACCAATGCACTTGTGCGTTGTTTGCCTAATTTTGATAGCACTTTTGAAATTGAATGTGATACTTCTGGTGTTGGAATATAAGCTGTATTGATGCAGGAATCTAAACCAATTGCATATTTTAGTGAGACGCTAAGTGGGGCTGCATTAAACTATTCTACATATGACAAGAAGTTGTATGCTTTGTTTATAAAATCTCAAGGTAAGTTTCAAAAGAGACATGTCAAGTGCTTGGAGTTCATAGAGGTGTTTTCTTATGAGAACAAGTACAAGAAAGGTAAAGATAATACTGTGGTAGATGCATTGTCTAGAAGAAAGCATAAGGCAAAATTTGTTAGAGGGTTGCATGTCAAAGTTCGAGCTAATATTGAGAAGAGGAATGAACAATATGCAAGCCAAGAGAATAAAAGGTATGTTATGACTTTTGAGCCTAAAGATTGTGTTTGGGTTCATAGGCGAAAAGAAAGGTTTCCTACTCAAAGAAGATACAAATTGCAGCCAAGAGGAGATGGAACATTTCAAGTGTTAGAAAGGATCAATGACAATGCCTACAAGTTGGATTTACTAACTACATATGGTAACGTAAGTTCTACTTTAAATTTTACTGATTTATCTTTATTTGTTGTAGGTGAAGAATTTGATTCGAGGAAGAATCCTTTTGAAGAGGGAGAGAATAATAGAGACCCAACCAACAAAGTCAAAGATAATTTGTGTGACATTGGAGGTTACAAGACTAGGCTCAAAACCCAAATAATGAAGCAATCATTGCCATGCCTAAGTTTGGGAATTATGGAAAATTTAGAGCAAAGTGAATCATAGGCTGCACCAAAATGGGTCATGTTATTACAAGTTGATGAAGATTGGAGCCCATATTGAAGAACATATATGAAGCCCAAAGTCATTGTCATGTAATTTAGGTTGAGTAGTTAATTAGGATTTATTTACATGTATTTTCACATAAATTACTTTTTGATAGTTGGTAGAAAAAGGGAAAGTTGGATAGTTGGTGGAAAAATAGGAAGGTCATTAATGATGGAAATAAAAGGTTAGTGGGGAGATCTAGTGGATGGGATTTTATGCCAATTAAGGTATTAATGGACATTAAATCTATAAGATTTTATGCCAATTAAAATATTAATGGGTATTGATTTCAGGGTTGTTTAGTTAAGCCTGTAAATAAACTCTTGTAACCATCTAGTAAGGACATAATTCATAATTTGAATAATATTCGTGTTTATTTGTGAGCACTATTCCTTTTGTTCTTAGGTTAAATAACTTTTATAGTGTTGGTTTTGCCGGCAGGTCGTGGTTAGGGTCGCACTTCTGATAACTTTGGTTCTACCGGCAGGTCGCGGCTAGGGTCAAGTTCCTCTTTTTGTCTGATTTCAAGACGGTCCAATTTTAAGATCGTGTCAACATGATTCATTAATCTCATAAAGGTACTTGAGGCATTAATTAATCCAAAAGGCATGAGAAGCCACTTAAACCAAATTTGCTGTTGAAATTCGTTTACCACTCATCCATTTCTCTCATCCTTATTTAGTGATAACCACTCCTCAAATTAATTTTTAAAAACATATTAGAACCATGCAATTAATCCAAAAGATAGTCCAAACATGGAATAGAGTGTTTATATCTAACAATTATATTATTAATATGTTTACAATCAGTACACATCCTCTAAGTGTCATCTTTCTTGGGAAAAGCAATCACATGCATGGCACAAGGGCTCATGCTCTATCTTAGCCAACCTTTCTCCATCAACTTGCCAACTTGTTTTTGAATCTCTTTGGACTCCTTTGGATTAGTTCCATGTGTAGTTTTATTGGGCAAAGTGGATCTAGGAGTCAAGTGTATGTGATGCTCAATACCTCTCAAGGGTGGCAACCTATGAGGCAACTCTTTACGAAACATATCCTTGAACTCTTCAAGCAAAGCTCTAAAACCTGTAGGAAACGAAACCAAAGGAGAAGCATTTAAAATCATGTTAGTTGGCATTAAAAGTAAAGGTTCCCTCTTAGCCAACTTCACCTCCATGTTAAATTCTCTCTAGATCCATACACTTGTATAATTGCTTAAGCTTCACAAAACTAGAACAAGATTAGCCAAAATTGAAATGAATTAGGAACCTAAAATTGAAGGAATTGAAAAGGATAAAGTGGAGAAAGATAAGAAATGGCTCACCACCAATCCCTATAGGATTAAATAAGAGGTAATGAGATTCGCCACAAGCTTCATGGAGAACTTGATGAGAATTAAGTGTTCTAGCTCAAAAACAATTTGAGAGAAAATTCTATAATTGCTTATAATGCAAGTTTCACAAATTGATGAAACCTTAGGATCCATAACCATTACCTAGTTCAAGTACAATCCAAACATTAGTCATTTCTAACATGAACTGAAAAATTGGAAGAAGAAAGGTACAAAATGGATTGAGGAAGAGATGATTCGCCACTAATTCCTAAGAATTAGATAAGAATTATAAATATTTTCCATAATCATCATGGAAGCTTGATAAGAATTGATTTCCTTGTGCAAGACAGGAGTAGAGAGAAAATGCTCTCAAAGTGCTAAGACATAAATTCAATTTCATCAAAAAGAGTTTACACTAATTACATTGGAGGTTAATATAGTTCCTCCTTCATCCTAATTAAGGTACCTAATCCTAATTAGGGTCACTTAACCAAATCCCAAGGCCCAACAAGCCCAAACGCAAGCTAGATGGTCAAAAATGCCAACCTACATGGCCTTTCCCTTGGCCCTTATGTGACGTGACTTTCGGAAGTGATTTTGGAGCTGAAAGAGTGCGAACAAGGTTGAAATTTGAACATAAAAGTTGTAGATCTCTTTCTTATCATTTCAAAGACTCCAAGTTTATCTAATTCGAAGGTCTATAGCTTTTGATACGTTCGATTTCGAAAAGCACATCGAGGATGAAAGTTTGCGATGGAAAATTAGCAACCAAAGTATGCTAGCTAGGAAAATGGTCCTAAAATGGGATTTGGCCCAAGGCTAAGCTATTCTACTAAAAATATACCCCAGATAGAATGAAAATACAAGGCTAAGCTATTCAACCATAAACAAAGCTACCTTGGCAGCTAGAAAAATTATACAAATAAGATGCACATGGTGCTTCCTCTTGACCCTTAAGCATGGTCAACTTTCGGAGCACCTGCTCTTGAATCTTCTCAAGTCTACCCCTAATCATACAACCTTCAAGTGCAGGGGCATCTCCTTCAACCTTGTCCTCTTGGAGGGTACCTTCTGTATATGCATCATCCTCCCATTCTTGGAGGGAATTTGACCTAAAATTTGGTGGTCTAGCACCTGTAACAAAAGGAGTTAGGTCAATGACATTAAAAGAACTACTTCCCCCAAATTCTTGGGGCATATCAACTTTATATGCATTGTCATGTATATCCTTTATAATTTTAAATGGACCATCTCGTCTTGGAAGGAGCTTGGATTTCCTAAGGTCGGGAAACCACTGCATCCTTAAAAGTACCCACACAAGTCTCCCTCCTTAAAGAAGACTTCCTTTCTCCCTTTATTGGCATCCTTTGTATACTTTTTTCCTTTCCTTTCCATGTGTAGCTGTACCATATCATGTAACCTTCGAACAAATTAGGCCCTTGAGAGCCCTTCATCATTAACACAATTAGGCATAATAGGTGAAGGAAATAAGTGAAGTTGGAAAATGGGATTAAAACCATAGGCCAATTCAAAATGAGAGTAAAAGGTAGTAGAATTAAACACCCTATTATAAGCAAACTCAACATGGGGTATCCAATCCTCTTAATCTCTCAAACTCTTCTTAACAAAGCATCTCAAGAGTTGATCTAAAGTTCTATTTAACATCTTAGTTTGTCCATCCATTTGAGGATGACAAGTGGTAGAGTAGAGTAGCTTTGTACCAAGCCTACTCCATAGGGACCTCCAAAAATATCCAAGACACATTGTGTCCCTATGTGAAACAATGGTCCTAGGAAGACCATGCAATCTCACCACTTCCTTAAAGATTGGCCACATATGAAACATCATCACTCTTGTGACATGGAATGAAATAGGTCATCATTGAAAACCTATCAACAACTACAAAAATAAAATCTTTACCTCCTTTAGAGCTAGGTAAACCAAGTATAAAGTCTATAGAGATATCAATCCAAGGAGAGGTGGGAATAAGGAGTAGGGTGTATAGACCATCTAGAGAGACTCTAGACTTTGCCAATTTGCAAGTTAAACATTTCGCACATATGTTATGGACATCCTTCCTTATATGAGGCAAATAAAAATGTTCACTCAAAATGTCAAAAGTCTTAAGTTGTCCAAAATGACCCATAAGGCCACCTTCATGTGCCTTCGTCACAAGCAATTGTTGAATGAAGCTCATGTGCACGCATAGCTTCTTTCCCTTGAATAAAAAGCCATCATGTCTAAAAAAATCATTAAAAGCCGCATGGACACACATGGAAAAAGGCTCACAAAAATCAAGGTCCTTTGCCTCAAGCATGGAAATTAGGGCATATCTCCTTGAGAGAACATCTACCACTACATTCATCTTGCCTTGCTTATGCTTAAACATATATGGAAATTGTTTTAAAAACTC
This sequence comes from Mucuna pruriens, assembly GCA_025330945.1. Classification (NCBI taxonomy): domain Eukaryota; kingdom Viridiplantae; phylum Streptophyta; class Magnoliopsida; order Fabales; family Fabaceae; genus Mucuna; species Mucuna pruriens. Next base: position 52,256 of record JAENHJ010000180.1, on the reverse strand, counting down.
AACCCATTTTGCATGTCTTTTATTTAACATACCTTGCCCTCTCAAACGTTTAAGAGCTTCATGATCACTATAGATTACAAACTCTTTGGTTAATAGATAATGTTGCCAATTTTTCAACGCCCTTACAAGAGCATATAACTCTCAGTTATAGGTAGAATAATTTAGCTGGGCACCCTTTAGTTTCTCACTAAAATAAGTAATGGGGTGCCCTTCTTGGAGGATAACAACCCCTATAACAACACTAGAGGAATCACACTTCAACTCAAAAGATTTTGAAAAATTTTATAAAGCAAAAATAGGAGCTTGAGTGAGCCTTTCGTTCAAAGATTGGAAGGCTCTCTCTTGGCTCTCTTCTAATTTAAACCAACATTTTTTTAACAAGCTCATTCAAGTCCATGGAAACTCCTTACTTCCCCTAAGCTTTTAGGTGTTAGCTAAACTTGGATGGCCTTCATGTTTTCTTCATTAACCTTAACTCCATGGGAGCCAATAAAAAATCTGAGGAGGGTCACCTCTTATGTACAAAATGCACACTTATCTAAATTAGAAAACAAAGTCTCTTTTCTCAAAATTTCTAGAACATTTTTCACATGCACAAGGTGGTTATTCAAGCAAGTTGAGTAAATCAAAATATCAAAAAAGTAGACCACCATACATTTGCCTATGAGGCTTCTCAAGACATGACTCATCAAATGCATAAAAGTATTTGGGGCATTGGTCAAGCTAAAAGGTATGGAAAGCCACTCATAAAGATCCAACTTAGTCTTAAAATTCATTTCCAACCCATCCCTCTCTCCTACCTTAATCTGATGGTATCCAATTCGTAAATCAATTTTAGAAAATATAATGAATCCATGCAGTTCATTAAAGCGGGGAATGGGGTGCCTATATTTAACAAATATATTATTTATAGGTCTAAAATTTGTGCACATTCTCCAAGTACGATCATTTTTGGGTACCAAAATCATAGGAAGGGCACATGGGCTCATGCTCTTTCTTACCCAACCTTTTTCCACTACTTTAGTGATAGATCATTTTTTAGACACCTAATAGTGACTTATGCTGGACATATTTTACATTATTTTATGGTTAACAATCACATATTGATTGAGTATTGGGCGATTGAGCTTAATTAAGGATAATTGCTAATCTTTGCTTATTTTCACACTTAATTTTCAATATGAGGTTGCTATCTTATGCAGACTTTATCTAGAGCTACAGACATCCAAATTAGACAATCTTGGTAGACCTGGAAAGTTAAGACAAAGATCTACAACTTTTCTCTATAATTCAACCCAGTTCAACCATTTGCAATGTTAAATATGGATGTGAAGTTACTGTCTCTGCACCACTCTAATTAGGCTTTTCCTTGTAGATTCTGGCCCAAATTATGGGCCCTAGTTGGTGGGTATTTTTCGGTTGCTAAATCCTTTGTCCAAGCCTATTTTCCTTGACATTTTCGAGCATGTAATTGTTAGGAAGTTTATTTAAGAAGTTGAGAAGTTAGTTAGTTAGTTGGTTAGAAACTTGTTGGAGACTCTTGAGTTTAGGAAGTTGAAAGGGTTTCTTGCGTTGGAAGCTTTCCTCTCTTCTCCATAGTCTTTGACTGTGTTTTTCTAAAATTTTCTCTATTTTCCTTCTTTGTATTTTTGTTGAGTTTTCTATGATGATGGCCATAGAAGGATAAGCTTCTTTATCAATTCAAGATTTAGGAATGCAAATCAGTTTGAGTTCTTGATTCTTTATCTTCTTTATGCAATTTCTACTATTTTGTCTTTCCAATTCTTAATTCATTTTCATGATTGTGATCTCGCTTGAGTTTTGGATTGCGTTCCATTAGGTAATCAATTGATAACCTAAAACCAACCAGTTATGATCCTAAATCCATGCTAATTAGGGGTTGCGATTGTGATCTCAATATGCATGAATGAATGTTATATGATTATCTAAAGAAACTTAGGTTGATACAAAATTGCATCCTTCTTAGAACCATAATAATTGATTAAATGATTGAATCCTTGAATTGATGTTACACAAATCATTTTAGATCCATTCTATTTTGTATGAATTCTACTATTATACATAATTCTTGTTCTACATAATTTTGTATCACCCAACCCCCATTTTTCACATTCATTTTGGATTTTGATCAACAAAACTAGGCATAATATAATTGTGTCCTTGTGAGAATCGACCTAGGTTAGTCCTTACACTATAAAAATTAAGAGAAATCTATTAATTTGATAGTGTGTCGACAATAATTATTAAACTAGCACCGTTGTCGAGGATACACTGTTGTGTGAGTAATTTTGACCGTCTTTTGTGTTGTAGCATTGTTAGGGGCAGAGTAGTAGTAGAAATCTATATAGCACTAGTAGAAATCTTAGAGGCTGAAAAATTGAGTAACTTAAAATTGGTTGAAATTAGGTTATAAGATAGTGGGGTGGCCTTGTTTTTGTGAAAATCGATCGTTTAGACCACTTTTTCAATTTTTTTATTTTCATGATTTTAAAAATGGCCAAAAAATTCTAGAAAATCATAAATACATCATATAATGTCAATGTGGTGTTAGAAAATTTTTAAAAATTTGTTTGGTATCATTTTACTCCTCTTATACCCTTCTTGACATGTGCTTACTTTTGTAGGGGTATTTCTGTCATTTTTTGTTTGTTGTTTTTTCTGCTCTTTTTTCTGTTTTTGTAGTTTCATGTAAATTTGTTTTTGCTGTGTATGACTAGGAGTAATCCTGGTAACTTGAATGCTTATGACCCAAAAATAGATAGGATTCCAAAAATGTTCTTAATTCTGGTTCTAATTCTGATTTTGATCCTGCTAATATTGCATTTGATCTAGAAATTGATTGTGATTCTGATAGTTTTGATTTTGATATTGCTGATTTTGATCTGATTCTGGTTCCTATTCTGATTTTGTTGTTGGTATATCCCCATTTAGTTGGATAATATGGCTAACAATGATAGGATCTTGAAGGAATGGGCTACACCTGATATTATGTACCAATCTTGGTGTACTCAATATCCCGAATGGGAACAAACCTAATCATATGAGCATAAATCTGAACAAACCCATTTGTTGCCTAAGTTTCATAGTCTTGTAGGTAACACTCAACAATTTGGCATTAGGGGGTCTCCTACTTCCAAAGTTGTGAATGAGGTAGTTGTTATTGACAATCAGAGATTGGAAAATAAGATAACTAAACTGACCTCTCTTGTTAAACAGCTAGCCATTGGACAACATCATAGTAGTCCACTAGTGAGAGTATGTGGCATGTGTGCTTCTATAGAACATCCAACTAATGTCTGTCCCACTTTACAAGAAATTAAACCTCAAAGATACCAACCACCACCTCCATTCATACCATAACAACCCATGCTGGCTGTACAATAGAGTTCCTTAAAGGATTTAGTCAAGTAGATGACCATGAATAACATTCAGATCCAAGAGAATGTGTTTGCCACAAGGCAGGATTTGCAAACACAAGTTGGCCAATTGGCCACCACGATAAATCAGCTGTAGTCCAAGGGTTTTGGACAAATTCCTTCTCAGATCATTCTCAATCCATAAGAAAATATGAGTGACATAACCTTGAGGAGTGGCAAGAAGCTACCATAACAATAATCAGTAAATTTGCATTTTGAATTTTTTGAAATTTCTTATTTTGAGAATTCTAATGATTGTGATTGAATTTGTACTAAATTAACTAAGTGTCCTAATTGTGTAGAAATTAGTAATGTTATTAATGTAAGTACAGGAGTCCTAGATTTTTTCAGATGTTGTAGAGGTTGTAGTAGTGCAACCTCCATTGCCATCCATGGTGCAACCATTACATGCCCAAGTAATTATAGCCAACAAACTCCAAGTTGAGCAAAAGAAAGAGCTATTGCAAGACTTGAAGAAGTTGGGAGATTTCTATGAGCACCTTGTCAAGCATTCAATTTTAAGGTTCCTGTTGAAGAATCCACCAAAAGATGTGGAATTGTCAAGATGGATGAGAGGAGGTTCTCTGAAGCAATTACAAATAGGAGCGGAGCAAAAATAGTACATGCAAAACTATGCACATTCTTGCCACCTTGAGAGAGAAATTTTTTTCTTATTTCACCCCCTTCCTTTGTGATTATCGCTTCTTGTGTTCTTTTTGTTATGTCCATATATGTTTACATTGAGGACAATGCTTCTTTTAAGTGGGGGGTTTTACTAGTGTTTTACTGTTTTATGATTTTCTGTTTTTGCTGTTTTCTTACTTCTGTTTACTATTTTTGTTGTTTCCATTGAAAAAAAATTCCACTGCTGGTTTTTTAAAATTTTAGTTGTTGTTTTTATAAATAATTTCCTGTTGTATCTATTGTAAATAACTATGCTTCTGTTTTATAGAAATTTTGTTGTTGTTTTTATTTCCTGTTGCTATTATGTAATTATGTTGCTACTCCTTTTTTAATTTTGCTGTTATTTTAAAATTTTGTTGTTGTTTCAAAAATTCTACTATTATTTTAAAATTTTGCTGCTATTTTTTTGTTTTTATATTTTCTATTTTTGCTGATTTTACAAAATTTTGTTGTTGTTTTTGCTATTTTATTGTTTTTGCTGTTTTCTATTGTTGTTTTGTTGTTTTACTGTTTTATGCTGTTTTTTCTATTTTATGTTGTTTTTGCTATTTATGTTGTTTTTCAATTTTTCCGTTTGCTATCAATTTTGTTTTTGCTAAAAAGAAAGAAGAAAAAAAATATATTTTGCAGTTTCTCGCACTTTTTAATGGATTTCTAGGTTGTATAAATTATGAATAGTTAAATCATCCTTGATTAAAAGAATTCACAACTTGATATGAAACAATTTTTTGCATCTTTAGTGTAATGAGTGACTTGGAAATTAAAGTTTGAGTCATTGGTGATAGAGCATTTATCCTTGTAAGATTTTGAGCCTTGTATATTGATGGCTTGCATATTGATGGCTTGCATCTAGGTACTCTAGGTGTTGATTTGCACATGTGTTGCACATGTGTTGATAGGTACTCTAGGTTTTGACTTGATTCTCTTTTATGCTCTTGTCTCACATGCATTGGTGATATGATTTAGGCCTTCTTTCTTTATAGCCACTAACCAAATGGACTTACCTTGCATTAAATCCCTTGCTTACTCCCTTTGATCATATCTAACCATTTCTTTGATATTATAGCTCATTACAAGCCTAAAGTGGAAAACCATAATCATCCTAACCTTAAGGGTTAAAGGAGCTTTGGAATTGTTTTGGGAATAGGTTCTAAATAAGTGTGGGGGTGATGTCCTAAAGGCTTTGCAAGAGGTACCTTGATAGTTTGGCTTGTGCAAGTGATACTTGTTATGTTGTGATGAATGGTTATTGAAAAAAAAGAGAAAAAGAAGTGTATTGAAAAAAATGATGAATCAAAGAAAGAAAAAGGCAACAACAAGGTTGCAAGAAAAATGCAACAAAAGATTGTAGTGGTGCAAAAAGAGAAGTGAAAGTGAGAAAGAAAAAAAGAAAAAGTATAACAGGAAAGAAAGCAAAGTGAATCTTACTTGTTTTGTATTGTTTTGCATTTTTTGTAGTGACTTGTATTGTTTTGGGATGATCTTCATACTTATTGACTTATTCAAATTGCTCCCCTTCCCTCTTTGGTTGTACAAGCTTAAATCATATCTCATATCCTACCTTGTCCAAGGCCACATTACAACCTTAATAAAAGCCCTTTTAATCATTTTTGCATATGTTTTAAGTTGTAGAAATTAGAGACTAGTCAAAGCTTGGTAGTTCTAGTTATCATAGAGTGCTTGAGTGTAAACACAAACCTAAACACTTGGGAGATTGAGAGTATGTATCTTGAGAAAGTTCTATCATTTATGGGTTATTCTTTAATTATTATTGCTCTCTTGTTTACTCTAGATGTTAGAAGTAAATTTATAGATTGTTGGATACCTTGATTCTAGGATGCATTCCTTTTATTAACTAAGAATTTATTGTAAGGTGTCGCACTTTATTGTACTTGATTTAGTTTATTTGCTTCATTTCCTTATGCTTTATATTTTTTATTTTACATTTTCTTGATTTTGCTCAGAGTGCAAAAGTTCAAGTGTGGGGGAATTTGATAGATCATTTTTTTGGCACCTAATAGTGACTTATGCTGGACATATTTGACATTATTTTATGGTTAATAATCACACATTAGTTTAGTATTGGGCCATTGAGCTTAATTAAGGATAGTTGCTAATCTTTTCTTATTTTTGGACTTAATTTTCATTATGAGGTTGCTATCTTGTACAGGCTATATCTAGAACAACAAACCTCCAAATTGGACAATCTTGGTAGCCTTGGAAAGCTAAGAGAAAGATCTACAACATTCGACCCAGTTCGACCATTTTGCAATGTCAAATATGGACGTGAAGTTACTGCCTCTACAAAACTCTAATTGGGCTTTTCCTTGTAGATTTTGGCCCAAATTATGGGACCCTAGTTGGTGGGTTTCTTTTGGGCTTCTAAATCCTCTATCCAAGCCCATTTTTCTTGACATTTTAAAGCATGTAATCATTAGGAATTAGGAAGTTAAGGAGTTAGTTAGTTAGCTAGTTAGTTAGAAACTTGTTGGAGATACTTGAGTTTGGGAAATGGAAATGGTTTCTTGCATTGGAAGCTTTCCTCTCTTCTCCATAGTATTTGGCTATGTTTTTATGCAATTTTCTCTGTATTCCTTCTCTGTATTTTTGCTGAGATTTCTATGACGATAGCCAGGGAAGGCTAAGCTTCTTTGTCAATTCAAGGTTCAGGAATGCAAATCGATTTGAGTTCTTGATTCTTTATCTTCTTGATGCAATTTCTACTATTTTATCTTTCCAATTCTTAATTCGTTTTCATGATTGTTATCTCACTTGAGTTTTCGATTATGTCCTGTTAGGTAATCGATTGATAACTGATAAGTCATGTTTTATACACTGCACAAGGGCTTAAGATGGGTACTATTAAGACTATTTAGTGATTAACAGTCCTATCTTAGTTAAGATTCAAATTATGGGCCTAGAAATAGGAAAAATATAAATTTATGCTAAAACGAAGATTTTAACTGACAAAAAAAAATTGAACTTATTTTGCAGGCCTGAAAGCCGAGAGCATCTCGACCCAAAAGGAACATCTCAGCCTAGAGGAAGTAGTCCCAGCCAGACTAGCCTTCCCAGCCAAAGCTGACTTCAATGGCTAAAATCACTCCGACAATAATGCAGATATGATTATGCTAGAATTGAGGAATCTATAATGCAGAAATGATCATGCTAGAATTAAGGAATCTGTAACGTAGATATGATTATGCTAGAATTAAGGAATCTGTAATACATATATGATTATGCTAGAATGAAGGAATCTACGATACAAATATGATTATGATAGGATCAAGGAATTTGTAATCTCTTAGGATTGAGGAATCTGTAATCAGTAATTCAAATTTGTAATTTGTTAAGATTAAGATGCGCCGCAGCTGCCCAGCTTGTGTATAAATAAAGCATGCTAGGCCACGTCTTCGGTGTGGAAAAATAGTGGAATTCTAGACCTAGCACTGTCAAGAACTATAGACATTCGAAGCTAGCACGGTGGTACACAAAGCTTCAGTAAGGTGTCTCTCTCGATCGAGGAGGTACAAGACTAGGATTTGGGAAGCTGGAAGTTATCGGAGGTGATCGCTCAGTATAGCCGATGCACTCTGGTGGATGGAAACCTCAATGTCTGGCCATCACTGGTGCATCGTTGCCGTCCTTCCATTGGCGATCGTCATGGAAGGCGGACTCTTTGGAGAATGCTGAATTTCCACCTTTGTATTCGATTCTATTTTCAATAATATAACAGGTTTTCCATTCTGACTTTTATTATATCACTTGTGCTTTAATCTACTTTAACCTTGCCACGACTGCACATTGTTAGAGGTAGATCACATTAGAGTTGGGCCGATTGGAACTGGTTTAATAATCTAATTAGGTAGAGAACCTAAAATCAACCAAGTACATACTCCCTACCAACTGATGAGGTGGTGATTATGTATATCCTCGGTATGTCAATGGACAAACGTTCGAAGATTGTCGTAAGAATCTAAGGGTGATTCGTAGTACAATGCTAAGTAAGAATGATAAACTATTGGGTGTTGATTTCCGAATTGGTAAAGTAGTTAGTATAGATTAGTTTGGCTTATTTTTCTGCACTTAGTTTATTTTCTGCACTTAAACACAAAACTCCCCCTATTTACTATTTTTCCAAAGTCCGAGACCAAGTCAGTCCGACTCTGTCGAGTTTGTCTAAGCTAGAATCATATTGGCAGTTCTAGTCGGTCTCCCACTAAGATCATCCCAGTCGCACTTAAGCTGACCGACAATAAGTCGGTATTTCACGACATTTAGTAGTTTCTGCATAATTCCCTGGATTCCACATTTAGTCACAATTAAACACATTGTGTCCTTGAGAGAATCGACCTAGGGTTAGCTATACTATAGTTAGCTTCAGTATTTAATTGAGGCGTGTAAGACGAGTAAAAACCCACTCATCAAATTGGCACCGTTGTTAGGGACACAAGTTCTTTTGTGTTTTTGTGTGCCAAAACTGAGTTAAGCCAAATCTCGAGTCTGTGAAATGTTGTGTCTGTCGTTTGAGTCATAGAGTCATAGAGTCTGTCGAGTTTGTTGAGTTTGTATATATTTTACTTTCGGTCGAGTCTAAAAATAATATAGCATGCTGAATATTTAAATTTTTGTTACGTGTGTGTGTTGAATTTTTGTTTACATGAGTCTTTACATTGCTAAAAAAAACAACAACCATCTCTACATCATTGCATTTAACTACATTTGCATAACTGATTTTGTTTTCTGATAGCTACTTATTTTTTGTTTTCTGATTTGCATAACTGACTCTAACTTCTTCTGCATAACTGATTTCGATTTTTCTACATATTTGATTTTGCAATTTCTTTGTATGATTTTTTTTTCTTTTTATGCATCAATTTTTTTAACATTCTCACCAGTTTATGATTGTTTTGTTATTTTTCGTTATTCTGTTACCTTTCTGTGCCTCTATTTCGTTTGTCGTTTGTTTTTCTGTTTCTATTTTTGTTTTCTTTCTATTTTTCTATTCTGCTTTTGATTCTATTCTTGTTCTGATGCTTTTCTATTTTAATTCAATTATCTTTCTATTTTTTTTATAATTCTATTATATTTTTTTTTGTTCTTCTTTTTTATTTTTAATCCTGTTAACAACACTTGTGCACTCTAATACTAGTATTGTTCCTAATTCTTCTGATCTTGATCATTCTACTCTTGGATTCAATGTAGAAGGGAATAAGCTATACATTGTTGTTGTGATGTATCAACCATGGTGTCTTCAATATCCCGAATGGGATGGAGCCTGGTCATACGAGAATTATTGATATGAGCTAACAATTGTGTTGCCTGAGTTATATGATTTTGCAGGTAACACTCACCATTTTGACAATAGGGGATCCATAACATCTAGAGGAATGAATGGGATTGCTGTTGCTGACAATCATAGATTTGAAGGATACATAGATGGATGTGGCATGTGTGGTTCTATAGGTCATCCACCCAATGATTGTCCCATTTTGCAAGAACCACCACCTCCATTCAGACCACAACTGGTACAAGAAAGTTCCTTAGAGGATTTAATCAAGCAATTGGCCATGAATATTCAAAAGAATGTGTCTGCCACACAACAACCAGTGAAGCAGCTTAACAGTTCACCTTCTCTGGAAGATCTGGTGCAATAGTTTCAACAAAACAACATGTAGTTTCGACAAAACAACATGCAATTTCAACAAAATATAAATGCCATAATGCAAGAGTTGAAAGCACAGATTGGTCAACTGGTCACCATGATAAATGAGCTGCAGTTTGAAGATTCTAGACAGGTTCCTTCCCAAGCCATTCTCAGTCCACAAGAGAATATGAGTGACATAACCGTGAGGAGTGGCATGGAGCTGCCGTAACAATAATCACTAAAAGTGCAATATGGATTTTCTAGAAATCTGGATTCAGAGAATTTGACCACTGTGTCGGGTTTTACCAACACCAGTAGTGTTGCCAACTCCATGTTTGTTGCAGCCGACTCTACTAAGATGGTTGAAATTGACGACTGCGTGCCAACTGTTTCTGATCTGGCTGATGTGGTTAAGATTTCAAATTCTGTGACTGGTGTTACTAATCTTACTAATATGACATTAGATGAGATTTTGGTCCAAGTTACTAGGGTCGAGATAGCTGATCCCACATGTGCTGATGCCAAGATGGCCGATCCCAGACATGCTAATGTTGATAATGCTTTTGCTGATAAGGCCAAGGATGCTGATTCTCTGGTTAACAAGTTGGACAGTGTTAATATGACTAAAATGGCTGACTCTATAGTTTCTATGTCGGACCACGCCAATATATTAGAAGTTGCCAACTCTATGATGGAGGTTTTGAGTCTTGTTGATATAATTGAGGTTGTCGACTCTGGGGTTGATGAGTCCTATTTTATACACTTTATGTGGACTTAAGATGGGTGTTGTTAAGAATGTTTAATGATTAAAAGTCTTGTCTTAATCAAGATTTGAATTATTGGCCTAAAAATAGGAGAAATACAAATTTGTGCTAAAATGAGGTTTTTAACTAACAAAAAGGTTAAGACTTATTTTGCAGGCCTGAATGTCGGGAGTACCTTAGCCCAACGGGAACATCTCGGCCCAAGCCGGGAACATCCTGGCCAGTTCAGCGCTCCCGGTCAAGCCGACATCAGTGACAGAAATCTCGCCTAAAATCACTCCAGCAAGAATGCAGATATGATTTATCAAGATTAAGGAATATGACCCCATTTCCTTCACATTTGACATCATACCTTAAAGTACCCAAAAGGCAACTCATTACTGTTGCTAATGGAGATCATGTTCCTATTATTGGATCTAGCAATGTCCAACTTCACTCCTCTTTATCTCTACACAATGTTCTTCATGTTCCAAAACTATCTAACAACCTTATCTCAATTCATAGACTTATACAAGATTGGAACTGTGCAATGACATTTTTTCGTGTTCATTGTGTTATTCAGGAACTTACAACAGGGAGGACAATTGGAGTTACTAAAGAGTAGGGTAGGTTATATTACTTACAATATACAAAGATAGGTAACAATACCAATAAGGAAGAATTACCTTCTAGTCAATGGGCAACCTCAAAAACATGGGCAGCTTATCAAATTTGGCTTTATCATAAACGTCTTGGACATCCACCGTTTGGGTTACTTAAGACAATGTTTCCACATTTATTTATAAAAGAGTTTGTCGAGTCCTTTAAGTGTGATATTTTCCTGTTTTCAAAGCACCATTGTGCAACATTTTCGTCTAGTAATAATAAAAATCTTGAACCTTTTGACCTCATTCATTCTGATGTGTGGGAGCCAGCTAGTAACTCTATATCGGAGGCTAAGTGGTTTGTATCTTTTATTAATGATTGTACCCGTGTGACATGGATATTTCTTATGAAACATAAATATGAGGTTTGTCAAATATTTGTTGATTTTTTCCGTCTTGTCAAAAATCAATTTAATAAATCCATTAAAAGACTACGGTCAAACAATGGTACCGAATTTGTAAATCTTGAGTTCTCCAAGTTTCTTAAAGATAATGGTGTGGTTCATGAACTGACATGTGTGAATACTCCCCAATAAAATGGGGTTGCAGAAAGGAAAAATCGTCACCTCCTTGAAGTTGCCAGAGCCTTCCTCTTCCAAATGTCTATTCCTAATGTATATTGGGGAGAAGCTGTCATAACTACCGGCTATCTCATCAATAGGTTACCCACTTGGGTATTAAACGGTATTAGTCCAATTAAACATATGTTATCCTTCTTTCCTTCTTCTCCCCTAATGTTAAGCTTACTAAGTCGTGTCTTTGGGTGTGTCGCCTTTGTCCACTCTCATAATTCACATCGTGGGAAGTTAGATCCAAAAGCTGTCAAATGTGTTTTCATTGGTTATCCCTCAAATAAAAAAGGTTTTAAGTGTTATCATCCTCTGAGTCATCGGTTCTTTGTCTCAAAGGATGTTACTTTTCATGAAACACAATCATTCTTTGTTGGTCCTCCACTTCAAGAGGAGAGTTATCTAGAAGTCGAGCTTGTCATTGAGTCATTACCTTTTCCTACTTAGGGTGTTCAAGTTCAAGTTCAAGAAGTCACACCTACTCAGGATGTTCAAGTTCAAGAAGCCACACAACCCACTCTAGTCCCAGAGCAAGTCCAAATGTCTGAGTTGGATGTAAGTATCCCTGATAACTCAATTGAGGAGCAAGTCCAATTGTCTGAGCCGGAGGTAAGTATTCTTGATAACTCCATTGAGGATGTTACTGATGACATGCCTATTGTTTTGAGGAAAGGGAAACGATCATGTTTCAAGTATCCTATTTCTCAATTCATGCGTATTGACTATCTCTCTATACAACATCAAAGTTTTAATGTTGCCATTGATGCAATCAAAACACCTACATCAGTACTGGAAGCTTTGAAATATGAGAATTAGGTTCAAGCAATGAAAGAAGAGATGGAGGGGTTAGAGAAAAACTCAACTTGGAAGATTGTTGATAGACCCAAAGACAAAAGAACTATAGGTTGTAGATGGATATACACTGTGAAGTGTAAATTTGATGGGACCCTTGAGCGATACAAAGCAAGATTGGTTGCTAAAGGGTATACACAGACTTATGGAATAGATTTTGAGGAAACATTTTCCCCTATAGCAAAGATGAACATGGTAAGAGTTATTATTTCCTTAGCTGCCCACTTTGGTTGAAACTTGCAACAGTTTGATGTTAAAAATACCTTCCATCATGGAGACCTAAAAGAAGAAGTCTACATGGAGATCCCCCTAGAATTCTATTCTCACAATGAGAAGAACAAGGTATGCAAACTCAAAAAGGCATTGTATTGACTTAAACAGTCTACCCAAGCATGGTTTGAAACATTTGCTCAAGTCATGATATCCCTAAGATACAGGTAGAGTCAAGGTGATCATACTCTCTTTATAAAACATTCTCCTAATGGTAAACTCACCCTTCTCCTAGTCTATGTAGATGATATGATTGTGATAGGTGATGACAAGATTGAAAAACTAAATCTAAAAGAAAAGCTAGCAACACAATTTGAAATGAAGGAGTTAGGAAAGCTGAAATACTTCCTTGGGTTGCATATTCCAAACAAGGTATCTTTATCTCCCAAAGGAAGTATGTACTCGATCTCCTCAAAGAAACAGAAAAATTGGGATGCAAGATCTCAAGGGTACCTATTGAACAAAACCATAGGATTGGGTGTGAGGAAAGTCCAATCATAGAGAAGTCCCAATATCAAAGATTAGTGGAGAAATTGATCTACTTATCCCACACTAGGCCAGATATTGCATATGTTGTTAGTGTGGTCAGCCAATTTAAGCACGATCCTAAGGAAAGACACCTTCAGGTAGTTGAAAGGATCCTCTAGTATTTGAAGGCAAGTCCAGGAAAAGGACTATTGTTTAGAAAAGAAGGAGCATTGTCCATGGAAATATATATAGATGCAGACTATGCAGGATCGGTTATGGATAGAAGATCCACCTCAGGATACTATATGTTTCTAGGAGGAAATCTAGTAACTTGGAGGAGCAAGAAGCAAAATGTGGTTGCTCGATCTAGTGCAAAAGCAGAATTCTAAGCCATGGCACAGGGTATATATGAAGGATTGTGGATGAAGATTATTCTTGATGACCTCAAAGTAAAATATGAAAGATCTATAAAGTTGTTTTGTAACAACAACTCAGCTATAAGTATTGCCCATAATCCAGTCCAACACGATAGGAAAAAACACGTTGAGATTGACAGACACTTCATTAAGAGAAGTTAAACAATGGACTTATAGTCATAGCACATGTTCCTACAGGGCCAAATGGCAGATGTTTTCACCAAAGGGCTCCATCAACTAGATTTCAAGAACTCAATGGCAAGTTAGGAATGATTGATATTCATTTACCAACTTGAGGGGGAGTGTTGAAGATATTGTAAATATCTGATAAGATAAGATAAGATATGATAGGTAACCTATTAAGAGGTTACATATATCTAAATATCTTATTAGATTAAGTGGTTACAAATATTTAAATATCTCATCAGGAAATCGTGAATATCCGATATTATCTAGATGGTCTTTAATCCTGATTACCCTGGAAGACATCCACGCCTCCTAAAAGTGTCCAGCTTAGGAGAACACCTTGGTGGAAGGAAGATGAAAAGGGTCAGCAACCCAAGGCGGCCACATGGAGATAATGCAAGGCTCATCCCAGATCACCACGAGAAAGGAGACTTGACCGAGTTAGAACAGGCATTGGGTGCCGAAAGGCCCAGACCCAAATAGGATCCAAGATCCTAGCTCAACGCTGGCTCGCCACCTTAGTAGAAAAGACGTTGCCCTACCATACTTAGAGCATTCAGGCCATAAGGCTCTGTGAGGAAGTAGAACCCCTGATCAAGCCACGTCAAATAGCAAGTCGCAATAGACTAAACAATCCTTGCCAATCAAAGCACATGAGAGTGTCAACTCAGCCACTACCCAAGAAATGCGCCAAGAATCAAGGAAGATTGTGGAACGATTGAGCGTAGAGCCCCATGAAGATCAGTCTTGGGATTGTTGACAATAACAAATTGCATTAATAGGTTGGGAAAGGGTCAGGTGGCGAAATCAAACACACCCCCAACGCCTCCCTAAAAGCTATAAAAAGCCTCATTGCGAAGAGCCTGGGGCCAAGAATCATTGAGTATAAAAGAAAACCGCTAAAAGAAATGTTGTCAGAAGAAATTTGCAAGACGCTTGTGCAAGTTCCCTGTTACTTGTACCAACCATCTCTCTGGATACCATGTAAGGTTCTTGGCTGAATATTACACATCATCTGACGAGTCCTCATTCATTTTCATAAATAGTGTGCATTACACTTCAGATGGCCAGCGAAAGTCATTCATTTCATAAACAGTGTGCATTACACTTTAGATGGTCGCCGAGTCATTGTTCATTCATCTCACAAACACTGTGCATTACACTCCAGATGGCCGATAAGCCTCATTCATTGCCTAGATAACACACATTACACCCTAGGTGATCAACATACCACTGCATAGCCGCACGTGTCGGCTCATAGGACGACCTATAGCCAATCCTTGAATTCAGGCATTCAAGCATAGAGTATCTCATACATCCGGGTCAATCCACATATTGTCCAAATCATCCTAGCTCATTCTCACATAGCCAGAGGATGCCCAAGACATAGTTCGACTTTAGCAACTTGGTTATCGAGTCATGAACTCACAAACTCGGGCCCTACCGCGTCGGGGACGCCTAAGTGAAAGTCCCCTCTTACTAGTTGTAACATAAAATTGATCTCCTAAGGAAAGATGCCTAATGGAAAGTCTAATCCTGCATGCACTCACAGAACTACGTCAACTTTGATTCCTCCCAACTAGGAGGGGTATGTAGGAGCGAGAGGCATACTCTCGTCAAGTCCAAAATCACCCACATATTATTTCACATATTTCGATCCAGTCAAACTATAGGAAGTGAAGTTTGTGCTACATATATAAGTCATCCGGTAACTACCAGGTGGTAGATGGATGGGATGGCGTGTCACTCCCATGCGTAAACGACCCCTTACCTGGATCTTAGATTCGCTTGACTACTTTATCCGTTTTAGGTTCCCAATATACAATTAAAACATTGGTGGTAACTCCAATCCGAGTAGTACAGGTTCGGTCGATTCCCCTAAGGTTGATTGAATTAATACTAACTCGACACCAGGTCAATGAGCGAATTTGGTCCCTAGCCTATCTCTACTCAAAAAAAGGATATTTCCAAAAAAAATTTAAAACCATAAAGATAGACGCCTCATGGCGCGATTTAGGTCGCGTCACTCTATGTTTTACCTTGACTCTCTTTTATGCCTCTTGTCTCACATGTATTGGTAAAATAATTTAGGCCTTCTTTTTTTATAACCACTAGCCAAATGGACTTACCTTGCATTAAATCCCTTGTTTACCCCCTTTTGAGCCTAGATAACCCTTTCTTTGATATTATAGCTCATTACAAACTTAAAAGTGAAAAACCATTATGACCTTAACATTAGGGGTTAAAGGAGCTTTGAAATTGTTTTGGGAATGGGTTCTAAATAAGTGTGGGAGTGATACCCAAAGGTTTTGCAAGTGGTAATTGTGGTGTTGGGTTGTTTTCTCTTTGAGAAATAAAAGATAAAAAAGAAAAAAAATTATATTAATAAATAGAAAATGCAACAAAAAGTTGTAAGGTGTAAAAACAGAAGTGAAATTGAAATAGGGAGAAAGAATATAAAAATAAATAAGAGGAAAGGAGGCAAAGTGGACCTTACTTATCTTGTATTGCTTTGCATTTTTTTTGGTGATTTGTACTATTTTAGAGATGACCTTCATGTTTATTGACTTAGTCCCCATTACTCTTTTTCCCTTTTTGGTTGTGTAACCTTAAATTACTTCTCATATCCTACCTTGTAGGAATTAGAGGCTAGTCAAAGCTTAGTAGTATTAGTTAGCATAGGGTGCTTGAGTGTAAACACAAGCCTAAATACTTGAGACATTGAGAGATGTATCTTGAGAGAGTTCTATCATTTGTAGATCATTCTTTAAGTTTTATTGTTCTCTTGTTTACTTTATATGTTAGAAGTAAATTCATAGATTGTTAGGTACCTTGATTCTAGAATGCTTGTACTCTTATTCCTTTTACTAACTTAAGGATTCATTAGAAAGTACTGCATTTTATTTAACTTACTTTAGTTCATTTGCTTTATTTGCTTTTACTTTAGATTTTTTTTGTTTGATTTTGCTCGAAGTGCAAAGGTTCAAGTGTGGGGGAATTTAATAGAGCATTTTTTAGGCACTTAGTAGTGACTTATGTTGAACATTTTTTATATCATTTTATGGTTAACATTGGCACATTGGTTGAGTTTTGGGTTATTGGGCTTAATTGGGTTTAGTTGCTAATCTTTTCTTATTTTCAAACTTAATTTTCATTATGATGTTTCTACCTTGTGCAGGTCATATTTGGAGCTACAGACCTACAAATTGAATAATCTTGGTGTCTATGGAAAGCTAAGGCAAATATCTACAACTTCTCTCTTTGAGGCGCAACCCAATTTGACCAGCTTCAGTGTCAAAAGTTCACATGAAGTTACAGCCTCTACACCACCCACTCTACTAGGACTTTCTTTATATATTCTGGCCCAATTTTATGACCTTGGTTGGTAAGCCTTTTGTCTCTGAATTCCTCTAGCCCAAACCACCTTCCTTGTCATTTAGAGCATGTATAAATAGTAGTTGGTTAGTAGGGTTAGAGAGACATTTTTAGATTTTACACACTTAGATTTAGGAGGTTTCTTGGAACACAAGTTTCCTATTCTCTCTTCTCTTTCCTCTTCTATGGTTTCTTTGTATTTTGTGCTGCATTTTCTATGACGATTGCCATGAAAGGCTAAGCTATTTTATCAATTCAAGGTTTCAAGATTATAATTCAGTTTGAGTTTCTAATTCTTTCCTTATGTAAATTCTATTATGTTCTTTTCTTTCCAATTCTTTACCGGCTTTCATGATTATAACTTCACTTGAGGTATTGGATTGTGTTAGGTTAGGATTGATTAGTCTCAATCTAATCAAGGTTAGGTAATTAATTGATCACTTAAAATCAACCAATTGTGTGTTTGAATTCATGCTAATTAGGGATTGCGATTGTGATCTCAATCTGTGTGGACGAATTTTTGATGATTATCTAATGAATCTTTGATTGATATGAATTTGCTTCTTTATTAGAACCTTGATAACAAACTACATAAATGAACTCTTGCGTTGATGTTACATAATTGTTTTCAATTCTATTTTGTTTTTGAATAATTTTGTTTTACATATAAATCCCCCTTTTGTGTTCAAATTGGTTTCTCTTCAACAAAGTTAGGTATTGCATAATTGTGTCCTCAAGAGATTTGACCTAGATTAGCCGATATACTACAAAATTAAAGGAAAGATAGTAATTTTGATAGCGTTTTGACAACATTATCATTGAACAAATGATACAACACTAGGCCCTTTTGAGCCTTCTCTTGGCCTTTGAATGTAGCCAACTTGTGTTGCACCTCCTCTTAAGACTTTCTCTAGTCATGAGTCCTTCAAGTGCATGGGTTTCTTCCTTATTCATGCCTTCTTGAGATACTTGGTCGTGGCCTCCTAGATATGCATAAAAAAGGGTTCAAGGTCATTGCAAATCTTGTGTCGGGGTTAGCCACTACCCACATATACCTATCCCGACAAACCTATCTCATTTGTCAATTAGGGCATGACTTCCTCAATAATTGGTAGTAGAGACCAAGAAGGTATGCTACGAATATTCATGGTTATGTTAAGGAATGCTTTAGTATTGATCACTCAATTAGTGAAGGTCTCCATGGAGTTGTGTCAGCATAGCATTATATGACTAACATCATTTTTGCATGATGACAATTGGTTGTAATCTATAATGAGGTTTAGCTGATGATGATTATTGTATGAGTGTAAATCTTTAAAATTATGATATTTCTGCTATTACAAAGTGCTATTGTTAGTACGTTTTTGAAGTATAAAGTATATGTATAATAAAGTGTTATTTAAATGATAACATCTTCCACCTTTATGTGTTTTACTACTTTATGTAATTTAAAACTTGTAGTTAAATTTATTTAAGTAAGTTTACCCTTACATTTGTGTTTGTATGTATGTGATTGCTGCGATTGTTACGTTGCATTCATGGGAGCACGTTGCTGGATGAGGTTGGCTTACGACCAGGAGCATAGAGACGAAGTCATAGGATGTAAAGACTCGTTATCTTCTAACCATTGTTTGTAAAAGTGTTGATTAATTGTAGTGTTTCTCTATTTATGTATACGATATTTCTAATTGTAATAAGACTTTAATTTTGCAATAAATCAAAGAAATCAGATGATTATATTATAATTTTTATTTAAATGTTTGCATATATGCAGATTTCAATATCGTCTTTCAATTGAACTAAATGTTTGTCTTGGTATATCAATAGTGAATTAATTGGAATAATTATCTTGAGCGAGAGTGTTTTAAGTTGACATTACTCAATAAGAATATTTTTTTTTGAAGTTTTTCTTCAACAATGACATTTTTACAATTATTTTAACTTCTTATTTCTTTTAATCTGTAAATATTCAATATCTACAAATCTAAATTCAATTTTAATAAAATTATCAATAATTAATAATAAAATTATATCACAATATAAATTATTTACTATATATTTAACATATAATTCTTATATTTAAAAATATTTATTTACTACAAATTTTTACTATAACATAATTTATATATTCATAAGTGTGTATTATAAATTTAATTTATATAAAATAAATATTTATTCTTTGCAATGAAAATGTTAAATTACAAGTACATATACAAAATAACATAATAAATATAATATATTAATCTATATATATTTATATGATATATATTAACAATATATATTATATATGAGAGTTTTATTCAACAAGATATATATTAATTAAAATATATTATTAATTAAAAATTAAATAAATATTTTCAACATTTGTAAAAATGATACTAAAATTGATAAAATATTTTAAATATTATAGGGTTTAGGTTTACTAGATTTTCCTTAATTTTTATAGTGTAGGGGCCAACCTAGGTCGACCTTCACAAGGATACAATCCTATCATGCCTAATCATGTGTATTAGAACCAAAATAAAAACCAGAATACGGGTTTAGTATAGAACAAGAAATGCAAAACAGAAAATTATGAAGAATAATTTGACAAAATATAATTGATTTGGAAAAGAATTAAGGAACTCCAACTTAAGAGTTCAATCATCCCAAACTGTTATCATGGTTCTTCTAAAGAAAGATGCAATTTTATATCAACCAACCTAAGTTTCTTTAGATAATCATCTAACATTTGTCCATGTATATTGAGATCACAATCGCAGTCCCTAATTATTCAAGATCATATTGGCTGACTTTAGGCTATCAATCAATTACCTACTGAAAATATAATCCAAAACTCAACGAGATCACAACCATGAAAACAGATTGAGAATTGGAAAACACAATAGTAGAAATTGCAAAAGGAAAGTAAAGAATTAAGAGCTTAAACCGGTTGCAATCCTGAATCTTGAATTGATAATGAAGTTAGCCTTCCATGTTCATCATCATAAAAGACTTAACCACATTCAAAGAAGGAAAAAAATTGAGAAGATGCAGAGAAAATTACAGCAAAAAAGAAGATAAAACTCTTTGGAGAAGAAAGGAAACTTCCACTACAAGCAACCCTTTCAAATCGTCTAAACTCAAGAGTCTCCAACAAGTTTCTAACTCCCTAACTCACTAACTAACTCCTCTAAGGAACTTTGCTATACAGGTTGCATGGGTTGTTGTGGTCTGAATGGAGGTGGTGGTTGGTATTTTTGAGGTTCAATTTCTTACAAAGTGGGACAAGCATTAGTTGCATGTTCTACAAAAGCACACATGCCGCATACTCTCACTAGTGGACTACTGTGATGTTGTCCAATGGCTAGCTGTCTAACAAGAGAGGTCAGTTTAGTTATTTTACTTGTCAATCTCTGGTTATCAACAACAATTACCTCTTATTACTTTGGATGCAACAGACCCCCCAATGCCACATTACTGAGTGTTACCAACAAGACCTTGAAACTCAGGCAACAAATGGGTTAGTCTAGATTTATGCTCATATGGTTGGACTTGTTCCTATTCCGAATATCGAATACACCAAGGTTGGTACATCATATTAGGTGTAGCCTACTCCTTCAAGCTCCTGTCATTGTTAGGCATATTATATAGACTAAATGGGAGTATATCAACACCAAAATTAGAATAGGAACCAGCAATATCAAAATCAACACTATTAGAATCACAATCAATTTCTAGATCATATGTAATATTAGCATAATCAAAATCAGAATTAGAACCAAAATTAGCAACCTATTGAATCCTATTTCTGGGTCATAAGCATACAAGCTACCAGGATTACTCTTAGTCATACACAACAAAAACATATTGACTTGAAATTGTAGAAACAGCAGAAAAAACTGCCAAAAGTGAAATGATAGAAATACCCCTGCAATAGTAAGCACATGTCAAGAAGGGCATAGGAGGAGTAAAATGATACAAAACAATTTTTAAAAATTTTCTAACACTACAGTGACATTATATGATGTATTTATGAGTTTTTGAAATTTTTTGGAAATTTCAAAAATCATGAAAATAAAAAATTGAAACAATCGAATTTCACAAAAACAAGGCCAACCAACTATGTTCAAACACAATGACCTTGATCTATGAATTTGTTTCTATCTTGTAACTAAGATTCAACCAATTTTGGGTTACTTAATTTTTCAGCCTTTAAGATTTCTACTAGTGCTACATGAGTTTTTACTAGTGCTACAATGATTTCTATTACTACCTTGCCCCTAATAGTGCTACAACATAAAAGAAAGTAAAAATGACTCACAAATAAGCTATACACTAAAAGACTCAAACTATCACGAGATTAGGACACAATAGTATGTGTCCTCGACAATGGTACCAGTTTGATAATGCTGTCGACACACTATCAAATTACTAGATTTTCCTTAATTTTTATAGTGTAGGGGCCAACCTAGGTCGATCTTCGCAAGGATACAATGCTATCATGCCTAATCATGTGTATCAAAAACCAGAACAAAAACAAAAAACAGAAACCAGAATGGGGGTTTAGTATAGAACAAGAAATGTGGAACAGAAAATTATGTAGAATAATTTGACAAAATAGAATCGATTTCGAAATGAATTAAGGAACACTAACTCAAGAGTTCAATCATGCAAATCGTTATCATAGGTCTTCTAAAGAAAGATGCAATTTCATATCAACCAACCTAAGTTTCTTGAGATAATCATCTAACATTCGTCCATGTATATTGAGATCACAATCGTAGCCCCTAATTAGCATGGATTCTGGATCATAATTGGTTGATTTTAGGTTATCAATTGATTACCTAATAAAACACAATCCAAAACTCAAGAGAGATCATAATCATGAAAACAAATTAGGAATTGGAATGACAAAATAGTAGAAATTACATAAAGAAGATAAAGAATCAAGAACTTAAATTGATTTTCATTCCTAAACCTTGAAGCTTAGCCTTCCATGGCCATCGTCATAAAAAACACATCAAAAAATATAGAGAAGGAAAACAAAGAAAATTTTAGAAAATTTTAGAAACACACAACAAAAGATTGTGGAGAAGAGATGAAAGCTTCCAATGCTAGGTACCATTTCAACTTCCCTAAAACTCAAGAGTCTCCAACAAGTTTCTAACTAACTCATTAACTAACTAACTACTCCTAACTAAAATGGACTTGGACAGAAGATTTAGCAGCCCAAAATGCCCTCCAACCAGGGACCCATAATCTGGGCCAAAACCTATAAGGAAAAGTTCAAACAAAGTAATATAGAGGTAGTAACTTCATGTCCATATTTGACATTGCAAATGGTTGAACTGGGTTAAACTATAGAGAAAAGTTGTAGATATTTGTCTTAACTTTTGAAGGCTACCAAGATTGTCCAATTTGAAGGTCTGTAGCTCTAAATATGGTCTGCACAAGATAACAACCTCATAATGAAAATTAAGTTAGAAAATAAGCAAAGATTACCAACTATCCTTAATTAAGCTCAATGGTCCAATACTCAACCAATTGTGATTATTAACCACAAAATAATGTCAAATATATCCAGCATAAGTCACTATTAGATGCCTAAAAAATGCTCTATCAAGGGACTAACCTAGGTTGAATATCTCAAGGACATAATCATGCAATGCCTAATCTTATTGAATAGAAATCAATTTGAATACAAAAAAAGGGGATTTGTATATAAAACAAAATTATCTAGAAAATAGAATTATGTAAAAAAATAGGATTTAAAATAGAATTATGTAACACCAATCCAAGGATCCAATCATGTAGTTTTATTATCACAGTTCACAGAAGGGTGCAAATTCATATCAACTCAAGATTCATAGATAATCATCTAACATTTCGTCCATATAGATTGAGTTCACAATCATAGTCCCTAGTTAGCATGGAGTCAAGCACATAATTGGTTGATTTTAAGTGATCAATAGATTATCAACCTTGATTAGATTGGGATTAATTGACTAGCACTACCAAGCCTTCACTAGCCTCTAATTTCTACAACTTGAAACATTCACAAATGATGAAAAAGGATTTTGTTATGGTTATAATATGACCAAGGATAAGGTAGGATATGAAAAGTAATTTAAGGTTATACAACCAAAGAGAGAAGAGGAGCAATAAGGAATAAATCAATCATTTGTTGCATTTTTCTTCTTTCAACCTTTTTGTTGACTTTTTCTTTCTTTGATGTATTTTTTTTTTCAAAAAGAAATCTATTCAAGAACACAACTTGTAAAAGCTAAATTATCAAGGTACCACTTGCAAAACCTTGGGGTATCACCCCCACACTTACTTAGAACCCATTCCCCAAACAATTCCAAAGCTTCGTTAACCCCTAAGGTTAGGGTGATAATGGTTTTTCACTTTTAGACTTGTAATGAACTATAATATCAAAGAAAGGGTTAGATAGGCTTAAAAAGGATAAGCAAGGTTTAGGGTTTAGGGTTTAGTAATGCAAGGAAAGTCCATTTGGCTAGTGGCTATAAAGAAAGAATGCCTAAATCATATCACCAGTGCATGTGAGACAAGAGGTATAAAGGAAAGTCAAGGCAAAACCTAGAGTAACTAGCAACACATGTGCAAATCACACAAGAAGGAAAAGAATGACAAGATGCAAGTTATCAACATACAAGGCTCAAAATGTCACAAGGATAAATGCTCTATCATAAATGATTCAAACTTTAATTCCCAAGCCACTCATTACACTAAAGATGCAAAAGTGGTTCCATATCAAGTTGTGAAATCTCTCAATCCACTAAAAAGTGCTCAAAATTGCAAAATATTTTTTTCTTAGCAAAAACGAACTTGACAACAAACATCAAAATTGAAAATATTAGTGAAAAAACAACGTAGACAATAAAAACAAAAAAATAGAAAAAATAAACAAGTAAAAATAGAAAACAGCAAAACCAGAAAAATAGAAAAAATAGCAAAATAGCAAAACATAATAGAAAATAGAAAATAGAAGACAGATAAACAGTAAAAGTAAAATAGTAAAACACCCCCCACACTTAAAACGAGCATTGTCCTCAATGTAATCATATAGGAATACAATACAAAGAGAACAGATGAAGCAATTACAATAAAGGAAAGGGGTGAAATAAAAAAAAAACTCCTCTCTTAAGGTAGAAAAAATGTGCAAAATTTTGCATCCAAAATCTTTTCTCCACTCCTATCTATAGTTGCTTAGGGGAGCCTCATTTATCTTAACAATTCCAATGCTACATCCTCAGGTGTCTTCGTCAACAAGAACCTCAACGTTGAATGCTTGACAAGTTGAATGTCACATCTCCCAACTTCTTCAAGTCTTGCAACAACCTTTCCTTTTGCTTAACTTGGAGTTTGTTGGTTGTGATTATTGGGGGCTATAATGGTTACACAATGGATGACAATGGAGGGTGAATTACTACAACTTTTATAACTCTTGCAACACCTATGACGCGACCTAAATTGTGGTGATCGGTGGATTTGGGGTTTCGTAGTCTCTATCATATGATGATGAGTTGGCAACGAGTGAGCCATCCCGAGGAGGGTCGGCTCGAACCGAAAGGACTTAGATTGGAGTCACCACCAGTGCTTGACAGTACACCGGAAACCGGAGGTGGATAAGGCGATGTCTTTAGAATAGAGAACCTGGGTAAGGAGCTGATTACGCATGGGAGTGACGTGTCATCCTATCCGCCTACCATCTGGTAGTTACCCCATGAATTGCATGCTACGTAACCTCTACTACGTGATGGGAAATGTAAGGATATGTTTTGGGTGGAATGATTGACATACAAGGGTTGGCCCTTTGCTCCTACGTACCACCGAGTCGGGAGGAGTCAAAGCCAACGTAGTGTTGGAGGAATGCGTGTGATAAGTGATAGAATCAGAATTTCCCTTAGGTGTCCTTCCTCAGGGGTGTAAACAGTGTCGTGAGTCTTAGCACAGTTGGACTTTCCCTTAGGTGCCCACCAGAGTCTAGGGCATGAGGACCGAGCTTTCTGTTGAGTGCTTGGCCTTCGTTGTTTATGGGTGGAGTCGGGACTATCCGTTGGGAATTCCGCTTTGAAGCTGGATTGAGCATTCACATGGCTGCATGCTAGGTATATTTGGATGTTCGTCCATTAACTTGGGGTCAGATAAGAAGTGCAGAGTGTCGGGTCATGATGGCTAGGACCGACTCGGTTTTAAGTTGAAAAGAGTTGTGTACCTGTGATCTGAAGTGTTCATAAGTTGGTTTGCTATCAAGATTGCCTGCCATCTAAAGTGTGATAGACTCTTGGGATGAAAACGAGATGGATATGATAGGCTGTTGGGATGGGTTGTGCGGTAGAGATTCTAAGTGTTTGGATCATATGGCCTTAGGGGTGTTTTAATTTTAGTGAGAAATGGGAGGCCAACTCGTGCGGTGAATTACGTATTCGCCATCTGAAGTGTGCCTAGGGTTTGATTGGAGTTTTGGCCAAGAAGTTTACCTGGGATCTAGAGAGCTAATCGTTGTGTGAGTTGGTAGTTGATTTTTTAGAATTTGAGTCGCAGTTTCACAACACTTCCTCAACGGTTTCACTCCCTTCCCTCATTCTTCGATTCTTGGCCTTCATGGCTTCAAAAATATTAAATTGCACTAGGGTGTCACGGAATTCCATTGAGAGCGTCCCGACATGCACATCAATCTTTGTTCTTGCAATCATGAGGAATGGTCTCCCTAGAATTAAGGTTGATTCCTTCCCGAATTTCTCGTCCTCCATGTCTAGCACATAGAAGTCAGCTGGAAAAATTAGCTCATTAACTTGGACAAGAATATCTTCAACAATGCCCAAGGGTTGCACAATGCTTCTATTTGCAAGCTGAATGGTCATCCTTGTAGGTTCAAGGTCACCGAAGTATAGGGCTTTGTAGATTGATGTAGGCATGACATTAATTGAGGCCCCCAAGTCCAACATGGCGTTGGTAAAAGTGCATTCGCCAATGGTGCATAGAATTGAAAATATTCTGGGGTCTCAACATTTCGTTGGCAAGGCTTGGGCTCCCTTAGTGAAGTTTTCATTTCTAGTTAGCGTTGACACCACACCTCCAATTTCTATGCTCCCTTTCATCTTTTTCCGTTATGTACGCACAATTCCTTGAGGAATTTTGCATACTTAGGAATCTGTTTAATAGCATCAAGGAGTGGAATGTTTATTTTCACTTTTCGGAACATCTTTAGCAATTCTTCATCTAACTCTAGCTTCTTTGCCAAGATGGTCCGAGTTGGGAACAACACTAGGACAGTTTTGTCTTGCTGGGACTATGAGTTGGCACTAGGTTCAGAGTTGGTCTCGGTAGATCTCGGTAACTATTGCAGTACTGGTTGGGATAATTCTTTTCCACTTCTCAGGGTTACTGCACTGGCATTTCCTCTCGGATTTGGAATGGTTTGAGAGGGAAGGTTGCTTGATCTGGATGATTGTAAGTGGCTCACAGTGTCGGCTAACTGTCCAATTTGCGTTTTGAGGTCTTGGATGGTGGCGGTCATATTTTGCTGAAGTTGCATATTACTGGAGCTCACAGATTACTGAAACTCCAGGTTGTTAGCTGCAAGTTGCTTCATCAGGTCTTCCAAAGACGGAGAACTGCCTTGAGTAGACATTCTCTGCTGCTGCTGTTGCTATTGAGAAGATAGTGCTTGATATTGTGGAGTCGGCTATTGATAACCTCCGTGTCTCTGATAGGCATTCAGTGTGGATCCGAATTGTTGAGCTGCATAACCCTTGATTTGGTCCTGGCCGACTTGGTTGTCTTCCGTACTACTAGTTATCAAGTGGTCGACTCTGATATGGTTGCTTCCCATACTGAAATCCGATTATGGCTCCAACGTTCTCTGGTTGGTCCGACTTTGTTTCTTGTAATGTGGGGCACATATCAGTAGGGTGCTCCACAGAAGTACACATGCCACATACTTTCGCTGCCATGGCAGGTTGGTGTTGCCCAACAGCAAGCTGTCTCACCAGTGATGTCAACTCGGTCAGTTGGTTTTCTGGCCTCTAGTTAGAAGCTGCACCGATTTTGTTCACTATCCAAGATTGGCTAGGTCCTCTGATCCCAAACTGTTCTGTATTACTTGCCATATTGGAGATCAGATGCCTTGGTACTGCGGGTATTTTATCCATCAATGCTCCTCCACTGGCAGCATCAATCATGCTTCTATCCATCATTAATAGTCCTTCATAGAAATACTGGATCAGCAACTGCTCGTTGATCTGATGGTGTGGATAGGTAGCATAGAGCTTGTTAAATCTCTCCCAGTATTCATACAGAGTTTCTCCTGGATGCTGCCTTATCCCACATATTTCCTTCCGGATTGATGCAGTTTTGGATGTCGAAAAAAACTTCTCCAAAAAGACGCACTTCATGTCTCCCCAAGTATTGAAAAGTGCTGGCTACAGATACAGCTAGTGCTTTGCAGCTTCGTCAAGAGAGAATGGGAACGCCTTCATCTTGTTATAATCTTCCGGGATCCCCTACAGTCTTATCGTGGAATAGACCACATGGAATTCTTTCAAGTGCTTGTGGGGGTCTTCTCCTACAAGACCATGATATTTCGGCAACAAATGAATAAGACCAGATTTTAACTCATATGTCTGAGCTGGCTCCAACTTTGGATATTGGATGCACCACGATTTATACACCACATCTAGTGTAGCCAACTCCTTCAGAGTTCTGTCATTGTTCTCCATCTGTCTTGGCCCTGCAAAAATGTTAGAACTAGCATTAGAGTTATTAGTAGAAAATTGGTTAGAGTCAATGACAGAATCAGAACTACAACTATTATTTACTACTATCTTTCTAACTTTCCTCAATCTTCGCAAAGTTAGTTCTAATTCAGGATCTAAATTGTAGAAGGGGTCAGTGCTACTCCTAGTCATGCATTATAATGATTCATGCAGAAAAATTGGAATTAAATCAGTGACTGCAAAAATAGTAAACTACAACTGTCAACTAACACCTAATAAAACTACAGGAATGCAATATTAGTACAAATGCAAGTCAATTATGCAATGTAGAAATTGGATTCAGAATGGAAATAATGCAAATGTATGCTACAGATTGCTACTAAACTATGCAAAAATGAATGCAGTGTTTGGGTTTTTTTTGGCAGTGACTCACGCAGAAAATTTAACACAAAATTGGCATGGTCTATTAGTACAGTATCCAAATCAAACAGACACAGATTCACTTTAGACTCTATGACTCGACTATCATGGAAATCTATAGACTCCAGATTCGGTTTCACTCAGGTTTGGCACACAAAGACACAAAAGAACTTGTGTCCCCGGCAATGGCGCCAACTTTGATAAGAGCGTTTTTAGTCATGTTCCGTTTATCAAATTACTAAAGCTAACTATAGTATAGTCAACCTTAGGTCGAATTCTCTCAAGGACACAGTGCGCTCAATTATGACCCTTGTGTGAAGACTGAAGTAAAACTAGAACTCTTGAGTGGAAGGTGCTGACTTGTGCTCAGCAGAGACTGGGCCAGAATAGTCTCGACAGAGAGTTATCCGACTCGATCTCGGCTAAGTACTGACAGATGCAATAGAGTTGGACTGAGTCTGTCTCAGACTAAAATACAGTGAACGGGGGGGAGGGGTTTAGATATGTGTAACACAATAGAAAAATAAAGCAGGAAGTAAATTAGGAATGTGAATGTATCTAAACTACACTACACTATTGCAATTGCTACTGTCACTACTATGTTCATATTCAATCCAAGAATTAAAGTCTATTCTGGTTCAGTCACTCAGTTCTCAGTCCTTATCAACCTTTTGATGTTCTTATGACAATCGCCAATTGTTCGTCCATTACCATACCGAGAAATTACACAATCGCTACCTCATCAGTTGGCAGGGATTAAGTCCAAAGTTGATTTTAGGTTCTCAATTAGGTTCTTTAGTTGATTACCCATTTAATTAGTTAAACCAGTTCCGATCGGCTTAGCTTAACATCATTCACAGTACCATGTGCAATCGCGACACAATAAGTGAATTGAGGTATAGGAGTGCAACAGAGATCAGAAATCAAAAAATACTTTTATTAATGGAACAAAATACAAACTCAGGGCCTGGATTCAATGACTCTGTCTTCCATGACGATCGCCATGGTCAAACGACGATGGTTTACCACTTCTAGCTAGAACTCTGAGGATGAAGTCTACCAGAGTGCATTGGTAACCCAATTGGTCCCCTCGGCAAACTTCCGGCTTCTCAGTTCCTAACTTGCACTTCCTCGATCAAGAGAAGCACCAATGAAAGCACCGTGTACCACCGTAAAACGTAGGAGATAAGCGCGAGAAAATGGAAGTATGAAAAGGGGAAAATATGAATGTCAGGACCCCTGAAAAGTGTACAGCTCCTCCTATATATACATGAGCTGTGGACTACTATTCCTAACGACTCCTAATAGAATTACATAGTGAATTGCCTATTATATCCTTGCATAAGTTGCGTTGGAAGCTTTTGTATAAGTGACGTGGCAGTTGAGCTGGCCTTGGAAATGAAGTGGCACCTGAGCTGGATTGTCTACGTGGACACGTAATTGGGCCGCTCCTTATTGGGTTGCTGGGCTACAAAGCCTGGCTTGACCGAGATGGAGTCGGTCTTGACCGAGATGGAGTCGGTCTTGGCCGAGATGACTCTTTTGGTCAAGATCACTTAGCTCAGTCCTGCAGAAGAAGAGAAGAAGACTTTTTCATTAGCTAGGACTCACATATAAACACAAATTTGTGTTTTCTCTAATTTTAGGTCCCTAATATGAATTTCGGCTAACAATCAATCCTTAAGCACGAAATAATCTTACAACCACTCTTCTTAAGTCCATAAAAGATGCATAATTTGCGACTCATTTGCCTACACAAGATAGCAACATCATATGTGTTAATATTAACCATAAAATGATGTCAAATACTATTAAGTGTCTCAAAAATGTTCTATCAGTCACCCTCCTTAAAGAGGACATCCTTCCTCCCCTTGTTTGCATTTTTAGCATATTTTCTCCTTTCTGTTCCATGTGCAATCATGCTTTCACATGAAGTTTCTTAACAAATTGGGCTTTGGAAAGCCTCTCATCATTCACACAATTAGGCAAAATAGGTAAAGGAAATAAATCAAGTGGGGAGACGAGGTTAAAATTGTAAGAAACTCAAAAGGATAATGAGAAGTAGCAGAATTAAACACCCTATTATAAGAAAACTCAACATGGGGTATCCACTCCTCCCAATCTCTTAAACTCTTTCCAACAACACACCTAAGAAGTTGGCCTAAAGTTCTATTCACCACCTTAGCTTATCCTTTTGTTTGTGGGTGACAAGTAGTGGAGAAAAGAATCTTTGTACCAAACCTACTCCATAGGAACCTCCAAAAATGACCAAGAAATTTTATGTCCCTATTTGAAACAATTGTCCTTGGGAGACCATGTATCCTTACCACTTCCCTAAATAAAAGATTGGCCATATGAGAAGCATCACCACTTTTATTATAAGGAATGAAATGGGCCATTTTAGAAAATCTATCAACCACCATAAAAATAGAATCTCTACCTCCTTTAGAGATAGACAAACTAAGTACAAAGTCCATAGAGATATCAATCCAAGGAGTAGTGGGAATAAAGAGTTGGGTATATAAACCATGAGGAGAAACTTTATTCTTAGCCAATTTACAAGTTAAGCATCTCTCACAAATATTATGGACATCTTTTCTCATGTGAGGCCAAAAGATGCTCATTCATGTGGCTCCTTCACAAGCAATTGCCTAATGGAGCTCATAGGTAAAACAATCTTTTTCCCTTAAATAAAAGTCATTATAATTATAGAAATCACCAAAATCTAAATGGACACACATGAAAAATAAATAATCAAAGTTAATATCTTTCTCATATAATTCCTTTATGCAATCGAGACCAAAAAACTTTGTTTCAATAATGGCAATTAAGGCATGTCTCCTTGAGAGAGAATCTACCACTACATTCCTCTTGCCTTGCTTATGCTTAATCATATAAGGAAATTGTTCCAAGAATTAGATCCACTTGGCATGCCTCTTATTTAATTTACCTTGCCTTTTAAAATGTTTAAGAGCTTCATGATCACTATGGATCACAAACTCTTTGGGCAATAAGTAGTGTTGCCAAGTATGCAAAGCCCTCTTAAGAGCATATATTTCTCAATCATAGGTGGAATAATTTAGGTGTGCACCCTTAAGTTTTTCACTAAAATAAGTAATGGGGTGCCCTTCTTAGAATAGCACAACCCCTATACCAACACTAGAGGCATCATACTTCAATTCAAAATATTTTTGAAAATTTTGGAAGTTCTAAAATTGGAGCTTGAGTGAGCCTTTCCTTCAAAGCTTGGAAGGCTCTCTCTTGGCTCTCTTCCCATTTAAATCCAACATTTTTTTTTGACAATTTGATTCAAGGGGTCTGCAAGTGTGCTAAAATCTTTCAAAAATCTTCTATAAAAACTTGCAAGCCCATGAAAACTTCTTACCTTTTGCACAATTTTTGGTGTTGGCCACTCTTAGATGGCCTTCACTTTCTCTTCATCAACCTTGACTTCATGGGAGCCAACAACAAAGTCGAGGAACACCACCTTATGGGTAAAAATGGTGCATTTTTCGAAGTTAGCAATCAAAGTTTCCTTTCTCAAAATTTGAAGAACACTTCTCAAATGCAAGAGATGGTCATTCAAACAAGTACAATAAATGAAGATATCATCAAAGTAAACAACCACATACTTGCCTATTAGGCTTCTCAAGACATGGTTTATTAACCTCATAAAAGTGCAAAGGGTATTAGTCAAGCCAAATGGCATGACAAGCCACTCATAGAGACCAAATTTGGTCTTGAAAGTCGTTTTCCATTCATCCCCTTCCCCTACCCTTATTTGATGGTACCCACTAATCGAATTAATTTTAGAAAATATTTGGGAACCATGTAATTCCCAAGTAAGTCATCAAAATGGGGAATGGGGTACCTATATCTAATAGTTATATTATTAATAAGCCTATAATTAGTACACATCCTCCAAATGCCATATTCTTTTGGCATAAGAATTACAGGTATGGCACACAGGCTCATGCTCTCTCTTACCCATACTTTTTCTAGCTACTAACTTGCTTTTGAATCTTATTAGCTTCTTCAAGATTCATTCTATATGCAACCCTATTTGGTAAAGTTGCTCTAAGATTCAAGTTTATGTGATGTTCTATACCTCTCAAGGGTGGCAACCTAGGAGGTAAATCTTTGGGGAACACATCCTTGAACTCCACAAGCAAGTCCTTCATACATGTAGGTAAATAAACCAAAGAAGGAGTAGAATGTAATAGCATATTAGTAGGCAAAAGTATACAAGGGCTTCTTCTTGGCCAAGAGGACCCTTCTCACCTCCCTATGACTTACTAATAGGGATTCCTTTCTTTTTTTTTCCTCTTTTTTGCTTTTTTCTCTCTTACTAGGCTTTTTTACTTTCTCATTTTTCTCATATTTTTTAATCTTTTTCTCTCCTACTCTTGGTTTTTTCTCCCACTTTCTTGTTTCCTTTCTCTTTTCTCTTTTCGGTTTCACTCTTCCATACTTCTTTCTCCACTTTGCTCTCGATTTTTCTCTCTAACTCTCTTTTAACTCTCATTTTATTCTGGTCCTTAATAATATTGTTGACATACTTTCAAAATCACTAGATTTCCCTTAGTTTCTATAGTGTAGGGACTAACCTAGGTCGATCTCACAAGGACACAATCATATTATGCCTAATCTTCTTGATTAGAACCAAAAACGAATGTAAAAAAAATGGGGATTTGGGTGAAACAAAATTATGCAAAATAGGTAATTATGTAGAGCAAAACTCATACAAAACAAAGTTGATCTAAAAGAACTTGTTTATAATCAATTCAAGAATTTAATCATGCAATCAATTATCATAGTTCTAAGAAGGATGCAAACCTAAGTTTCTTTAGATAATCATCTAATATTGGTCCATGCATATTGAGATCATAATTGCAGTCCCTAATTAGCATGGATTCAAGATCATAACTAGTTGATTTTAGGTTATCAATCGATTACCTAATAGAACACAATCCAAAACTCAAGCGAGATCACAATCATGAAAACGAATTAAGAAGTGGAAAGACAAATAGTAGAAATTTCATAAGGAAGATAAAGAATCAAGAACTCAAACCAATTTGCATTTGTGAACCTTGAATTGACAAAGAAGCTTAGCCTTCCATGGCCATTGTCATAAAAAACTTAGTAGAGCACAGAGAAGGAAAATGCAAAAAATGTAGAAGAAAAACACAGTAGAAAACTATGGAGAAGAGAGGAAAGCTTCCATTGCAAGAAACTCCTTCAACTCCCCAAAAACTATTTCTAATTAACTAACTAACTCCCTAACTTCCTAATTATTACATGCTCGAAAATTTCAAAGAAAATGGGCTTGGATAGAAGATTTAGTAGCCCAAAAAGCCTACTAACCAAGCCCCTATAATTTGAACCAGAAAATACAAGGAAAAGTCTAATTAGAGTGGTGTAGAGGCAGTAACTTCACGTCCATATTTGACCCTAAAATTGGTTAAAAATACAAGGAAGTTGTTGATCTTTCCCTTAACTTTCCAAGGCTTCCAAGATTGTTCAATTTGGAGGTTTGTAACTCCATATATGGCCTTCATAAGATAGTAACCTCATAATGAAAATTAAATCCAAAAATAAGCAAAGATTAGCAACTAACCTCAATCAATTTCAATAACTCAAGACTCAACCAATGTGTAAATATTAACTAAAAAATAATTTCAAATATGTCCAACATAAGTCACTATTAAGTGCCTAAAAAATTCTCTATCAAAATCCCTCACACTTGAACCTTTACACTTTGAGCAAAATAAAAAAATAATAAAGCAAAAGGAAATAAAGCAAATGAACTAAAGGAAGTACAAATAAAGTGCAACACCTTCCAATGAATTCTTAAGTTAATAAAAGGAATAAGAGTACAAACATCCTAGAATCAAGGTACCATACAATCTATGAATTTAATTCTAACATCTAAAGCAAACAAGAGAACAATAAAAATTAAAGAATGACCCACAAATGATATAACTCTCTCAAGATACATACTCTCAATCTCTCAAGTGTTTAGGTTTGTGTTTACACTCAAGCACCCTATGCTAATTAGCACTACCAAGATTTAACTAGCCTCTAATTTCTACAACTTGAAACACATGCCTAAATGATCAAAAGGGATTTTATTAAGGTTGCGATGTAGGTAAGGACAAGGTAGGATATGAGAAGTGATTTAAGCTTGCACAACCAAAGAAGTAAGAGGAGCAATAAGGAATAAGTCAATAAGCATGAAGATAATCCCCAAAACAATATAACTATACAAGTCAGTAAAAATGAAATACAATACAAGACAAGTAAGGTCCACTTTGCCCCCGTTCCTCTTATACTTTTCTTTTTTCTTTCTCAATTTCACTTCTCTTTTTGCACCACCACAACCTTTTGTTGCATTTTTTACGACCTTTTTGTTGCATTTTTCTTCCTTTGATTCATTTTTTTTTCTTTTTCTTTCAACAACAATTCATCACAATATAACAAGTACCACTTGTATAAGCCAAACTGTCAAGGTACCATTTGCAATGCCTTGTGGTATCACCCCCACACTTATTTAGAACTCATTCCCAAAACAATTCCAAATCCCCTTTAGCCCCTAAGGTCAGGGTGATCATGGTTTTCCACTTTAGGCTTGTAATGAGCTATAATGTCAAAGAAAGGATTAGATAGGCTCAAAAGGGGTAAGCAAATGATTTAATGCAAGGTAAGTCCATTTGACTAGTGGCTATGAAGAAAAATCATATCATCAATGCATATGAGACAAGTGGCATAAAAGAGAGTTTAGGAAAAACCTAGAGTAACTAGCAACACATGTGCAAATCACAAAAGAAAGAAGAGAATGGCAAGATGTAAGTCATCAGCATACAAGGCTCAAAATCTCACAATGATAAATGCTCTATCACCAATGATTCACACTTTAATTTCGAAGCCATTCATTACATTAAAGATGAAAAAATGGTTCCATACCAAGTTGTGAAACCTCTCAATCAAGGATGATGCAACTATTCACAATTTATATAACCTAGAAATCCATTAAAAAGTGCTAAAAATACAAAATATATGTTTTTCTTTTTTCTTTTTAGCAAAAATGAATTTGATAGCAAATGAAAAAATTGAAAATAGCAAAAACAAAGGAAAATAATGAAACAACAAAAATAGCAAATAGAAAATAGCAAAACAGCAAACAACAAAACAACAAAAATAGCAAACAGAAAAGAGAAACAATTGTTTTTTCAAAAGACAACAGTAGTAGAATTGTAAAACAACAGTAGTAGAATTGTAAAACAACAGTAGTAGAATTGTAAAACAACAGTAGTAGAATTGTAAAACAACAGTAGTAGAATTGTAAAACAACAGTAGTAGCAAAATTTTTTTACTCATAAAATAGTAGCAAAATTTTTTTACAACGAAAACAGTAGAAAGTTATTTGCAGTAGATACAGTAGAAAATGGAAACAAAATACAAGTAGATTTTTACAATAGAAATAGCAAAAATAGTAAACAATAGTAGAAAAATAGCAACACAATAGTAGAAAAATAGAAATATAGTGAACAATAAAATAGTAAAACTCTCTCAAAGTAAGGGGGTAAAACTCTCTCAAGGTGAAATTATTTGCACTTCCAAGGGGTAGGCTTGGCCAAAGAGAAGTCCTCCACATCACCCTCCATCAT
Source organism: Mucuna pruriens (assembly GCA_025330945.1). Lineage (NCBI taxonomy): Eukaryota > Viridiplantae > Streptophyta > Magnoliopsida > Fabales > Fabaceae > Mucuna > Mucuna pruriens. The sequence continues at coordinate 16,133 of JAENHJ010000180.1, read as the reverse complement.
TGTTGGACACTCATGGAATAGCTAGAGTTCGTGCCTATTGACTTTGAAGGTCTTGTCGATAGCCTCATTTCTTATTTCAACTACACCATAAGGAAAGACATTAGTAATGACAAAAGGTCCATCCCATTCTGAATGAAGCTTACCCGCTATTAGCTTAAGGTGAGAGTTAAACAAAAGCACTTTTTGGCCCACTTTGAATTCTTTCCACAAGGTCATGTTATCATGGTAGCACTTCACCTTTTTTTGGTAAATGTTGGATTTCTCATAGGCTTTCAAGCAAAGCTCCTCCCTTAAAGCTTTTTTTCCTTGCCTACTTGGTCAAAGGCCAAGTTATACCTTTTCACTGCTAATATGCACGATGCTCTTTTTCTACTAGAAGGTGACATGCCTTACCAAAAACTATTTGATAAGAGCACATTTCTAACAGTGTTCAGTAAGTCATCTTATGAGGCCAAAGAGCATCATTTAGTAACCAACTTTTGTTACTGGGCAAACTAAAACTATGCTAAATCAGTTATTTATAGGTTTCAGGTTTAGAGTTTAGGGATTAAGTTTTAAGGTTTAGTGTTTATGATTTAGAGTTTAGGGTTTAGGGTTTAGGGTATAGAGTTTATATCTTGTGTATTAATTGCAATAAATCATGTTGCATTAATTTTATTTAACTTCCTACCAATTTTTACCTCGACAAGAGACATTGACATTTTCGCCTTTATTTTGCTAATTTTCGTTTTTTTGTGCCTCTAGTTCTTTCATTACTAGGAGAACTAATATTGCAATAAATCAATTTAGTTTAGTATTAAGGGTTTCGAGTTTAGCATTTAGGGTTTATGGTTTAGGGTTTAGCGTTCAAGGTTTAAGGTTTAATGTATAGATCTTGTTGTATTAATTAAGAAAACTGTTGTTGTATTAATTTTATTTACCTTCCTACAAATTAATAGTTCGAACAAAGACACTGAAATTTTTTGCCTTTATTTTGTCGATATTCATATTTTTTTGTTAGCTTTGTTTCGGTCATTTCTAGGAAAAATAAAATTTTGATAAGTCTATTTAGTTTTATGATTAGTGTTTAGGATTTTGGGTTTAGATCTTGTTGTATTAGCAATGATTATTCTTGTTTTATTAATTTTATTTACCTTCCTACCATTTCTTATCTCAATTGGAGATATTGATTTTTTGCCTTTTTTTTACTGAATTTAGAGTTTCTTTGTTGTCTTTGTTTCTTTCATTACTAGGCAAACTAAAACTTTTCTAAATTAGTTATTTGAAGGTTTCAGGTTTATATTTTAGGGTTTATATTTAAAGGATTTGGTTTAGAATATAGGGTTTAGGGTTTAGGGTGTAAAGTTTATATCTTGTGTATTAATTGCAATAAATCATGTATTAATTTTATTTAACTTTGTACCAATTTTTAGCTTTATCAGAGACACTCACTAACATGATCTTAAAATGGACTATCTTGAAAATAGGTGAAGGGGGAACTTGACCCAAACCACGACCTACCGTAGAACCAACGTTATCAAAAGTGTGACCTTAACCGCGACTTGTTGGTAGAAGCAACACTATAAAAGATTTTTAACCTAAAAACAAAGGAGAATTTCTCACAAATAGAGAAAATACAAATTTTATTAAACTTCCAAATTCTGTCATTTTGGTTGCTTACATGAGTTTATTTATAGAGGTTGGAACCATGATCCGAGGATATGTCTGGAATCCCCAGGGACCCGACGTGATGAGTCGGTAACTATTGAACTATTCCCAAAGAGGGCCAGCTTGAGCCGAAGTGACTCAGATTGGAGTAGCCACCAATGTTCACTGGTACACTAGAAATTGGGAGTGGATAAGGCACAGTCTCGAGACAGAGAATCTCGGTGAGGAGCCGATTATGCATGGGAGTGACGTATCATCCCATCCGCCTACCATTTGGTAGTTACCCCATGAACTGCATGCTATGTAACCTCTACTATAATGGCGGATGACACAGAGATAAGTTTTGGTGGGATGATCAACTTGACAAGAGCAAGCCTCTTGCTCCTACGTACCTCCTAGCTGGGAGGAATCAAATTTGATGTAGTTCTTGAGGGGTGCGTGCACTGAGTGTCATAGTCGGACTTTCCCTTAGGCATCCTTCCCTCGGGACGCGAATAGTGTTGTGTGCGTAGGGTGTGAGTCTTAGTATGGTTGGACTTTCCCTTAGGCATCCACCGAGGTCTAGGGTGCGGGGACTAAGCTTTCCATTGGGCGCTAAGCCCTCGCATCTTAAGTTTGAGGTTGAGGCTATCCATCAGGCATCTCGCCTGATGCTCGATTGAGTATTAGTGTGTGTACATGCTGGGTTGACTCGGACGTGTGTCTACTGACTCGGAGTCGGATGAGGTATATTGAGTGCCAGGTCATGATGGCCAAGACCGACTCGGCCTTAAGTTGAGGCAAGCTATGAGCCTACCATCTGAAGTGTTTGTAATCCGGTTTGATGCTGAGACAGCTTGTCGGCTATCTAAAGTGTGACGGGCCTTGAGATGTAGATGAGATGGAGCCAGCTTGTTGTTGGAATGGATTGTGTACTAGAAGCTCTGAGTATTGGGACCATATAGAGTCAGGGAAGACTTAAGTTTAGTAAGAGGGGGAGGCTGATTCGTGTGGCCAATTACGTATTCACCATCTTTAGTGTGCCTATGGAGAATGTCTATGGCTTTATTGGAGTTTTGCCAAAAGACTTACCTAGGATCCAGAGAGATAGTTGTTGCGTGAGTATGTAGCTGATTTTTTTTCAAATTTGAGTCGCAGTTTTCATAGCGATTCCTCAACAACTCCGCTCTTCTCCCAGTCTTCGATTCTTGGTCTCTTGCTCCTTGAGCTAAGGCCTTTTATAGCCTTTGAGAGGGTGATGAGAGTGTGTATGATCTTTCCACATGGAGCTACTCCATCCTCTTGATCCAGTTTGTGAGCCTTGGTGATCCCCAAGTTGATACTCCTGTGCTTGATCATGGCAAGTTCTCCTGAATTAGCAGCGCTTCTCACGAGTAGTGGCTGACATGGCTCTTTCCTTTACTGTGATTGGTGAGGATCTTATTTTGTTAATGGTGGTGGGGCCCCTGATTTGCTGGCATGGCTTCATTGATAACCGCTCTTTTCTTTCCATAAGATCGTGTGGCTCGGATTGCTCTGATCTTGGTGAGGTTGTTATTTTCGTGCCGAGGTGGCAGATTCCATTTGATTCCACTGAGATAGACAACTCTCATCACTATTAAGGTGGGGTCTTGCGTGCTTGACGTAGCCGCTTCAAGTCCCTGATCACTTGGGGTGTGTTCGGGGCTGCCCCTTTTCTATGTCTGCCTTGGGGGTATGGATGTTGGTCCTCTTGGGCTTCGTCCGAGTCATGGGCCGGGTCACATACATTTTTGCCGATCTATCTTGTTGGCTGTCACTAAGTATCTTGTGCTCTTTCTCCCGGGTGTGGCCGAGTCAGCTAACTAGGTTGGCTTCGTTCTAGCCCTCTTGGGTTTGAGTCTTCCACGTACTTGTGGTTTCCTATGGAACTATCTGTTGGGCCGAACAGATTTAGGATCCTACAGTTGCCGCCTCTTTATTTGTGATCGCCTAAGAGAGGCGTTGATATCTTCCAGGGTGATCAGGAATAAAGACCGCTAGTCCTTGTCAGTCTACCAGGTTGATCGATGGTCATGCCGAAGGGGAACTTGATGATGTCAACTTGTTGAGGGGCAGGGCCATTTGAGTGGTCGGCCGGGTGGTAGTAGTCTGTTGGGGGAGTGAAGTCGACTTATTGGTGAGTCAAACCGATTTGATGGATGGCCATTTCGAGGACATGGTGTGGTTGCCGGGGAGGTAGTAGGTCGCATGTGGGGCGACGTGTCTTTTCGCCAAACGTCATGGCCACTAAAGAGTCAAGAGTCACGCGTGGGGCAACGCACCTTTTTGTCGAGTAACAGGGCTACTTGAGAGCTAGGAGTCGTGTGTGGAGTGTTGTGCTCTTAGGAATTATGAATGCCGAGGAGCCAAAAGGTAGCAAGTTTTGAAGTTAGAATAGCAAGGGTCGCGTCATTTCACTGAGTTTCGTCGTTTCTTCTTAAATGTGCTCTTCGGTTTCAGTGGTATATGAAATCAACGTTCCTACTTTCTCGCACCAGCATTTAATTCCTTAGCTCCCTAGACATGCCTCTTTTTGGCTATAAATAGGCAAGTCTTATGCTACTATTTCCTCGCCTTTCCACTTTGCCCTTTTTCTTCTGTGAGGATGTCCCCTTCCTCAGCACTCTGATGCTTTGGGGAACATGCTCCTTCTTCTTAAACCCTTGATTCCAAAATATATGTACCTTAGAGCGCAGTGACCATTCCCGTTGAGAAGTCTTATTCATGGGTCTGTGTGATAGGTGAGTGATGGGCGTGTAGTGGCGAGTGTGCAGTGATAATGCGTGTTTTTCTAGTCGTTTTGAACGCTTATCAAATAACTAAAGCTAACTATAGTATAGCCAACCCTAGGTCATTCTTCTCAAGGACACAGTGCGTTCTAAGTGTGCTTCAATGTGGAGCAAACAGAAGTAGAATCTAAGTGTAAAATACTGACCTGTCTCGGTACTGGCCGAGTTGCTCTCAACAGAGACTGAACCGAGTCGACCTCGACAGAGACAATCCGGCTTGGTCTCGGTTAAGTGCAGACAGACGCTACAGAGATGGACTACCTTTGTCTCAGACTTAAAGGCAGTAAATGAGGGGGGTTGGAATGCAATTGGAATCAAAACAGAGGTTAACTACAATCAAAACTGAAATTAATAACAATGCAAATGCAATTACGCTACTCCTGATGGATGCTATTGCTATTACTGTGTTCATGTTTAGTTCCAATAATCAAGTTCTTTCTGGTTCAATCATTCCAATTACAGTCCTCATCAGCCTCCAGTATTCTTATAGCAATCGCCAGAGGTCCGTCCCTTACCATACTGAGGATTTACATAATCGCCACCTCATTAGTTGGCAAAGATTAAGTTCAAGCTGATTTTAGATTTTCAATTAACAATCGTTAAGTGATTACCTACTAAATTAGCTACACCAGTTCCAATCGGATTAGTTTAACATTGTTCCATCCCCATGTGCAATCGCAACACAGTAAGTGAACTTAGATTTCAGAAATGCAACAGAGATTAGAATTTAGAAAACACTTATAACATTGAAAGCAAAATACAAACACAGGGCCTGGATTCGATGATTCCATCCTCCGCGACAATCACCATGGACGACGGTGATGATTCACCTCTGCTAGCTAGGATGCTGAGGTTCAGATCCACCAGAGTGCGTTGGTGCTCCAATCGGTCTCCTCTGATAACCTTCGGCTTCTCAGTTCCTAGCCTGCATTTCCTCAATAGAGAGAAACGCCATTAACAGTGTCGTGTACCACCGTGGGCGGAGGAGAAGAAAACGAGAGAGAATTTGGAAATTATGGACGCGGGAAGGTTTGAATGCCAAAAGCCCCTATTCGTTCAGAGTTCTATCTATTTATACAAGAGTGGACACAACTAACGGTGCTAACAGAATTATATGTACAATTCCTATTCTGCCCTTGCTATGACTTGCATTGCAAGCTACTCCAAGTAGTGACGTGGAGCTGAGCTGGACCCAAGGTGGCTCTAATTGCTGACGTGGAGTTCCACCTGGATCTACCTGACTGGGCTCCTTGCATGGGCCGACTCTCAGCCTGGCCGAGAGGCTCTCGGCCCGGGCTTTTGATGGTGGGCTGAGCTTGGCTGAACCTGCAATGAAGAGATAGTTAGCTAAAAACCTTGATTAAGCACAGATTGTGTTTTACTCAAGTTTTAGGCCATTAATCTGGATCTTAGCTAACAGTTGTCTTTTAAGCTCGTGAGTTGCTCAATGGTACCCTTCTTAGGCCCACTTAAGATGTACATTTTATGACTCATCAAACCCCCACACTTAGCCTTTTGCACTCCTAGGCAAAATATATGACATAAATAAGGGTGATTTTAGTGAGAGATTCTTCTGTTTGATTTCCTTAAGCTGACTCTATAGAGTCGGCCTCTCTTCATCCCGGTTCAAAGCGCTCGTGCAATCAGGGAGCTACTTCCTTTGGTTCTCAAGAGCCTTCATGGTTTCCAATTGGGAAAGGGTGCCCCCAGAGTGATAGAACTTTTACTCATGTGCTCAATTTTCTCGCTTCTCTCAAGTGTCTGGGCTGTGTTTACACTCAGCATTGCATGGAATTGGTGTTACCATATCTTGACAGAGCTCTCCTCTTACACCTGCAAAACACAACAGTTATGATCACTAGGACTTTTCTGGCTTGTAGCGAGGTTGAGGTTATGGGTCGAATAGATGTAAGAAAACTAGCTTTAGGACCCACGGGGAGGAGAGGAGCAATGGGGAGTGAGTGTAACCAGTATGAGGGTAGTCCTGGTTGTTGTGGTCTCCTTTGATCTTTATTTACTCGTCGTTTTACATTCTTTCTTTCTTCTACTCATACAGCTTGCTGATTTTGTTTATTTCAACTTATTTATTTCAGTTGCCTATTTTCTGTTTTTATGTACTTTCTTTTCTTCTCTTTCATTCCATTTTCTCTCCTTCTTCTCTTCTTCTAAACCTTCAGCTGCTTTTTGACCGAATTCTGCTCCCTAGACTTCCCCCACACTTGATTCTAACTCACTCCCAAGACGATTCCACGGCTCCTCGGCTTCTCGGCTTCTCGAGGGTGAGGTAAGAATGGTTTTCCTGGCCTCGGCTTGTAGTGAGCTGCAAGAAAAAGTGGTCAATTTAGGCTCAAAAGGGGGGTGACAAGGGTCAGCTTGTTTTTGGACAGGTTATTTGGCTCTGGGCTCATAAGAAATATGGCCTAGATCATTTCATTCCCGCATGTGTAAAACAGTTGTATCCAGAGAGTTAAGGCAAAATTCAGCACACACAATTAACATGCTTGCAAAAATCACTCAGAAAAGAAGGAGATGGCAAAGTGTAAGCCATCTCTGTTGCAAGGCTCAAATTCTCACACTGGCTGATTCTGTTTCTTCACTCTAAAGGTTCCCTCTTCCCATTTTCGCCACTTACCTCTTAGGACCCAGAGGTTTGGTTCCCTTCAGGCAGAGGCAGCTTCTGCTTGGGAATGAAGAGATTCCTTCTGCTGGATCGTCAGACTCTTGGATTCAACGAGGAATTTCCTCTCTTCTTTTTGGACACGTAATTCTGCTAAGATGAGGCCATTCCGGCTGTGGCAGACTCGATAGTGGAGACTCTTTTATTAAACAAAAACTTAAGCAGCAAAAATACTAATGCGACTTAAAATAGTATATCAGATATGTAAGAAACGAAATGGAAAAGTTAGAGGAAATGAGAAAGTTAGAGAAGAGAAGAGCAGATATGACGTGAATGATTAGTCCCAGATGGACAGAACCCCCCCCCCCACACTTAGTTTCGGCATTGCCCTCAATGTGAAGAGGTTGGCCGAGTTGGCTTAGGCTGTTCCATCTGGTGAAGTCGGTTCCACCAAGGAGATGCTCTCCGTATTTTCTCCCGTTGGTGCTGGACCTTCGAGGAAAGGTTTGACTTGGTGCCCATTGACCTGAAAGGTGCGATTGGTATGTTCTTCGTTGAGCTGTACTGCACCATGGGGAAATATGTTAGTGATAACAAAAGGTCTATCCCATCTGGAGCGAAGCTTACCTGCTATGAGCTTTAATCTGGAGTTGAAGAGCAGCACTTTTTGGCCAATATGGAGATCTTTTCTCAGGATCATTTGGTCATGGAATTTTTTTACCTTTTGCTTGTAGATCCTGCCATTCTCATAGGCTTCCCTATGAAGTTCGTCTAATTCGTGGAGTTGGAATTTCCTATGCTCTCCCGCTTGGTCATAGGCCATGTTACATTGCTTGACTGCCCAGTAAGCTTTGTGCTCTAGCTCCACAGGGAGGTGGTAGGCTTTCCCGAAAACAATTCGGTAGGGGGACATCCCTAGCGGTGTTCGGTATGTAGTCCTGTGAGCCCATAGCGCATCTTCAAGGAGTTTGCTCCAGTCCTTCCTGCTGGGATTTGTCATCTTTTGCAATGTATGCTTAATTTCCCTGTTAAACACCTCAGCTTGCCCATTAGTCTTGGGGTGGTATGCTGTAGCTATCTTGTGTGCCACCCCATATTTTTGAAGAAGGGAGGTCATGGCTCTGTTGTAGAAGTGACTCCCTTGGTCACTGATGAGTGCTTTTGGGACACCGAACCTGCAGAAAATATTGGACTTAAGAAAGTCCACTACTACCTTGGCATCATTGGTTTTGGTGGGAATGGCTTCTACCCATCTTGATACATAATCAACGGCAAGCAGGATGTATGAATAGCCATTGGAGATTGGGAATGGCCCCATAAAATCATTGCCTCAGACGTCAAAGACTTCGTAGAATAGGATGGGCTGCTGGGGCATTTCATGTCTTTGGTTCAGGGCCATCCCGGCTTTTTGACATCTGTCGCAGGTGGAGACGAATTGATGAGCGTCTCGGAAAATAGAAGGCCAATAGAGGCCACAATCAAGCACCTTCCTGGCAGTCCGAGATGAGCCGTAGTGGCCCCTTCCAGGGGCCGAATGACAGAAGTGAAGGACCGACTTGATCTCGTTATCAAGAATGCACCTGCGGATGATCTTATCACTACATAGTCTCCATAGATAGGGGTCATCCCATACGTAGTACTTAGCATCACTTTTGATCTTTTCTTTGTAAGTTCGAGATGCCTTAGGTGGAAATTAAGTTGTTGCCACGAAATTACAAATATCTGCAAACCATGGTGTGGCCGTCTTGAGGTGCAGGAGTTGCTCATCAGGGAACTCGTCTCGGATAGGCAATTGTTCGCTTTCTCTTTCAATCCTACTGAGGTGGTCCGCTACAGAATTCTCAACACCTTTCTTATCTCTGATTTCTAAGTCGATTTCTTGGAGAAGAAGCATTCACTGGATCAGTCTCGGCTTGGCATCCGGCTTCTTCAGCAAGTACTTTAGAGCCGCGTGATCGGAGAACATGACTATCTTAGAACCGAGAAGGTAGGAACGAAACTTATCCAAGGCGAACATAATTGCTAGAAGTTCCTTCTCAGTTGTCGTGTAATTTTCCTGGGCCGAGTCCATGGTTCGGGCGATACGCAATAACATGGACTGGTTGGCCGACTCACCGCTCTTCAGGCGAGAACAGCCTCCTAGTCTTAATTGGATGCGTTGCACATGAGCTCAAATGGCAGGTCCCAGCTTGGTGCTTGTAGGATGGGTGCAGACGTAAGTTTGTTCTTCAGCTCCTGATATGCCTCAATGCAGGGCTGGTCAAAGTTGAAATCTACATTCTTCTATAGCAGCTTGGACAATGGCAGGGCCAGTTTGCTGAAGTCCTTGATGAACCTTCTGTAAAAACCTGCATGTCCTAGAAAAGAGCAAACTTCTCGTACCGAAGAGGGGTTAAGAAGGGAGGTGATAACATCTATTTTCGCTTTGTCCACTTCAATGCCTCTGTTGGAGACCAGGTGTACCAACACTATTCCCTCGGTCACCATGAAATGACATTTTTCGAAATTTAGAACCAAGTTCGTGTCAGTGCATCTCTTCAGCACCTTGGACAGATTGTTCAAGCATGTGTCGAATGATTCTGCGTACACCGTGAAATCATCCATAAATACCTCGATGTAGTCTTGTAGCAAGTCCGAGAAGATACTCATCATGCAGCGTTGAAATGTGCTCGGTGCGTTGCATAGGCCAAATGGCATGCGTGTGTACGCACAGGTACCAAATGGGCAAGTGAAGGTCGTTTTATGCTGGTCTTCCGGTGCAATGTGAATTTGCATGTATCCTGAGAATCCATCTAAAAAACAGTAGTGGGACTTCCCTGCTATCTTTTCCAGCATCTGGTCAATAAAAGGCAAAGGAAAGTGATCCTTGCGGGTTGCCTGATTTAATCTTCTGTAATCGATGCACACCCGCTAGCTGTTTTGAATCCTCGTAGGTACCAACTCGTCTTGTCGGTTTTTCGTGACAGTCATCCCAGACTTCTTTGGCACTACTTGTACAGGACTTACCCATTGGCTGTCTGATATAGGGTAGATGATGCCTGCAGCAAGTAGCTTTGTGACTTCTTTTTTGACTACGTCCAGGATGGTAGGATTCAGCCTTCGTTGCTGTTGCCTTATGGGCTTGATGTCCTCTCCATCAGTATTCTATGCATGCAGATGGAGGGATTTATGCCTGGAAGGTCAGAGAGTTTCCACCCAATTGCTTTTTTGTGCTGCCTTAGGACTTTCAGCAGCTCCTCTTCTTGCTCCGGGAGGAGGTTGCTGGCTACAATGACTGGGAGCTGCTGTTCATTGTCCAAGTAGGCATATTTTAGGTGGCTAGGCAATGGTTTCAGCTCCATGGGTGGTGGAGATGGAGATTCCTGAGTTACAGCTCTCGGATCCGTCTGGCCGGCTTGTTCTAGACTCGGCATTAGGACTATCGTCATAATCTCGGCCTTGTGCTGCGTCGACCGACGCAGAGGGATGGTTTCGGTTCTTGGCGGATTGAGGTCAACTTTGACTACTTGTGCAGTTTCTGTCTCGGATCCGGGCAGAACGATGAGCTTCTTGGGTTGAGTCTGGTCTTTACTGGTCGAAATGGTTTCGACTAGTGTGTCGGCTTGTGTGTTTGACTTGTCGGCCGAGTTGACTTTTGACCTTGCATTGACTCGGCCTTCTTTGGCCGACTTCACTTCGGCCGTGAATATGGTTGCCAACTGTGCAGGTATAAGCTTTTTAGTCTCGGCAACTTTTACCTCTGCACTATTCTCACTCTCTGAGGGCTTGGGGTAGCAAACTTGGTTTATTAACTCGATTATTTCTTTTTCAAACGCCAAGTTGCTGATGTCACTATGATCATCCTCAAAGTCTGGGGTCTCCAATACTTTCGTGTGGTCAGCCTTTGAGCAGCTACTCACTTCAGCAGTTTCAGCAAGGTCTTCCATTCCACTAACTCTTCCAGTATGTCTATACCAAAGAGGGAGTGGTCTTCGGTGGGGTGCTTCATGGCTTCAAAAATATTGAACTGCACCAATGTCTCACCGAATTCCATAGAGAGCGTTCCAGCATGTACGTCAATCTTTGTCCTTGCTGTCATTAAAAATGGCCTCCCTAGTATTAAGGTTGATCCTTTCCCTGATGTCTCGTCCTCCATGTCAAGCACATAGAAATCAGTTGGAAATATTAATTCATTCACTTGGACTAGGACATCTTCGAGAACTCCCAAGGGTTGCACGATGCTTCTATTAGCAAGCTGAATAGTCATCACTGTGGGTTCCAGATCTCCGAAATTGAGGGACCTATAACTTGATGCAGGCATGACGTTGATTGACGCTCCCAGGTCCAACATAGCATCGGCAAATGTGCAATCACCAATAGTGCATGGGACCGAGAAGATACCGGGGTCTCGGCACTTCTTTGTTAAGACCTGTGAAATTCCTGCAGTGGGATTATTCCTAGTTAAGCTTGAGACCACACCTCCAAGTTCTCGATTCCCCTTCATCTTTCTTCTTTTTTTTTGTACGCATAATTCCTTTAGGAATTTTGCGTGCCTAATTTGTTTGATTGCATCGAAAGTGGAATGTTCATTTCCACCTTCCGAACATCTTTAGCAGCTCGTCATCGAATCTGGTTTCTTTGCCGAGACAAGATGCGGGATGGAAACGGTAACGGGACAGCTATCTCCGGATTTTGAGACTGAGTTGGCTGATGCTTCAGAGTTGGCTTCAGTTGGTTGCGGCTCCTCATGCTGTTCAGGCCGAGGTAATTCCTTCTCACCTTCTCAATGTCACTTTGCATGAGCATTCCTCTCTGATTCGGAATGGATTGAGAGGGAGGCTGCTTGAGCCGGTGACCGTAACTTCGCTCACAGTATTTGCTAGCTGTCCTATTTGCATCTTGAGATCCCGGATGGTGGCGGTCATATTTTGTTGGAATTGTAAATTCTTTGGAACTTACTTGATTGTTGAAATTCCACGTTACTAGTTGCCACCGCTTCATTAAATCTTCCAAAGGATGGCGGTGGATTGCCTTGAGTAGGGGTTCTCTATTGTTGAGGCAGGGAAGGATGGTGCTTTGTGTATTGCGGACTTCGGCTGTTGATAACCGTTGTTCCATAGGATGCATTCGGCATGGATCCGGCTCTTTGAGCTGCGTATGGTCTGGTTGTGGGTTTGGCCAAGAATGGTTGTTTCCCATCTGGTGGGTTATCGAATGCGGTTCTGATAGGATTGCTTCCCATATTGAAATCCTCCTACGGCTCCAACACTTTCGGTTTGGCTAGATTCGGTCTCTTGTAGAGTGGGGCACGAGATCAGTCGGATGCTCCACTCAAGTACATATGCCACAGACCTTTGCTGCCATGGCTGAATGATGTTGACTAACGGCCGATTGTCTCACCGGGGGCGTCGGTTCGGTTAGCTGGTTCTCCAGCCTTTGGTTGGAGAACTGCGCCCGATTTCATTCACTGGCCGAGAGGCGGGTTTGGCCCTCTGATCTCGAATTGTTGAGTGTTGCTCGCCATGTTTGAGATCAGATGCCTTGCTACTACCGTGTTTTATCCATTAACGCTCCTCCACTAGCTGCATCGATCATACTCCGTCCATCATTGGCAGTCCTTCCATTAGAAGTATTTGGATCAGCAGCTGTTCGCTGATCTGGTGGTGGGGACAGGTGGCACATAGCTTATTGAAGCGCTCCCAATATTCGTGCAGAGTCTCTCCTGTATGCTGCCTTATCCCACAAATTTCCTTTTTGATGGTCGCAGTCCTAGAAGCTGGGAAAAATTTTTCTAGGAAGGTCCGTTTCATGTCTCCCAGGTGTTGAAGAATGCTGGCTGCAGATATAGCCAGTCCTTTGCAGCTCCATCCAGAGAGAATGGAAACGCCTTCATCTTGATGTAATCTTCTGGGATTCCTTGCGGCCTCATCGTGGAACAAACCACGTGGAATTCTTTGAGATGCTTGTGGGGCTCTTCTCCTGCAAGACCATGAAATTTAGGTAGCAAATGTATCAAACCATACTTCAATTCGTATGTCTGAGCCGGCTCCAGTTGTGGATACTGGATACACCATGGTTGGTACACCACATCTGGAGTGGCTAGCTCTTTCAATGTCCTGTCGTGGTTTTCCATCTGCCCTGGCTCTATGAAATTGTTAGTACTAATAATAAAATGGTCAGTACAAAATTGGTCAAAGTTAGTGGCAGAATTTATACTACTCCACTATTTACTGTGGTATTTCTAATTTCTCGCAATCTATGTAAAGTTAGTTCTATTTCTGGATCAAAAATATACAATGGGTCAGTGCTACTTCTAGTCATGCATCATGCAGAATTTAAAGTACTAAGCAACAATTAATTCTACTGAAAATAGAATGTGGTCAATATGTACTACAAAATTAAATGCAATGCAGATTTAGAAATTCTACTATACTTATATGTATATATTTGTTTTTGTTTAACAATGAATCCACGTAGAGATTTATTGACAAATTTAGACTCAGCAACTCTAAACAAAACTTCTTGCAACTTGGATTCGACTCGGTTTACTTGGCACACTGAAACACAAAAGAACTTGTGTCCCCGACAACGGCGCCAATTTGATAATGCGTGTTTTTCTAGTCGTTTTGAACGCTTATCAAATAACTAAAGCTAACTATAGTATAGCCAACCCTAGGTCATTCTTCTCAAGGACACAATGCGTTCTAAGTGTGCTTCAATGTGGAGCAAACGGAAGTAGAATCTAAGTGTAAAATACCGACCTGTCTCGGCACTGGCCGAGTTGCTCTCAACAGAGACTTGTTACAACCTAAATCGTGACGTCAGGCTGGGTGGGCCGAGACTAAGTCGGTCACAAAGGAGTCGCCACCGGCGTTTTGGTTTAGGGAACGCCAGCAAACTTAATGGAAAGGTTGGTCTGTAATAAAAAATGTGGGTTCGGGAGTTGGTTACACGCTAGGGGCATAGGGGCCCCCAACATGCCTATCACTTGATAGTTACCCTTAGCTAGCTATATGGGAAGAGGGACGGTGCTTGTGTTTGGGTTGTGTTTTTGGCCTAAGTCTTGGGAAGGAGGAGGTTCAGGTAAGGTGTTCTAGGGTTTTGGGATTTAAGATTTGACTTGATAGGAGTATGCCTCCTGTGCCTACTTACCTCGGCTTTAGAGGAGTCAAAGTCAACGTAGTTCTGGTGGGGGTGTTGCGAAGAAAGGGTGAAGCCGGTCAATACCAGCTTGGCTATGGGAGAGGTTTGAGAGATTTGGGAGGCTTGGGAGAGGTTTGAGAGATTTGGCTTTCAATTTTCTAGAGTTTCTCCCAGAAAAATTGCTCCCCTCAACTCTTCATTTTGAGGCTTTTTATAGGCTTGGGATTGGGCTGGTGGTTGCCCCATATCCCTTGATTCTGTCCTGGTAGTGCTGAGTTTGTTGCAACTACCTTCCAAGATATTATTTTATATGTAAGTCAAGGTGGGTCCCGGGAAGACTCAGTCTCGGGAAGACTCAGTCTCGGGAAGACTCAATCTCGGGAAGACTCAGTCCGGACAGTTTTGGGGTGCAACAGTTGCCCCCTCTTTATTTGTGCTTTTCAAAAAAGGAAGTGATCCTTTTGGATAAGCATAAATAAAGAACTGGGATCGGTCGGGCGAGGTCGTACTTGATGTGGGACCCCTCCTGGCGAGGGGAGTGCACATCGGTTGACACCCAGGTTTACAAGGGTGGGTCAAAAAGAAAGGCAAGTCAGGTGCGCACCGGCTTGCAAAAGCAGGTAGTCTAAAATGGCAAGTCGAGTGCGCATCGGCCTACAAAAGCAAGTAGTGAAGTGACAAATCGGGTGTGCACCGGCTTGCAAGAGCTAGAATGAGACATCGGATTTTCCACTGGCATCCGGGTTGGAAATATGGCACTTGACTTTCCACTGTCCTCCAGGCTAGAATGAGACAGACACTAGATTTCCATTGGCATCCAGGTCCAAGATGTGGCACTGGACTTTCTCTTGGTGTCCAGGCTAAAATGAGACAGACACTGGATTTTCCATTGGCATCTAGGTCCGAGATGTGGCACTAGGCTTTCTCTTGGCGTCCAGGCTAGAATGAGATAGACACTGGATTTTCCATTGGCATCCAGGTCCGAGATATGGCACTGGACTTTCTCTTGGCATCCAGGTTGGAATGCGATAGACACTGGATTTTCCATTGGCATCCAGGTCCGAGATGTGGCACTGGACTTTCTCTTGGCGTCCAGGCTCACTGGATTTTCCATTAGCATCCAGGTCTGAGATGTGGCACTGGACTTTCTCTTGGTGTCTAGGCTCGCAAAGGTAGACACTGGATTTTCTCTTGACATCCAAGTCTGAAATGTGGCACTGGACTTTCTCTTGGCGTCCAGGCTAGAAAAGGGTAGACACTAGATTTTCTCTTGGCATCCAGGTCTGAAATGTGGCACTGGACTTTCTCTTGGCGTCTAGGCTAGAAAAGGTATATGTGACAAGCGGAGTGCACACTGGCTGGCACCCAAGCTTGCAAAGCTTTACGCGGCAAGCGGAGTACACACTAGCTGGTACTCAGGCTTGCAAAGTTTTTATGCAGTGACAAGTAGGGTGCACACTGGCTGGCACCCAGACTTGCAAGGTTTTATGCGGCAAGCAGAGTAAGCACTGGCTGGTACTCAAGCTCGCAAAGTTTTTTTTGTGACAAGCAGGGTGCACACTGGCTGGCACCCAAGCTTGCAAGGTTTTATGCAGCAAGCAGAGTGCACACTGGCTGGCACCTAGACTTGTAAAATTTTATGCGGCAAGCGGAGTGCACACTGGCTGGTACTCCGGCTTGCAAAGTTTTTATGTGGCAAGCGGGGTGCACACTGGCTGGTACCCAGGCTTGCAAAGTTTTTCGCTACAAGCGGAGTACACACTGGCTGGTACTCCGGCTTGCAAAGTTTTTGCGGCAAGCGGAGTACACACTGGCTGGTACCCAGACTTGCAAAGTTTGTGTGGCAAGCGAAGTGCACATCCAGGTCGAATCATCCTTGCTGAAGACAAAGGTATCTACATCGGAAGCTGAGATGGCCTCGTTGAGAACAAAGGCGTACTTGTCAGAAGTTGAGGTGG
>JAENHJ010000179.1:842500-1209676 GCA_025330945.1 Mucuna pruriens | reverse complement strand
AGTTTTCAATTTTCTGCAATTGAAGCACAAGACTTTGGTCAATGTCAAGATCTCTTATGACTATGAGTCGGACACAGAAAGAAAGTGCTCAACCATTAGAACATCAGAGTCTGTTTATTTCTTTCTTGAAGCCTGAAACATATCTGTTGAATGATGCGCCCGAATTAATAATCTTTTGCTTTGCGTGTTTGAATGTTCTAAATAAGTCTGTGTATTATGGATAATTGAGTAACATGCTTAAAATTATTAAGTGTAATATTATTATTATTATTGTATTTTTTGTTTACTAAAGAAAAATAAAACAATGTTGACTGTAACACTAAAATGCATTTTGTTATCTTTAATTAAAGTTTTAAAGTGATCGCATTTTTTTGCAATTCTTGACATAGTAAAAATGACAGAGAAATACAACCTGATGCTGGCTATAATTATAATGAAAGATAATCCACAAACTTGGATGTTGCGGCTAAAATTACGGTAACAGATCATGTTGCAAACCTTGTTTTTGATTAAGTAAAAAAAAGACTTTGGCTTTAACTCGATATAAAGTTGAATCCTGTCATATTGCCCGCTGAACAGTTTCATGTAATAAAAATTGATCTGATATAGTAAACAGGTATCGTGTAATAAAAGGTATCCAGATTGAAATCTTACAGTGATATCATCGCCATGTAAACATAAGCACTGTCAAATTACGAACCAAGATGCAAGATAAACGTGTGTTAAAATGCCACGAGTAGTTTTCTTCCTTTATGTAACGCAAATGGGCGGAGCTATGATTTTTTCGTTCAGGGCTAAAATATAAAAATGAAAAATGTATTAAAGTTAGCCAATGAATTAAAACGTTCATATTAGTTGATTAATGTTCGGTAAATACAAATTAAAATAAAGAAATTCATGTTGGTTGACCAAAGGCAAGAACTGCCACAGACTTTCCGGCCATAAATGAACCATCTCATCTCTAATAAGTGCAATGCCATACGAGTAAATTTTAGAATGGCTACTTTCTACATAGAAGATTAGGAAGTTGCAGCTAATTGTAGAATGACTTCAATGTTGTTATAGATATTAGTTGTATATGATTAGGAAGTTAGGTCGTGGTTAAGTTATGGTTAGTTGAGTTGATTGATTCTCTGTTATATGTATAACCTTGGCTATTAAAGACTCGAGCCTTCCCTGGACCGATCACGGGGCGGTCCCAGACCGAGTAACGAACATCATGGTAAGTCACGAAATTTCCATCGGGCGCCCACATTCAGTGTTCATCAAGGTTGCTTATCGGTCACCACAAGCTTCTCCAACCCCCACTCGATCACGCCATCAATTATCACTCAACTACGCCCGAGCTTCCAAAGCGCCCGTGTTTGAAAATACCATCTACTTTTTCGAGATCACTAGACTTTCCGCTCGCGCCCAGGTTCGACGGCTGCTAACTTGCTTTGACTTGTCAACCATCAGCTTCCATCGCGCCCAAGTTCATCAACGTTCAGGTCCCGAGGATTCACTACAGGCTTTCCTTTAGGGCGCCTAGGTTTGATGGAATGCTGGCCGAGTCGCCTTGACGCTGGCCGAGATGAATCAGTTATCCGAGCCCTATGACCTGGCCGAGATGTAATATTATCCAGCTACCCGACCGTCGGAATTTAATGAATTATCTCACCGTCACGACGCCCCAAACTGAATGCTATCCGAGTTCCGCCTCGACGTTGTCGAGACGAATTGAATGCTATCCGAGTCGGCTCGACATTTACCGAGGCTTTCGGTTTGATCGAAATTATTATTTTTATTATTTTATTTATTTATTTATTTATTATTTTTCATTTTTTTCTTTTTTGAACTCAGTAACCGAAGCGGCCATGGGGAACGTGTCTAGTCGCTTCTGACGCCTCGTGTCTCAACATTGATGGTAAGGTGGCGCCTCATCATTACTGCTCTGTGAGTGCGCGCCCGCAATCAAGGACGCCAGAAGCCTGAGGGCACAGGAGGCGTCATTTCACTCCTCGCTTTCTTCTCTTTTCCTTCTTGTTTCCTCTCATCGCTCTTTTTTCTCCTCGTTTCTTTTATTGCTCCCCGCTTTCTGCTTTTCCAGATAATTAACCCGACCTTCTTCTATTCCTACCATGTCGTGTGCTTCTTTCTTCCTTCCTTCTTCATCTTCTTCCTCCTCTTCTAAATGGTTTTTAGAAGTCATGCCCAGTACTGCGGCCGGGAGGGCTATGGCTAACCCCTTATGTCCCTCATGCGCTACAGCGGGTCCTCCAGCCGCTGGGTCCATAAGGACGTGCCGGAGAATGCGGCCGGAGATGTCCCCGCCTCGAGCGGAGTCTCCGCACCGATGCGGGTCCGTGATTCGCGCGGGCTCGCCGGAGATCGTAGGGCGAGCTAAAGGCGACGCCGGGCCGAGAGCGGGAGGCAACTGCCTGCCTATATGTATGCTGGTCTCAGCTGAAAGGATGGTGGCCGAGTATGGTGATCGCCATATGGTTCACCCATAGCCTCCGTGGCTCGAGCATGTCGCTGAAGGCTGAACAACAATGCCAAGAGGCTATTTCAAAGAAAGAGTCGATATGCCAAGGCCGAATTGCTATCGAGGTTGAAAATGAAGGAGGCTGGTCGGCGCTCCGCAAGAATGGGAGAATTTGAAGGCCCAACTTGCCTGCTTCTTTGCTAAAGACAAAGGTCTCTCATCAGATCGTTGCCTCACTGGCCTTCCACACTTGTCGATTCTCATGGCAAGGAGGCTGAGGCTTCTTGCTCAAAGTTTTGAAGCAGAGTACATGCTGTCGAAGGAGTGAGCATGGCTGGTTTGCCGAGAGGGCGGAGTGCTCTGAAGAGCCATCAGAGCAGCATTTAACAAAGTCTCAAAGATAGCTTTGTTGCCCTCGATTTCACCTATATGATATACATGATTGTTAAAGACTGAAATTGATTTCCTGGATTAAACCAGAATTTAATAAACTATTTATTAATGAAATGATTTTTTTGCATCTTTCCAGTATTGTATTTTTGTTTTTATTGTTTTCATTGGCAAGTATTGGATACTGTCTTGATTGCCTAATACACATACATGGAGACGCATAGAGTCGATATTTGTTCATAATCTTTGGTACTGCTTAACGGAAAGGTTTTAATCAACTTATGTATTAATGAACTAACATCTGTAAGGGCGGTGACCCTGAATTTGATTAAGAGTGGTGACCATTATTTGTTATGATGGTGACCGACTAAGAGAAAGGCTGCCTGATTTGATGAAGCACTTGTTCTGAAAGAAGAGTTGGCATAGTTGCGTGGTTTGACTGGTTTTGCGTGGTGGTCGCCCACCACGGGCCTATTGATGAGACGACCTGTGGGTCGAGATCAAGACAGCCTACGGGTCAGCCGAGACGAGGCGCCTACGATTGACGGTCGAGATTGATACCATGGTATCGACGGCTGGCCATTTACAGGTCATCGGGTCGAGTGGACACTAATTAATCGACTTGGCCAACCGAGATGGAACCATCTAGGCAAACTTAGAATGCCAACCCTATTTCCAGAATGCAAAAATATTATTCATGCTGTTTAATAATTTCTATAAACCCACCATCACCATCAAAGACTAATCCAGAATCAGACAATCCTGATTGCTAATTATTCCTCAACAATAGATTCATTAACTAAAAGACCACATGAAAAAAAACAATGAGATAAAATGAAACCAGCTTACCGATAAAATTACAAATAAAAATTGTCATGACTCCACACATGACATTGAACGATCAACGACACATCGACTTGCCTCCCTAAACCTATTTTGGTTCCACTGATGTAATACACTTCCAATCGCCACTACAGACTCAGCGAAGAACTTCAACGAAACCGAATATCTTTCCAGGTCGCTACAACCAACCCCACAAACAACCACAACCCCCACCCCCAGAAGCCATAATATTAGTGACCATGCCCCCGAACACCCGAGGCACTTTCACTAAAGCACTTTTAACCCCACCGATAGCAAACCGTCATAGTCAGATCCTCGACCGCTTAATATCTACCGCCTGATCAAATCCTCTAATTCCGCTTCACCCAGACTCTAAAGATACACCCTATCAGAGGACCGCTCAGAATCATAGACCAGAATAGTGTAATTCTGAGCTCAAAGAGTCCTATACCAGCAGAAAGATAACATTTCAGCCAACCTCATAGGTTACCCCATCCAATTTTGATATTTTGTCTACCCCAACGCCTCCGCTCATCCGCCAAATAGAATCAGACGACTGATCAGAATCGCCACACAGCCCGCTATCATCTTGTTGTTCGGATTGGTGCCATATTCGTAATGATCGACGTGATCCCGTGAACGTGCAAATGATGTCTTGAGGAATTTGACCACTACGCCACGAATACGGGCCGGTCACGCATTTCGTTTCACCCATTTGGTGAAGCAATGGCCACCATTATTAACCATGCCCGTTGGAAGCCTCAAGTCTACGGGCCCGACCATCTACGCCCACACAGAAAACTACTATGGCGCAGCCTGCATCATGAAGGAGCGACATTGATACTATTTGGGATCAAGATTAGTTAAACTCTTGGACATAAAGCAGGACAACATTCTCCACCACCAAGACACCGCGAGTATCTGGCGAGCCAAAAGGCTACCAGACAAGCGCCATGTCTTTCGACCTTCTTCTATTATCCGTTTCACTGGGGGCGCATCTACGCATCGCGTTGCGTTCGCGCCTTTAGGCAGCACGCTCGCCAACAGACTGCCGCCACCTTCAACCCCACCTTCCAGTATCCTTTTTCCACATCTTTATGTCGAGGTACCAGAAACTCGGTCCGCAGTGTCCGAGACCGTGTGGTGGCAATAGGTCATGTGCGAGGGAGTCGGCTCGACATGTATGGTCATCTCCTCGCCCGCCATACTGTATCATGGTCGAGCAGGTCGCCAAGCCATCTGCCATTTGATTTTCTTTTCGCGGCACGTGTGGAATGCGATGTCTGGCGTTTCATTATCTCCCTCACGTAGTCGTGGTACTGATAAGTTTGCCGTCCCCGCTTCCCATTCTCCACGGAGCGCTGTAGATCACCAAGGCCGAAGTCTCCGCAGACCCGAGTCTCGACTTGTGCTCATGGCCACGGCGAGTCCCATCGGTGCGTCAGACTCGCCATGTTGCTTGTACAATCGAACCTCGTGGCAGCAGGGAAGTAGTGGCTCGCTCGAGAGGGCCAAGACCACGCTAATCCCATTTCACACTTACGTCTCTGTCAACCACATCGCCCATTCGCTTTTCTGTCGGCTCGCCTCCGTTACCATGATGTCTCTCGAAATTCATGAGCCAGTGGGTCAGATCGCCAATATGATAAAGCCGTGTGGATCTCGCTAGTGGCGCCTCTTTCATAAATTGGTATGGGCCATGTTGTGAGTGTCGAACCTGGATAGAGCCATTTTGCCAACGTAAGGTCCTGCTGGCTTTTCAAGATATTTGATGTGGGTTAATCTTGGCTACTAGCCTGACTGAGCTGGGACAATACGTATATCGGCCTTCTGGCGGCCCAGACCAACGCTAAAGAAGTTCTACCTGAGGGGTCGAGTATCTTCTCTCGCAACTGAACCTTTGCTGAGGTAGTAGACTGCCGCTTCTTTCCCAAATGACCTTGGCCGTCTCAAGATGCAACCCATGGACTCGTCGAGCAATCAGAAGGTACTGTGATCGTGAGGTTTTCCAGGCTATGGGATGAGGACCGGCGGACATTCCAAGTCTTGCTTGATCTTCTCGAAGGCTTGACATTCCGCATCCCATCACAACTTATGTCGTTTCCGGTTGAGTTTGAATATGGGGTTGCATGTTCTTGCACCGGGAAATAAATCTGGCTATGAAATTTATTCGTCCCAGAAGCCCCGGACTTTGAGTCTGCATTGAGGGGGTTTCCGACAAATTTTTGCCTTATCCGTCCATTTCGATACCCCTTTTAAACAAAGCCCAACAATTTTCCCGATGTTACTCGAAGGTGCATTTGGTCTTAAGTTTAACAGATTTCGAAGTTCAATAATTTTATTAGGTCTTCGATGTCTTGCCTGAGTTTTTGATTTGCAATCATGTCGTCGACATATACCTCGATTTCACTTATGCATCATGTCGTGGAAATCGGTTACCATCAGCTTGGTAGGTCAGTCTTTTGAGGCCAAACGGCATTAATTAGAGTAAACGTTCCCATATAAGGTGATTAAGGTCGTTTTCCGATCTTCCTTCGCCATTAAATTTGATTTGTACCCGAGAAACCGTCCATGAGCGAGAAAGGGCATGACATGCCGTATTTCTCGAGCATGTCGATGTGGGGTAAGGGAAAATTATCCTTTGGGCCGCCTTGGGTTTAGATCCTCGATAATTAATACACACGCGCATTTCTTCTCCGCCCTTTTTTGCAGGGTGCGATATGTTTGCCACCCATTGGGGATAGTTAGATCTGACGGAACCCGCGTCCCACTGCTTTCTACTTCCTCCTTGATTTTTTTTAAGGCCACGCCGGGTTTCATTCTTTGCAAATCATATTTAACAGGGTTGCTTTTTGAGCATGGGAGTCTATGTTCCTTATGTTTGCGGTCGAGGCCTGGCATGTCTCTAAGTATGACCCCGCCAAATATGTCTTAGAACTCTTGTAAGAGTTCTATGAGGCCTTCATTCTTGTGACATCCGACTTCCTATTCATAGACTTCTTTCTTATTCCTCTCGTCACACACGCTTTTTCTAATTCCCTGGCCCAAGGGTTGAACTTTGGTCTTTCAGTTCTATACTGCCTTTCTACCTCTAAAGCCTCGGTTACGCGTCTTCCTCTCCTACCGGTTCCTCATGGGACTAGGTCCTTGCATAAATGAGCTGTATCGCTGTTTAGGGACAGGAGTTCGTTATTGGTGTTTTTTAAGGGAGTTTCCTCCCGGTTTTTAGCCCGAAAGAACTCGGAGGAAAAGAAAAGGACTGAAATGGATGAAAAATAAATGCTAAGTTTTATTACATTAAAAGTCGCCTGAAGGCGAAGTTCAAAGGAATTACATTGCAAGAGAAATTGCCTGCAACGTAGTGGCTCCGGCCGTCCAATTAGCTAGCCGCCCTCGGCGTGGACTCCCCGGACCGACCTCCTGGGCTCGCCGCCTATCATTGCCACATTTTCACCGAACGAAATGTTGCCCCACGCTGCCTGGGTTGGACGTGTTCTTGCACGCTGCATTGCACCAGTCCAGCTCTTTTATTTTCCTGGATTTCAATTGGCGTTGGGATCCCTCTGTAAGAGGATCGAGTCTTTCGCTGCGTACCCTTCTTTGATCATGACGCTGAATGCCATGTTTTCCGCTGTCACGGGGCTCTTGCCTGCGATCTCGAACCTTGGAAGGAAGTTTCAGGCCTCCTCCTCCCTCAGGTGTGGGGGTGCTAATCATCAATTTGTTCCCATTCCTGAATCAACTGGCCGGGCGATGAATTTAACCTCGATGAAGGGGAGGAAGGCACTGACTCCGACTGACCTGGATCCAAGGCCTTCCCGGAGGCAAATTGGTGATGCGTGGCGAATATCCATGACTTGGAAGAGATCGTGGAACAGGGAAGGGCCGATGGATTGGGAGAGTGATTTCTCCCATGACGCCCTTTCGAACCGTCGAACGCTCTTCACCATTAGGGCTCGCCTCAGATTGCATATGGTGGTACCCAGTTTGTCCAAAGGCCTTCGGCCCGAGACGTTGAGGAAGAGCCATCATTTATTAGTACTTTAGTAATCATGTAGGTCCCAGTTTGACAGCGTATGAAGTGGGTCGTTATGTCGTTTTACCTCCCGCCGGATCTCACTCGTCCGAGAAGGTCAACCGCCTCAGCCAGCGAGGGCTGCCAATAATGCCCCCAAATCTTCCGCTGGGTGACGTCCTGGCTACGTGGGCTTCTTTAGGACTTTCAGCAAGAGATCATGTGGTTTTCCTAATTCAAGAAGAGGGACAGAATATCGCTGCGTCGTGGTCTTGTTCAGATGGTCCAACACCATATCAGAATGAGTTTGAGAAATTTCTTCGCCTCCTTTTCTTTGGGTGCCCTCTTCGACTCCCCTTAGTGGTCTTTTTTCCTCCAGGTCATTGGTATAACCTTCCGCTATCGTGTCATTCCCTCCTGGGTTCCGCACATTAGTAACCTCCTACTTGATCTTGGTTTGTTTCTATGCCCTCTGGGGCACCGGGTCAGAATGCTATGGGATGTGGATTATTTTGTAAGCAGGCCTAGCGGGGCCGTAATGATCCAGGCGGCGCGGGCCAGGGTCGCGTCGGATGATCGGTGGTTGGAAGGGCGGTCTTTTGCCGACCTGTGGCGATTACTCCCTGCACTTTCAGTCTGCGGTGTTATGACTTAAGCGCGTTGATAATTACATCGCCCGTGGCGGGAGAGGTTGGTAATATTGGGCTTATTCATGGCTGAAGCCAATACCACCCTACTATCCCGATCTGGACTTTTTATGTTTGAAACTCAGCACCTTTTTAGTGGAATGCCCCACGGCTCACAGGTGATAGTACGCGCTTTGCCTTGCTGGGGTTTGTAAGGCCAGGGGTAGGGAGAACTCTAGCGGTTTTTGAAGATAGCATAGCAGCTATCATGCCTTCTGGTAGGAGGAGAGGAAGAGGGTAGAGTAAGGCATCGGGATGGGAGTAGAAGACTCTCCTTTGTCGGGCCACCGCTGGGGTTTTAGGTCTCTGTGTATTTATTGCCCAGCTTGGGGTGACCAGGTCGTAAAGAGACTATCCGTCTTTGCTCGGGATGAGCTATTCTGGCCTTAATGGGAGGGGGATCCGTTGACTACGGCATTCGTATCTCCCCTCCTCTACTTTCTTGGACGAAGCCATGGGCTTCCAGCCTTGTGTAAACCTTCCCGCTAATCCGGCTTCTATTTTTCTCCTATGACGACTAGGGTCGGGCAGTTGAAACTACGCTTCCACGACCTGTCGAAGGATGGCGGGAGGTGTCGATGAACATGGAAGCCATTTCCCTTTCGAGAGGGTGGCCGGACACAGGCGAATAACTCCCGCCATCTATCTCAGAAATCTTTGAAGCCTCCGCGGCTTTGGACAAGTTTTTGTAGATCGAGAGGAAGCGTCGGGCCATATCCTCGTTGTACTTGTATTGTCGAGGAAGGCGCCCGCGAGGTCCCTCAAGTCTTTATGTGGTCCATTGTCTAGACCGAGCGACCATCGCCAATGCCCCTCGGAAGACTCCGGCCCGGAAGCAGACCGGATCTTGTCTTGTTGGGTGTAGGGGCCATCTTTCGACAAGACATGGCCAGATGTACTGTGGCAAGAACTTCCCAGATTTTTCAAACTTGGGAACCTTTGAAATCGGCAGGTAACTCGATATCGGGGAACCAAACATAGATTGGCAGCGTGATGCCATGGCTTACTTGGTTCCTTCAATGGTGACATGCGCTTTCTTCGAGTTTGATCTTTGTCGCTACACTGGGATGGTTGGTTTTGATCTTTATGTGCGCCGCCAGGGGATTCGAAGGGGTAGTAGATTGTGGCTCCTGGGCCGGGAAAGGCCGGATCCTGATCCTTGCCCCCGGCCTAGTCCCAGGTGTTCCCTTTGGTTGCTCTTGGGAGCCGGCGGGTTTTCTCAGAAGTGGCATTCCATGCCGGGGGTGTGAATCCCTGGTGCGTAGTGTTCCCCGATGTTTTGGTGCTAGAGCCGCCCCTAGGGTGACTATCGAGGGATTGGGTCAGTATTTCGAGTGATGATCTCGAACATCTTATTAATTTGTTCCTTCATCTCCCCATTTCCATTCTCATTTGCCCTTATCTCCTGCTGCTCATTGTTCCAATTCCTCCATTGCTTGTTCCATGTTTTTAGTCCTCGGATCGTGTGGTAAATCCCCGGGGGCGCAAATAATTTTTTTTTTCCCCGGTATATATTTTTGATTAGTTTTATGTCTTTTTCTCTTTTTTTTTTGTGTTTTTTTTTTGCGATTAGGGGACATGTATCTATATGGATGATGAATGATGCAAATGCAATGATAACATTGAGTCACGGAAATTCAAAATAATGTTTATTGGAAGGGAATGTGAGTTTATACAAGATGTTTTCCTATGGTGGGGCGGATAGCTCCTTCACCATGTCATACATCGCCCCACAAAATGTTCTAAGAATTCTTTGATCTCTTGGCGCCTTAGTGGGATCCATCATGCCTTCGCCGCTGGAGCCTTCTGGAATGCTCATCATGCCTGGTTGGCGAGCCATGCTAGTTTGACATATCTGTCCTTCCAACCTTGCGCGTCTACCAGTAGCGGCAGACTTGTATTTCAAATTGGGTCTGTCGCGATATCTTGACACCTCTGCTTCCAACTTTCTAGGATCTTTTTCAGCAAATGATCTTTCCTCGGGCCTCGACCAAGGCTAACAATCCAGGATAAGCCTTTTGGTTTGTAGGTGTTCCTTCGATGGTTAAGGCCGCTTTAAGTTCCTCCTCGCCGTAAGTGTGTCCTTTCCTGGGAGGGCCTCGTTTCTTCTTCTCTTGGCTTCTAGCCTTGAGGATGGCTACTGACTTTCTCCACAAGTTTTTTTTCGACCATTAGTTGGTCGCGTTCTTCTTCTTGCTTCCTGATCAACAGCTTTAGAACCGGCCTATTTTCGAGCCCTCCTTCTCTGCAGAAGCTTTCCTACTAAATTCATCAAGCCAGGTAGTTCGTTCTGTCGGGCCTTTTCTAGAGCTGTTTCCAATTTTTCTTTTCAACGTTCCCTTATTACGTATTCATTTGCTCTAGGGGTGCCTTGGAGTGCCTTGACTTGGAGTGTCTCCCCGTATCTCAGAAACCTGGTTGCTTGGTCCCGCGTAGGATACTTCCCCAAGGCAGCCCCACAAGGTGGACACGTTGTTCGAGCCAGGCTCAGTACTCGGGTGAGGTCCCACAACTCTTGGTTCGCCACGTTGTTCCTTGTCCGACGACGCTGCCCAAGCCCGTCGGATTTTTTCTCACATGCTCGCCTCTATGGGCTGCGCACTTTCTATCCGGAGGGAGTGAGAACTTCCTGGATGGGGCTCGAGACCATGGGGAACCCGCCTGTCGGGCGGTTAGCTCTGGGTTATAGTTGATAGCCCCTGAGTCCCGAGGAGGGGAACATTGTGATAATCCCCAGCTAGTGATCATTTCCTACCTTCGTTCCAGCATTGGGTACCAACGAATTGTCCTTTCGGTGGCCTCTCTAGTTGCCTTACCCAACGCTTTTTGGTCATTTTCTTTACGCAGCTCCATTTGAAGTCTTCTACTGGGCAAACAGTCTTGGTCTTGCATTGAAGAGATGGGCATTCACCAGAGGTACAAAGCAGGGGTGCAAGATCTAAAAAAAGGTTCGCATGTTTTCCGCCCACCGCAATGGCTAAGTGTGTAGTAGGTGTTGGCCAGAGAGCCATGGTGGGTTTTTTCCCTCTGTCCTTCTTAGCCAAGAATGCCTCTATGGCCGCGAGGTCGACGTAATCTTCGATGTGGAAATAGCACCACCCCGTAGAGTAAGCCCAAAGACGCCTATCATGGCGCCCCAATCCTGTTCTTCCCGAACTGGAGCGCCTCTTTCCTCTACGCATTACACCCCGGTATTCCTTCTATACCGCTATGTTCCTTTTCCACTTAGCAGCTTCGTGTCCCGGGGTACTTTTAATAGTTTGGCGATAGTGGTCCAAGAAGGGCGTTGGCCTTGATGGAAGTAGAGCGGGATTCGACGAGGGTAATCCCATCAATCGCCATACCTCCAAGGTTGGCGCCATTTGGAAGTCTCGAAAGTGAAGCAATCGTGACATGAAGTCAGTAATCGACGAGGGCTTCCAATGCGGCCGGGCTGAGTTTCAACCTCCAAGAGGCCTCGAAGATTGCCATGAAGCTTCTCGGCGCCTTCGCCATGGGCCTCTCAGCCTGCCCCATGGGCGAAGGGTCCGACATTCTACGCTTTAGCCCGGACTGCCGAGGGTGATCTAGCCCAATATTGTGACCCTACTTCCATTATCCGAAATTTCCGTGATCAATGTATCATGATGCATGATTTTGTTTTTTTTTTTCTCTTTTTTTTTATGTGGTGTACGAGATGCATGTATGCATGCCGGGTTGGTATAAGGGTTTTTTTTTTTGGCTGATTCCATCTCGGTTTGTACTAGCCGATTCCAATTTAAGCGCTTGTTGTCCCTTAATCGGGCGTATGGTTGACGGGCTATGTTCCCCCTTCTCTCAGGGCTTTTCTAATCATCCTCACCAATAGGCTCTTGGGTCTATAGACTTTCCCTGGGAGCGGTACCATGGACAGGATAGCTATCCTGTAACATGATTACCCCCTGTGACGGTCAAATCCCCCAAGTGGAACTATCGTGATCCCCAAGATCGAGACGCCTCTAGTATGGAGACCACTACACATTCCTCTCCTTAACTCACAAAGTTCGAATAAGGCCCTCACATTCACACCTCATTGTGCTCGCCTCGAACCCCTACGATATGATGACAATAATCGAAAAGAATAAAACAATCATGCATGAAATAAAAAATACAAAAAGGGGAAACCTGGCCGGGTCTCATCTGGTCTCTCTCACGCTAACCTATCAAGGCTCAACTCTCAGCTTACGCCCTCAGTGGAGTCGCCATCCGTCACAACCTAAATTGTGACGTTGGGAGCCTCCCGAAACCGAGTGGCCAGTAGGAGTCGCCACCGGGCTTTTGGTTTAGTAACGCCAGAAACCTTTGGCAAGGCCGGTCTCGAATCGACATGTGGGTTCGGAGTTGGTTACACGCCAAGACGCTTGGGGGCCCCTCAAAGATGCCTATCACTTGATAGTTACCTCGGGCTAGCTATACGGGAGGAGGGACGGTGTTTGGCATTTTGATTTTTTTTTTTTTAAGGTTTGACTTGATAGGGGTGTCTTCCCTAGGCCTACGACCTCGGCTCTAGAGGATTCAAAGTCCACGTAGTTCTGGTTGGGGGAGGTTTGACTGGTTTTCTCCTTTTAGTGGGAGGTGAGTAAAAGGGGATAAGGGATGGCTTGTTCTGGCTCTCCCGCCCCCGAACCAAGCCTGATTAGGCATGATGGTTCGAAGTGGGATCAGCCGACTCGTGTCGGCAGCCCGGCCATGTCGGCCTCGGCCATCCTGGGCCATCCGGGTGTGGCCGAGACCGAGTCAGCTTGGAGAAGATCGGTCAAGGTCTCTTAAGGCTACGCTCGGTTTGGTTCAGTGTGAGATGGACTCGGCCAGTGTAGGTGAGGACTTCTGCTTTGAGGGGTGGTAGGAACCCGACTTGGATCGATGTAAGAGGGGGATTAGAATACTAACCCGTGCTCTAAACATGGCGACGTGTCTTCCTGGCCTTTGCCCAATGCTTGATTTTTCTTTCTCCGCCGCCTGGTCCTTTCCGTCTCGGGCGCTGCCGCCAGCCTCTTGGTTGGTCGCCTTGGTCTCCAAGATCCTCCGCCTCTTCTCTCTCTCTGCTGATGTCCCTTCTTTCCTCTCGGGCTTTATATAGGTCCGGGAGAGGTCAGATAACAAATCAATCCCAAGATTTTCTCGATATTATTCTCTCTCTTTCTTTCTCCCTATGACGCTTTAAAAAATCACACGCATGATGTGGAGACTCACGCCTGCTTTAGACCGAGTCAAATCTGAGATCGAGTCAAGCGTGGACTCGCTGCCTCAGCTTTTGAGTCAGGCTTGAATGGCCTAAATGCCGTAAATTGGGCTCTGGAAAAGGTCTATTACATCCATCCAATGACAATTCTAGGGACATCACAATAATGAAAAAAACTAGCTTCTTACGCTAGGTTCAACCTTCGATGGTAGGCTCAAAAATTAAAGCAAAAGATACTAATTTTCTTGAAAAAAAAAAAGTAAGTTCTACCTTCATCACTCAATTTTAAACTAACCATTTGATTCCATCAGCATGAATGTGTGATATGACAACCTCAAATATTCATTTTTTTCAAATTTTACAACTTTTTTTTAACAATGAATATTAAAAAGAATTGGTTATTTCATTATCTTTGGATCACAAATGGTATACGGCCAATGATTTACTCAATCAATTTAGGTTAAAAATTTTCCATAAATAAATAATTAAAAAATGATAATTACATTAATTTTGGTTCACAATAAACTGTTAAAAAAATCTTAAAAACAATCTTATTGAAGAAAAATAATTAAAAATCATCCCCTTTAAAAAAAAATAGCTAAACACATTCTCGTTATAGCTATTCTCATTCATTCACTTGTACTTCATTGTCATATGAAAAATGAGATGAATAATAAAATATAAAAGTGTGGGGTAGAATGTTGGATCCATTTAATTTAAAAAAAATTGGATTAAAGAGTAAAATTAATTGAATTGTTTAAAATAATAAAAAAAGAATATGACATTATAGAAAAGTATTAAAAAAAAATTAATATTGTGTGTAAAAACTCACCATTATTAAAAATGTCTTTAGGGCCCATCAAGACCTACCATTATCTCTCGTAATTTTTATTGTTCTTCCCTATTAATTGACCCCATTTTCTATAGTGCAACAATAGCCTGTAAGACTATAAGCAATCATTCTTTTTTTTTTTCCTGCCATGCCATTTGATAATTGTGCTATTTTGCTACCATTTCTTATTCGAAAAAGATTAGAAACCACTATTAATATTGCTCTTATTTGGGCAGCGTGTAATTATTTTTTTTTCTCCCACATGTTATGGTCTATTTAGATGGGAATGTTACACTCGGGGTATGTAAGGAACTGTTTTCATGATTATGAAGTTTGGCGTCAGTTAAGAAATTAGAGCAATAAAGATAATTTCCTTTGGTCTACACACATCGGAATTTTGTATCTGTGCGATTTTATAATTACTGATAAATCTTTTGGTAAGCAGAATGAAACGCTTTTTGTTCAAGCCCAAATCTTGACAATGAAACTGTTAGACTCGCTCGCAAGATTTTCCTATATACTTGTATACTAAATTTGTGGTCCAGAACACAAATTCTATCTCAGAAATTCCTCGATATTGGTACTGTTTTTTCTTCCCAAAACAGCCCTGGTGAAATATATCATAAAATGGTAGCAACAGTAATCAATTTCATTTCATATCAAACCCAAGCTAAACTGTCATAGAATGTGACAATATCAAAAGTAGTTAAGAGTCCAACAGTAATAACAACTCTCAGTGAAGCACTTAAAACACTACCAGACCAGGTCACATCTGGCACATGCTAACTGCTAACCTGAACTTAACATATCTGTTTTCATCCAAACAATATCTCATCTTGGTTATCCAAGAAGTCATACTTACCAGTAATTATCGCAGTGCCATATTTGCTATTAGAAAAATATTAGAAATACACTATCTGACATACTTCTTCCACCACACTCTATTATTAGTTAAAAATTATTAAAATAAAATAAAATCACAAGAGAGAATCATTAAATAAGACTCATAAAAATTTGTCAACCCAAACCCAAAGAATTGATATAAAATAAATAAAGTTTTTGAGAACCAAAACTAATATTTTTAAGTTTAAAGAATTCAAAGTCCAATGTGAAATAAATGAAACTTTTCAGAAAACAATTTCTCGGGGAACTGACAATTTCGGATTAAAAATATATAAAAAAAATAAAAGGTTACCGGTGACAAGATTTGATTTAGCACCCTTGAACAAGCATAAACAAATTACACTTAATATACAGAGAGATATACACAGTAGTATTCTTTCTTCCTTTCTAGAATTTACTGGTGAGAAAATTCAACAGTGGAAAACTTCCCGACCTTATTGGGGAAAACAAGTTAGAAGACCTAGCGTGCTATTCTTTGGTCGCACATGCTTGATTTTCTTAGTCCAGTGAAAAAGTTCCATCGCAATACCTGCCATACTCGACCAAGAAAGAATATTACAATTCGTGTTTTCAGTCGGTTTTAGAGATGCTAAGATCTGCCAAGTTTGGTTTACTGGGAATTTGTTATTATTGTCAAACTCCTCATAATAAGCAGATGAGTATCTATCAGAAAATGAAAAATAATACCAGGGAAGACTAGGTAAAATAGCAGTTTTTTGGCTTGAAATTTAAAAGATTTTAGGGTAATATATTAGAGCTTAAACTCTACTTTATAGTTAAAATTAAAAATAAGAGCTTCAAATTTAAAATTATTTGAAATTCTATAATGTTTTTAAGCTTAGAAGTTACTTCTAAGTTAAAATTTCTTGGGTAGTGTATATTCAGATTTGAAATAAAGAATCAAAAGGAGAAGTAAAAACTAAACTTCTAATCAGCTTCATAAAAGCTCCTTTTTTAAAACTTTTTTTCATTTAAAACAAAAGTTGCTGTTTCAAAAGATCTTGAGAAAACATTATTTCTTTTTATTTTATATTTTACGATTGTATAGGAAAAGTGCAAATAGAAAATGAAAACAAAAACAATAAGTTGTTTTCACTGTTTTCTATATAAACTTTTGATAGGTGAAAACATAAAATGTTTTCTCAATAAGATCACCCCCCAATCTCATGATAAGAAGGATAAGAATTTGAGCATAGGAAGTACACTATTAAGCACACTAATGATAGGAACCAATAGCATACCTGTCGCTAAACTTCTCAACAGCGTCTGAAGCATATAGAAGGGTTTCATTGGCTTTCTCTAGAACCATGTAAAGCTCCTTCCCTCTTGTGACTCGAGAAATAACCCATGCATTATTTTTTGCTCTAATGCACATCTCTAAATCTTTTTCACAATTACAGCTATCCAGTTTTGCTCTACTCTTCTCCAACTCCACCTCTTGCCTAAGCTTATTCATGGCAAGTAAGGACTCCTGCACCAGGCACAAAAATGAACCAAAGTTTAAAATTTTCAAGTCAGTCAGTTCACAGGCAATGAGAGCACTGGTGACAAGTACATTATAGTGCCAATCACAGATATGTGCCATCAGAAGCTTGAATAACTATGTTATATCTCTCAGTTTACAAAATTAATATCACATTGATAAAAAAAAAATGGGAAAAGGAAATCAAAACACAGCCAGATGCAAACACCATACCTTTGTTAAAGTTGTAACTTTTGTTGCTGGAGAAGCCCTGGATACATTTCTATCACCATCTACTAATAAGTAGCGGTACCCACCAACGTGATATGCATTCTCACCACCCCATCCTTTGGATAGTTTCTCTTCAACTTTCAATATCTTAAGTGATGCCTGATGTATTCAGCAAAAAAGAAAAAAAAAAAAAAAAGGAGATTATGATCCGAGAAAAAGATACATTTGCTAAACATCTCAGTTCAATTTCATATGCTTCCCAACTGAAGAACCACGGTGCATTGTCAAGCAGAGATATATCAGATCAACAAGCAGATCAAATTAGAATCCTGTTCAGTGATGAATATTTAGCAGCAGACAAAAAACTGAGCATTTAAAAATATTAAATACTAGTGAGTATTTTAAAGTAGCCGTATAAGTATTCTGCTTGATGAGCACATGATAATAGATGTCTCAACATCACATTACTCGAGTAAGATACCAGACATTTGGAATTCAATTAATGATTAGTATAACAATAATAAGTACATACAATTTATTTTCTTTTCTGAAGTAATATATTACCACCCGTGTATAGCACCAATATCAACAACCATTTATATATCTTCCTGGTTCTCCGGAGCTTCAACATGTCACATGGAACCATTATATCATTTATTACAGGAGACATTAATCCAAAAACGCAGTTCTATTATCCTAAGGATGTGCATTTATTAACAACTTCCCTCAATTACATGCCTTCATAAATAATGTCTAATATCATAATAATCATGTGCACATAAAGCAACACAGAAGTAAAACACAGAAAACAACAGAATGCCACTACAATAAACTAGTAGAATCCCTCTCTTAATGAATTGTTCT
Source organism: Mucuna pruriens (assembly GCA_025330945.1). Taxonomy (NCBI): domain Eukaryota; kingdom Viridiplantae; phylum Streptophyta; class Magnoliopsida; order Fabales; family Fabaceae; genus Mucuna; species Mucuna pruriens. The sequence goes on along the minus strand of JAENHJ010000179.1, from coordinate 1,191,783 downwards.
TTCATGTTGGTGTCACTAATAGAACACATACAAACCTTGTAAGTAAGCTATGAAAAAGAATTCAATGATCCAGTGACCAAAAAGAATTCAAAGTATTAAGGCTTTGCTTGGATCGAGAGAAACATGGCAGAAGGGAAATGAAAAGTAACGTCGTCCACTCTCCCATGTTTGGGAATTATTTTCAGTAAAAGGGAAAGAGAATGGAAGAGGTAAAAAGTAATCTCATGGGACATGTTTAGGCATTGCACAACAGCACAAAGGGGACATGTCAATGAATTGCACCATGCATGGAGTTGAACCCTAAATAATATAATGGAATACACTAGGATGTTAAGTGTCAGTTCATATTATCTGCAACAGCTTATCAGAATTCATTAGGAAACAAAAAAAAATCAGTATAAAAGAAGACTAACATTTTCAAGAACTTGCTGCCTCACTGCCAACACACCTTGCTCCCCGTTAGGTACGGATGATACAGGAATCAGAAGCATCAAAGTAAGGCTTCTATGCTGATAAACACAGAGATACATTTTTTCTCCTGTCTGTTGAAGCCAAACTGTAGGGGTGGCAAACACCCACGTACCAACTTCTGCACCCCATAAATCAGTGACAAGATAACCATCTTTTCCTTTAGACCATTTGTCACTCTGTAAGGGCCTCACAACATGATAGTGGTTATCTTCACCAGAGGATATATCAGATGAGCCATAAAAACTTTCAGACGTAGAGTTTGGATGGGCCATGTTAGACTCAGTGGCAACATTGGATGCAGTACTTCCTTTCCGTAAGTAGGACCAGGAACTTGTTCCAGAAGAAAGAGCATGGGGAGTCAACCTTAGCACAGCATATGTGAATAAATTTATGGTGTCATCCTGACAAAAGAGTCAAGGTAATTAAGTAACTTAATGAATGACCAAGCATCTTGCCCAATCAAATTCAGTCCAAAAAAAAAATGTTTTAAACCATACAGGAGATAGAGTTGTGGACACTAGCAGGTCTTGAAATAAAATCAAAGAGCAGCAGGGAGTGTTTCCAGCAGAAGATTCCAGCACCCTGACAAGGGACTGCCAAAACAACAAGAAATCAACAAAATAGAATGCCATTAGCATGCCAAACTGATTCCTTTTTCCATCAAAACTTGCTGCAAATAGTCAATAGCTTAAGTGGGCACCAGATTGAAAGTGTGGGATGAAAACACACAAACATTCATAACACATGAAAAGTTTAAAATCACTTATGTAACACGCACATACATATACATCAAATGTAAATATGCAAGCATGTTTCATCTTAATCAACTAACCATTGATGAGTAATTGTTGAACATGAATTCAACCAATCCAATTGTTCAACCACATAATAATGTATATCAAATTTTAGATGAATGGGACATTCATAGGTATGTAATATAATATAAAAATTAATTTTAACTTATAATTTAATATATATATTATAAATTAAAAATAAGTGACAAGATGAAGCATCAACTATTTTTCTATTTGTGCAATCTTTATAAACTCAATCTACTTTGTGAGAATTGTGTAAATATGCTAATACTTACAATTGGTGTAAGAAGATTGTCACCTTATATATATAAATGAATCACAAATGATAACAAGTGCAATAATGTAAGTAATTTCATCTTTTTCATTTCATATTTACGCTTGGAAATGTTACTATTTATTAACAAGTAATAACAAGTACTGTTTAATGATTTGCGGGCTAATTAGGAAGTTAATAAAAGAGATAATAAATGAAAGTGGAATAAAAAGAATTAGATAACCACAAAATTTGTGCACTAACAATTTTGTTCTCTGTGACAACTCATAATCCTATCATTTTTAGAATTGTTGTGATCGTGAGACAGCATTGCCAAGTCAAATAAGACACATCAAAACACCAGCTCAGCCTCTCCCATACGTTCCTATATAGTTGGGTCCAGTATAAAATTAAAACACCACATCTTCTCCCTCTTCCAACTAAAACCAAATTTTAAAGAAGCTTGTAATACTAAACTCAGATGTCTGTTATCCCCAAAATAAAATAATAGCAATATATATGCAAACATAAATAGTGAAAGAGTGAAGCAAAGAGACAGAGATACAATAGATGATATAAAAATCACCTGCACACCCAAGGCAATGAGAACACGTGAAATAACTATTAAAAAAATTAGAACCTAAAAAACTCTGAAGCTCTATCACCCTAGTTTTGGATGCTTTTGTAGTTTTTCAAACCACAACTTAAAACTTATCTAACCTGAACCTCAATTGCAGCCTCCCGACCTATCGTCAGCATCTGTACAGTTCCACGTTCCTTTAAGCAATCACGGAATGATGGTAAAAGGAGCTTTTTCCCCGCAAGAAAATCTGCCTCAAAGAGAAAATTCATAATTAAGGTATGAGAGACAGCTACTTCAGCATCAGTCAGGTAGCACAGTGCCAAAGGAAACCATTTGAAACAGCAACTTCACCATTACCACAGCAGCAATTATCCCACGGAGACCGCTTTTTACATGCTGACAATTATGACTTACAATGAAATATTTTGAATCATAACTCTAATGGAAAAAATTGATTTATCAATTTTATAGGCATGCTATTATATGATGACTTACCCCTCAGATAATCCATGATAAAGGAATATAAATGTCGTCTTGTCAGTTCTCCACCAGGTTCCTTCTCCAGCATTGCTCTAATAGATCCATTAAACATCACAAAAAGTGAGTGAATTTCCTTGAGAACCTTTCTTAATGCATCATCTCTCCATATAGGTTCTAAATCATTGCTTTTCTCCACCACCTACAAGGTAACAACCTCATATTGTAACAAGTGATAACATCTGCACTTCAGTAACCCAATCCTTAAAAAAATTTGAATTCCATCCAGTTAAACATTTACCAGAGAAAACAAAAATGAGATGAATGAAGTAGTCCTAAAAAATATGAATTTAATTGAAATGCATTGACAGGGTAAAGATTTTTTACACTATCACTCAATCACATATCATCATGTATGATAAGTTTATTGACTTTTATAATCATGACAAAGATAAATTCTAATTGGTTGACAGTGTAAAAAATTTTACACCAACATGACAATTAAACTCAAATAATATTAGGAAAATACAAAAGAAACTTTATTCATATGGCGAGGGACAAGTAATAAATCATTTTACTCAATAATGCTAATTAGCTATCAGTATCACTAGTCCATCCTTTAGGGACTTAGGCTACTGAATTGGAGTCTTTCACTCCGGAGAGATACCAACTCAAGTTAATCCAAAACACATGAATACACATAGTGCAGCTTAGTCTGACAAGGATAATTTTTAAGCTTACTCAAAAGCATATACATAGTGAATTAATGATTAACTTGAGCATATTCAATTATGAAAGAGACTAGTGAATGTTCATGATTTAAAGATACTATGAATAGGTGGTTAGGATGTGACCAAAGGATACATTTTAGGTTTGAAGTTGAAGCCTATTTGTGCTAAGCTGCTATGGGGATTTTGGGAACCATATCAACTAAGATGTCCCTTTCACTTGCCCAAGAATATCTGATGAAGAATATATAGTAGTACTGTCTTTCTGCAGTTCCTAGCCAATGATAGCCATGCTTATCATTCATTTTGTAAATTAGGTTATTTAGTATGCAGGAGTAGTCAAAATTATGTTGAAATGAGCAAATCTGTTAATAGGTTGATTCTTTAACCTTTTGTAGAGCTCAGAAGGAGAGTGAAGAATCCTTGTCAAACTGGAGCTTCACAAAATTAAGTTATACGATTATTTGCTGAAACTGATATGTTAATAATTTGGATTCTTTTGTTTATTTTTCCAAGTGGGGAACTTTAAGAGGTTCTGGTATCTTATTTTGTTAGATCCTGTATTGCCCTTTTAAACTTATATGCTCACTATCTTTTAGATGGGTATTCTTGAAATCTGTTTATCTATGCTGATGTTGTAGCTAGCTTCAAAAGGTGTTGAGTTTGAACAGGAAATTCTTGAGGCAGAGAACTCTTTAATTAATGAAGTTGCACAATTGCGGGAAAAGGTAAGGTTTTAAACTTTAAACTTATGTCTGGATCTATATTTGCATCTTTTTCCTTGAAGAGCTATGATATTTCAGATGCAATGTATTCTATGATTTTTAGTAGTTTGCCTAGAATTTTCTATCTTGAAATTTGGTGTCCCTCTTTTTCTTTCTGTGTATTAAATAAGGATTTTTCTTGTTGTCAAGTTATATTTTAGAAAGGAAATACTGCAAGGGTCAAAACAAGTCTCCTAATTTATCATACTTGTATATTTCAGTTTCTCCACGATGTTGTATTCTAAGTCTTAGAATTTTTCCATTATCTGCATCCTTTTTCTTGCTTTTAAAATTTACCCAACTATGTGTTCTGTTATCTAATTGTTATGGTCCAGTCCCTTAGATCTAGTTAAAGGATCGTGAACAGTAAAATCTGGTTGAAAAACACCAGATTTCAAACCTCTTCCTTTGTGTCATAGTTGGCTAGCAAAGTTTGGGTACGCTAGAGAGTACCCGACGATCTCCAAACTGTCCAGCCTAATAGAAATAACTGCCCTAAACTAAAACTGCAGAAATAGCAGTTATAGAAACTACCCATACTAAAATATAGAAATTACAGAATTATTCAAACATATGAAACCATCATACAAACATGCAGTAGTAACAGGTAAACACTATAATATTTTTCTAAGCATAATGGTTGACACTGATAGTTTAAACCTGGTTCTTCTTTTTTGCTTCATTGATAAATCTTGTCAAAAGGCACAACTTTAGTACCCAAGTTTGGTTGATTGGAAACTGTAACATTAATACTATTTTCCCCATTTAGTTTGTTTTTTTAACTTCTGTGAAAACTGAAATGTTATACTTAACTATAATTGAAAGTGAGCACGAATTGTTTTATTTAAATCAATTACAAATGCTCAACTCTAGGAATATTTCCTACTTTTAAGGAACCATTTCAAATTATTAATTTTAAAATATTTTGCAAGCTTTTAAGTCAATTTCCATTCAAATTTGAAATTTAAAATATAAAAAAGTCGTGCTATAATAAATTAAAATAAAAAATTTCTTTATACCTGCATCACTGCTACTTGCATTAGTACATATTTAACTCTATTCATTAAGTTTTGCATTGTGCCTCTGAAGATAATATGATTTCCTTTTGCTGTGTGAAGTTATTTAATATATTTGTACATTAAAGGCAAGGAAACGGGAAGCTGACATTGAAATAACAAGGAAAGAGAAAGAAGAGCCAACAGAAATTGAAGTTGAGCTCAAGCGAAGGCTTCAACAAATGACTGACCATCTAATAGTAATACAGAAACAAGCAAAGGTGTGTCTTTCTCTTTCATACATCCAGTTGGCTGTAATATGTGTGCAAATGCTCATGGATCACTATTTTAAATTCAGACTGGACCAGCCAGTCTGATCAAACAGGTGACTGAACACAGCTGTTTGTTAAAAATTCCTTCTTGTGCAGTCAAACCAAAATGACCAACAGAAAATATTTCAAAAACTCATTCAAATACAGAATTGGGACTCGACTTACTTGTTTCTGACCCCTACCTATTCAAATAAACTATTCTGCTTACCAACAGGTTGAATCACTCTCTGCTGAGAAGGCAAGTCTTATATTCAGAATCGAGGTATGCTTTTTCTACCGAAGCTATGATACTAACTCTTGAAATCTTGATATACTTGATTTTTAATTTTCATAATCAACTCAGCAGGCAGTGTCAAGGTTGCAGGATGAGAACATGTCAGCATCAGGTGCAACAAATATGAAGCCTTCCTCTTCATCATGTGACTTAGAATCAGGATTACGGTAGCTCTCCAATTCAAAGTTGAAGCCTATGCTAAAAGCCAGAATTCATTCTGGCAAGAGACAACTTGGATCATTGATTCAACAACTAGATTATATTTTTGTGACTGGTGCTCTTTTTTCTGTAAAGGAGCTCAACAGCAAAATTTTGGGCTTTAATATATCATGTTTGCCTTCATTTATGGGTGTTCTATATTTTCTAGTATCACATTCTGGCCATCAAATGAGGGTAAATCTGGTGCCCAGATCTCATTGGAAAATATTAATAACACTGGAGGAGTATGATTGTGTTGCGATGAGTCTTTACTCATGTCACTAGCCGCAAGTTTTAGGAAGCCCTCAATATGTTGGATATATTTTGTTATGCCGGTACCAGACTGTGACCAGAAAAATACAGGACTGCATGGCTTCCTATTTCGATGAAATACATCTCTTTGACGTTGTGAAACTTGATTGGATAAGGAAGGACTCCATGAGAGAGGAGCAATGTCCTGCTATTTGTATTGACAAAATGGCTAATTTTAGATACAGTTTTGAATGCTAATCTAATGATGAGAAGTTTTCGTATCTAGCCTCATGGGGATTGTAAGGTTAAGTAGCTACAAGTATTTTGTATGTACAGTGTAGCAACAGATGTAATCACAGAATAAGCCTCTAATCAGTGAGTGAGTTGAAGAGGCTTGGATGTGAGCTCTGTTGTCTGTAACCTTAGCATTAATAACCAAAGATGCCTGCCCCATGCAGTTTCAAAATTATTGTCTCTTGAATATTGTAGAGAAAGAAAAAGAATCCATTATTTTGGTGTATACAATTATTAATAAATATTTATTTATTTATTCATTTATGCAATTCATAGGATTGTAAGCAATAAATCATTTTACTCAGTAATGCTAATTATCTATCAATATGACTAATTACTAATCTAATATCTATCCCTTAGAGCTTAGGAAAGGCAACTGAATTAGATTCTTTCACTCCAAAGAGATACCAACTCAGGTGAATCCAAAAACATATGAATACACATACTCCAATTCCAATTTCAACCATTGAGAATGAAAGAAAATATGAGGAGAAATGGAAGAACGGACCATGACGATCCAGATATCGGGTTCGGCCTCGTAGAAAACATGAGAATGTCTTTCTGCTTCGATGACCTCGCAAGCAGCCTCGGGAGAGAAGATTCTGTAATTTAAGCGCACAAATGAATCAATCGTCAATTGAGTGCAAAATAGATAGACAGATGGATAAGGATAACCTTGTGAAAGTGATGAGTCCTTCGCTGAGGCCAATGACGGAAAGTTGCTTTGAGAAAGGCAAACCCGCGGGGAAGAAGAAGAGAATCTTATCGAGCTCTTGACCTTCGTGTTGGCCTCTCCTCAAATCAAAAATGCATAACTCTATCGATTCGTTTGAAGACACGCCCATTGCTAATGCAATTCAATATCCACAGCCCTCAATTTCTCCTTCCCTCTTCCTTTCACCCCCTACTTAACAGTCAACTCAACTCCCAGAATCCCCCCTTTATTCTTCAGATTAATAGGGCTTAAAACTTAAATCCCCTATTGTCCTTTTTTCTGCCAAAGTTTTACTTCAATATTTATCAATAAGTGTAATGTTCTATTTTTTCTATTATCTTTTGATGAATTATCTTATTATTTTATAAAAATATTAAATAAAAATGTAATATTTAACATTTTTCAAATATAAAATGCATTCAATACTTGTCATTTTTTTTAAACAACCCATGTTTCATTTATTAAATAACTAAATAAGTTTGTTCTTATTTAAAATTCTAAATAACATTTAAAATCATTTTGATTAAGTCAATTTTTTATATCTTTCAAATTTAAAGTTCACATTTCACTAAATATTTATACTAAATATTTATCCAATTGTTTTATCTAAATTTTTAATATAATTATATATTTAAAATTTGAACTCAAAATAACAAGTTATATGATTATTGACTAATATTTATGTATAAAAAGAAACTCAAGATAATTAATAAAAAATATTGTAAATTAATTTAAAATTATTTAGTTAAAATAAATACTACATGCATTTATATATAATTAAATATTTGATAGTGTGTGTTAAAAAAAATAAAAATACATTAATAATAGATTGATTAGATTATATTGAATTCATATTTTATTTTTGCAATCTGTTTAGTTTATAAAAGAAAGATAAAGGAATGAAAGTGAAAGAAAAAATGAGAAGAAAAGAAAAAAGAGTAGAAAATGAGATAATTGTTTAATTATTTGGTAAGACACAAAAGAAAAAAAAAAGTACATATATAAAATGATACAAATACCCCCTAAATAAAAGAAAGATATATAATAAATTAAATAAAAATATAAAAAATAAACATTATATCAAATTTTAAGATAAATTTAAAATACTTATTTTATCTATTAAATAAAATATGTAAAAAAAAACAAGAGCATTTCTATTTATTTGTTGAGAATATCTATATTACATAATAATAATAATAAGCATCAAGGTAGAATTATATATATATATATATATATATATATATATATATATATATATATATATATATATATATATATATATATATATATATATATATATATATTTTGTCATAAAATGGTATAGTAGTATTTTTATTAATTTGTATTTTTTTCATTATTTTCTTTTCAAACTAGAAGCAAAAAAAAAAGGTGTAGGTCCCATGCTATTTTTTCTTTCCTCTCATGTTTTTCTTTGTTCCAAAGGTGAGAAAAATTTTCAATAAACATGTATTTTCTTATCTTATTTTCTTTTCCATTATTTTCTTCTCTTTCATGCATAGTATTAAAGCTTCGGTAATCTTTTTTTTTTTTAAGTTTCCTTACTTATTATTACAATAGTTAAGTTTGTTTTGTAGAGTTTAAAATTCACTGCGTTGTTATTTGGTTGTAAACAATAAATTTACTATAAATAATTGACTATTGCACGAGATAATTGATTATAAGTAACATAATCGTTTGTTTTAACTTAATTATTATATAAGTGATTTTTTCACTAAAGTTTTCAAAAACATATTTATTAATTGTCTTTTATGGTTTATAAAATGTTATTTTTATTTGTATTTCTCAAAGTGTTTATCACGTGTTAGTCTTAGTTAGGATGTAAAGTTTTACATGTTTTTAAAATTTTATTGACTTTATCTTCAACAAAACCTTTATACCTCATCAATAAGAGGCCATGTTCAACAATAATGAGCTTGGGTTTAGAAATAAGTACGAGTACATTGAGCTAATATAGTTCTTATCTCCCTTTGACTCAAAAAGTACAAGTATATTGAAAATGTTAAAGAAAATGACACTTGAAGTAATTTGACTTAGATGTTCATAAAGTAGCTTAAAATCTCTTAAATGTTGGGATGTAATTGAGATGGGGCATGCTAAAATTCTCGAAGTACTTAAAATTAGAACTTGATGCATAAAATTCAAAATCATAAACTTTGTAAGAAACAATGCGTGTAAATGTGAAGAGAGATTAAATTACTTTAAGAATAACTCTAAAGAAATTATTTATCGTTCTCACCATTTTATTTTTTTCACAATCTAACGAGTTTTAATGAACAAAAATATGTTACTTGTTATAATGATTAGGTTGTAAGAAAAAAAATGATGCAGAATATGAGTATATACACATACATACACACACAAAGTATGTGTCTGTTATTATTTGTATATATAAGTATTTCATTAAGGCACCTCAAAAACTTATTTGTCCTTATATTCCAGGTTTGATGTTAAGTCCATTTATTGTTTGAGATTATTTTGATAAAGTGATTTAAAATTGGTAGATATTCCAATCATTTGTTCATTTATCCAATTATATTACTCTTGTAACCTTAGAGGGATGGAGAACATGAGAAGTTTTTTTTTTTTCATCACCTGTGGTTTTTAAATGGTTTGCTTGGGACAAACTTGGAGGGGAAGAAAAAAGAACAATGAACTATAAATGAGGTTAAAAAAACTTCAAAAATTAGAAGAATAAAAGGAAAGGTCTAAATTTGACTTAATTTTGAGCAACAACTTGTGCCCTTTCAACACATTGAAGAGAGTACCACTCCAACTCTCAATTTTGTTGTACCAACTATTATAATAATGAATGGTAGAAATTGAATTTAAGTTTTCCTAAGAAGAACATGGGTCATGATTAGACTTTGACCACAATGGTAGAGGTTTTGCAAAAGCTTCCATACAATTGTCACTACTTTCTTCTTCTATTTCCTTAAGTTTGACAATGTCGAAAAGATAAGGGAAAAAACAAGATTGGGAATGGAAGATACCAAGTAAGAAATATAAAGAAAACATAAAAAAATATGGAAGATTACATTGGTGAAAGATCATCAAAATAAAAAGATGGAGAAAAATCACTTTCCAAACAGAGAAAGATAGTAGTAAAAATGGGTCAACATTAAATTATTAAAGGGTAGAAACTTTACTTTAACCCTAAAATGTGGGTACCAAAGAAATTTTGCATTAATATTTAAATTATCATATGATTGATCAATTACGGTTACAAGAATTCACACAAAGTTCTAAAAAATGAGAAGTCTAATCTAAGTGTCACATGTATAAATGAGCAAAGGTACTTGTACTAAGGGAATATGAAAATAGTGCTATAAAAATATAATTATGTCATGGGTAAGAAAAGACTTTGATAAGTTTGAGAAACTCGACATATGTATATACTGATAAAAAAACTATAATAAGTGATATTTTTTTTAACTAGTGTTATTACAAAGTTACAAATTATTATGTGAGTTTACAATTATTACCATTGATTAACTCACCTATACTTGGATTCAATTTGACCTTTAGCTACTAAAGATATCTAGGTCAATTCACGTGTGTTAAGAAAATATAAAATACAAAAATTACAAGATACAAAAATATCCTTCATGGGATTTTGTCTTATTTTCATAGTTGAAGTTTTCATTTGAAAGTATCACCAAGAGTCTAACATTAGGATCCTTCATTCAACTTTTTTTTTTTTATTAATAACCCTCAAACATGATAGTTGAAATTTAGAAAACCAAATTGTAACTTTAATGAATTTTTGAGTAATAAAAAAAAATTCCTAAGAAATGAATCAATCTCAAACTAGATACCAATTAAGAAATAATAATTTAAGAGAAGTTGTTTAACCATTTCATTTATTCTCCTAAAAAAGAAAGTTTACTTTTATAAAACAATATTACTCAATCAAATATTTTAAATATGTATCTCAACTAAACAATATTTATAATAAACATGAAAAGTCCCCACTAGAACATAGAAGACCATTATTTAGTTTTTTAACATAAAATAGGTAAAACAAATGAGAGCCAACACAGAAAAATACAAAAATTTATCAACTCAAATATTTTGGACATTTTTGAACACTAAAATAATTAAAATGGTTAACCACGAGAAAAAAAGTCAATAATGAAAAATGAGCAAATAATTTATACTTCATATAACTTCACCTAGCACTAGATGGAAAAGTAATAAATGCATGAGAATGAAATAACTATCCATAGAACAATTGCATAATTGCGTTATCTAAGCACAAAAAACATAAAAAAAATAAATACAAGAAAAATGTCAAATTTATTTGGATGGTTGTAAACTTGTTATTTGATACACTTGCTCTGCAATACAAGTGTGTCAGGGAGCGGAAATCGTTACGAATTGGTTTTTTAAACTCAATTCGTATAATGATTTCTTTAGGTGCAAACTGTTAAATTAGTAAAAAATCATAAATGTTAACCTACACCGTTAACAAAAAGCTTAATATACACTCATAAACAATGAATAAAACCACACTCAAAAGTAAAATTGGTGAGTTACAACACCAAAATAAAATATTATTATTATCCATAAGAGATATTATCTTTGGTGCCAAAAAAACTAGACAATTTTCAACTTTTATATATATATATATATTAATACAACAATACTAATATAATAAAATTCGTACCAACTTAATTTTCTAAGTGTCTTTTTTGCGGATGCTCACCATTTTTTCATCGCGTCCCAACTGCAAAAGAGCAGAACCGAGCTTAGAATATCTTAAACTTAGATCCATTTGAAACACACTGAATCATGCGTCTTAGTCCATCATACATAATGCACATATCTCGAACACGTGAACAATCTATTCCAATTTTCAAACATATATCTTAGTCCATCGTGCATCACTTCAAACGTTTATTTATTTATTTAATTCAACTGCCGTCTCATTCCTAAAGAGTTTCTACTGACACTAGTCAAAGGGAAAAAATTGAAGTTGTGATTTTCTCAAATTAAACTAACATATGTAAACGTACTTAATAATTAAGCTAATTTAATAGCGTCATTGTATAAAAGGCTTTTTTAGTACTAACGGTGAGGTGCATTCAATGACCAAGAATTTTATATAAATAATTTTTTTGTTGCAATACTTTCGAATCTCATGGCTAACGTGGATTTGTCTATACAACCAAATGCAATGGTTCAAAATTAAATTACAATATTTATTTTATTACACTTGATTTACTACATAGATTAAACCATGTTATTTTATCCCACCGAAGTGTCCCATATTCCATGTTCAACTTAATGTTTGCACCTTCAATATATTAAAGAAAGAGCGTTATTAGTCTCCTTATAAAGTCAACGTATAAAAGTATTTTTTTTAACCAGTTATAAATTCCAAGATTATTCGAAAAGGCATCTATAGCAATGATTTTTTAAACAAATTTATTGACATTTGCTCTAAGATTTGGTGCGAAGGAAAGTAAAACGTTTATTAAAAAAGTATTTAGTATATTTAAAATATAAAAGTTATTTATCTTTTTCAATAATTTTTAATTTTATATCTTCAAATTAGATATTGAAAGAATTTTTTTAATTTTAATTTTTGTTTAAGTACATTTTTTTTTGGTTTGGTGAAAGAGAAATTTTAATTATTATAATTTTAATTTTAATTTATAAATAATTAAATAATTAAATAATTAATATGATATAAAATATTTATTTGTCATAAATGATTTAATTTAAAAAACAATAGTCCACTGTTATTTAAAAATTAAATAATAAACTAATGATAAGATTAAAATGATTTGTTTTTTATGGATCAAAATGAAATTATTAAAATTATAAGAATTAAAATTATTATTTTTTAAAATATAGAAATAAGAATCGAGTTATTAAATATAAAAATTAAAATTGTTCGTGTATCAAATTAAAAAGAATAAAAACTACAATTAAATCTTTTATTTTTTTCTTTCATTGCATCCTACATTGTTTTTTTTTTTTTTAAATTTGTATGTATAGTAATTTTCATATAAAAGGTGATAATTCATGTTAACCCACTGCAGAGTAAGCTATTCTTAAGTCGAGTTAAATTACAATAATTTTTTTATTAGGGACGACTAGATATCTATGGCCACCGTATTGATTGGGTCGACCAATTAGCATAAATTTTATACAACTAGATATCTATGGCCTCCGTATTGATTGGGGTCGACCAATTAGCATAAATTATATATATATATATATATATTTTTTTTTTTTTGTTTCCTCAAATTATTAATATGTGAAGATCTTATTAACAAATATCAGATAAAAGCCTTTTTTTTAAATAAATATAAATGTACACATTAAAAGAAAAGAAAGATGAATTTCTGCTGACACCAATTTACGGGATATTGAATTCAAGTTCTTAATCTACGCTTTTGTTAAATATTTAATTATTCATAATTATCTTATTCATTTCCAACAAGAAGATGGTCTTTATAAATTATATTTGAAGTCTCCTAAACAAAAATTCCAATAGACTAGCCTGTTCAATATTGGACCAAAATATATTCAGATTTTTTTTTTCAAATGAAATTGACATTAAATATACATTAAATTAGTCCCAAGTGTGAAATTTGTATCAATAATAACAAGGATTTGAACGTTGAAAAATTGATTATGTGGAAAGTTTATACTTATCTAACGAACCACTGTCCCTGACCTAAGGATTAATTTTATAGCCATGTATGTATAATATAAATTACTGATGAAAGACAAGATAAATGAGTAGATAAAGAGTACACATTTTGACACTTGAATGTGAAAAGTCCATTCCCGTGAGCGCTTTTATCACTTTGAGCTACCACTTACGGATAATAATAACAAATAGTAAGAAATAATATCGTATCCATTGGGCCACCACATAATTTTATTTCGTATTTTATAAATAAATAAATAAATAAGGAATTTAGGGATTCCGAGAATTTCGGTTAAATTGGCGGGAAATGGGTGGGAGGCAGCTAGCGACCTTTTTGGGGTTTCCACTTTTTTCTCTTTTGTGGGTCCCACGTCACATTCACTCTGAAACAATCTGGACCGTACGATCAAATTCTAATCCAACGGCACCACCGCGTTCACCTTCCCGCCGATTGTACGTACGGCAATACTTCTTTGCAGAAAAAGAAACGATTTAGTTTCCATTTTCGCTTTTTATTTTATTTTTTAAATAATTGCATTGTCTTTTTTCTTCTTTTTAAATTATAAAAACAATAATACCCTTTTTTCCCTTATTATTTCAATCCCTTCACATTCAGAGTGAGAGAGAGATAGAAGAAAAGTCTCTGTTTCTTCACTTGCCCACAGGCCGTAACTGCTACTGTGTACCCAATCTGAACCCAACGAGATGGTAAACGAACCATCAATTCTATGCCTTTTGGACTCTAATTTTTGATGGGTTATCAAAAAGTTTTAATTTTTCTCTTTGATTTGTTTGCAATTAATTTCATGATCATTGATGCCAGCTTATTTTCTTTGCAATTTGGATGCGTGTGGTTCTTGGTGATTCTGTTTAGTATAAGCTCATTTGGATTACTGGGGTAATCTTTCTATTACAAGTTTGGTATCAGTTTGCATCAAATTTGCAAAATTTGTCTTTAGATTAGGTTAGCTTGTCACTGTGTCTTGAATATTATGATTTGGGTGCCATTTTGAGGTAGTAGGGTTGGATTTCTTGGAGAGTAATATGCTGCTAACTTGTGGAGGAGAGTTTACCATTTTGATCCTTGATTGCTGAAGTGTATTTTGCTTTTGAAGGGTTCTTGAATTCCTTTTGAAATGGATTTTGCAGGGGGGGCAGAATCTTTCACCAAAGGAAAGGAGTAGAGACTGGATTGGAGTTCTTATGAACAGCAGCTTTGGTTATTGTGATTATCACCATGACCTTCGATCTAATGAGAAGAATGTGTTCTGCGTAGATTGTGCACTTAGGATGTGTAGGCACTGTAAGGAAGCTCATTCCCTCCACAGAAGGTTTCAGATTTACAAATATTCCTATCAGGATGTCTTCCGCCATGCCGAACTGCAGAAGTATTTTGATTGCTCAAAAATTCAGGTCCTCATTTCTTTGTCATAAGATAGTAATGAATTCATTGTTAGGGTTGGTTGATTGATTGGTTTTGTAGCTGACTTTGATCAATTCAATTTCTTCATATTAATCTTGTTCATTTATGCTATATTGTGCTTGATTTGTTTTGCTCAGATAGGGTAGGATAACCTTTAATGGTGTAATGGAAATTGCATGCTGATTTTAATTTTTCAAATAGATGATGTAGAATGTAGATCGAGTAACTGTTGTTTAGTGGACATAGACATTAATTGTGTGATAACTTGTTGGATTTTCAATGACAGTTTTCCATATGGGACAAGTCCAGAAATCCTTTATTCTTTATCAGCTTTAACAAATGAATGAATTACTCTATCATTGATTTTATAGGCATTAATTTTATAGTTCTGTTATATGTGAAATGAGCTTTGTTTGTACTTCTTATTGAACATAACATCCTGCTTACAATGGTGACACGATTTGACAGACTTACATATCCAATAATGAAAGGATTGTGCATCTCAAACCTCGGCCTTCAATCAACAAATCTAAATCTGCCGATCTAAGCCCCGAGTCTAAATCCAAAGAAACCGGCATATCAACAAGACCGAAATCGGGTGGCACGTGTGAAGAATGTGGAAAACACTTGCAAGATGAGCGTAATCGCTTCTGCTCCATTACATGCAAGGTAACAGCCATGTTCTGATATAATGCGAAAATATTGTTGTATACTTGTGTATATCGTTTGTTGACTCAAGTCATGTGCAATTGTTAGATCTCAGTGCTTCCAGTGGAGACCCAAAACCAAGGTCAAAATCAATGTTCACAAAACCAAAGTGGTAGAGGCATGATCACCCCAAAACCTGAAGGGATTGACTTTACAATGATTGATAACCACAATTCAGAACCAGAGTCATCCATCTCTGAAGCTGAGCCATATGGGTGGGTTGAAGTTGTGAATTTCAGAAAGCGCCCAAGGAAAAGTACCCCTCAGAGGCCTGTCTTTGTTTTCACGTCTTAGAAGATATCACTATTCTAATGGTTTTCTTCTTTTCTTATCCTATTTTTTGTTTTTAACTTTCCATTTTTGAAGAATAAGATTTTCTTGAACATTTGAGGGAAGCTCAACCCCGTTATGCCCCATATTGGGATTTAAGTATATAACATGGGAGTTTGAGGTTCAGTTGCTATTAGTCAAGTAACTGCCTGAGCTTGTACAGCACAAGGGTAATGCTACTAACACACTTCCGAACACTACTTAATATCTGTATAGTTTTCACCGTCTTATTCTACTCCCTTCGCACCTTATCTAATATCTATTATTAATTTTCGTATTCAAAAATATACTTCTTTAATATAAGGAACTTGTAAAAATTAAATGTCATTACTCTTTATTTTAAATAAGGTTATAGTTGGAAAAATATTAGTCAGTTCTTGTATTTTTAAAACACGATGGGAGAGATTTAAGACAATGTGACGTGCAACAAGCATTTGACTAATGATAATAATCGATATGCTTAGTCGTAAAGGGATCAGTGTTTATTTCCCATTCCATCCTTTTCGCTCTTATAGTGGCCTTGTGTTCAAATCACTCTTCATTGTCACTTTCATGCCAAATATTTGGCTTATCCAAAAAAAAAAAAAACGATCAAATAACTTACATATGGTAATTAAAATTTTTATTTCTTTGTTTGGCAGTGTACTATTTTCTGGCCATGTTGCCTCCTGTGGACATGGCAAAATGATTCAATATGGTAGCAATGGCATATTGCTTTTCCCTGTACTAATCCAAGTCTGGGACATAAGTGATAGGATGTTGTGTGATATAATAATTGATTAAACATAAATATCAATCGTTATTGTTGTAATTTTTTCCCCTTAAGTATGTATAGTCAATTGAGATATTTTGTTGTTTGGAGATTAATAAAATAAAGATATAAGAAACAAAATTCAAAAAAGAATATTTTTAGAAGATATAAGAATGAAAATTAATATTTATAATAATGAAGGGTGTCCCGGCCGAAAGGAAAAGGAAAAACTTGTGTCCAAATAATTTCCCCTTGAATGTGGCAGGCAGGCAGGCAGGCAGGCAGGCAGGAAGGACGTCAAAACTCATAAGGTCGTTAAGCGATTAGTATGGCAAAGATTTGGTGTCCCCACGACGACACTACATAATGAATTACAAACTCAATTCTTCTTCAATAACGGAAAATTGGGAGTTAAAACCTATAAAGATTCTAGTTTGAGAAGTAAAAGTCTTCTCGTTTGTGTTTTATTTTATTCATTATCATTATAATGTTATCTTATTTTTACTTTTAAAAAAATATTTGTTGTATAGGAAATAAACAAAAAAAGATGATATTGTTAAACATAAGAAATAAGCTGAAAATATCTTAAAGCTGAGAAATAGATAGAGCTTTACCTATTCACTTTACGAATTTTGAACATAGTTAAAAAGGTGCATGTAAATAGTAAATGCTTAGTTTGAAAGCGATATAAATAGAGGTGCTCACCGACCTTTTTATCTTGTTTGTGTTTGGCATATTTATTTATTTAATATATATATAGTTTGGTTGAGGACAACTAGATTTCGTACACAGAACTTTTCCTTTAAAATGTTAATTAATTTGAATGAATGCGGCTTTAAATTGGGTGGATGGAAAAAGGGAGAAAATAATAAGAATGTGAAGATGATAATGAATATTAAGAAGCCGCGAGTGACATTCATTTTATTTCTGTTGTTAGGTGTGAGGTGTGAGGTGTGAGGTGTGAAGCATTTTCTATTTTCAAAATCATGCTTTAATTAAGAAAGAAATGTCTCGAGATTTCTCCAAAGGAAAGACCTGTACAAAAGAGCACTGGAAAACATCCAGCACATGGTTTTGTATTAAATTTTAATTATAAGTGTTGGTATGCAACTTTTTGCACGATTTGTGGGTCAAAATGGTATGGCTTCAGTTTCCCAGCATGTCCAAGACCAGTTGAAAGCTTTGTCGGAGAATACCAAGTGCCAACCCTTTTTAAGATTTTATAATTTTTAATTAATTTTTTTATAAGTCATAAGGATTAAAAATTTAATTAATTTAGTTGGTAATATAAAATTTATCTTAAATTTATATAAATTATCCCTATTTTGTTTTTGTTAATCTTTTTATTGACTTTAATTATTTTAATCTCTGCTAGTAATCTGTTTTAATTTTTATTAACCATAATGTGGTGAGATAAAGTAAGGTTCTCAAATACCTTTATACAAAAAAAAAGGTAAAATTAGACTTCAATAAATTTTATTAATGTATTTTACTTACCATTTTATTAAACTAAGACAAATAACTCATAACTTCATATATTTTTTTAAAATAAACTAATACAAGAAACATTTAAAAATTAATTCTTATAAAAAAATCCACTTTATTATATCTAATGATGTTTTAACATTTTCATTGTTATTCAACAAAACTAAAGCTTCATTAATTATTTATTTTTCACTTATACCCTTAATTAATAATTATTATGAGTGAATCACTAATTTATATCTTGAACTGAAATTGTAAAAACAGATAAATTAGTTTATGAAATTAACTAAATAGCAAAATAGTTTGCAAATTTATAAATCGTTATTCAATTTGTCTTTTTATTAACCAATATCATTTAATATTACTAGAAAAACTAAATTTACATGTTAAATACACAAGTGACAACTAAATAATCACACATAATTGTCACGTATAAAAGATGAATTGAACTTAATTTCTCTTATTTAACAAGTGTAGTTGTGATGTGGGCTGGTTTTCAAATTTGGCGAGGGTGCAAATGGAGGACACAGGATGGTGAAGTGTGAGTATGGACATAAGGTGGATGGTTACTAGAAGAGAACAAATTGATGGTGTCAATGGTGCCCACAGAGTGAGTTTGACCGAAGTGTTTGCAATTCTCTTGATCAAAGTCAGATATGTATGTGTCTATTTGGTTATCACTCTAGTACTAAATGTGTCAAGTCAATTTTTTTAATGATGTTAGATGATAATGGTTAAGGGATAAACTAAATTGATTAGCAATTTGATTTGGAAAGCATTTTTTTTTTGTTAATTCCAAAGACTAATTTAATTAATTTCTACAATTTTAAGGACTAGTAAGATATTAAATAAGAATATTTTAGTTTAAATACAATAATATTTTATATCTATTAAATATTTTTAATTTATGTGCCTTAACTTTAAATATTAATAAATATAAAATAGAAGTAATAATAGAAAGTGTGTTGCTATTGAATAAGGGTATAAGTGAAAAAATTAATTACCAAACAAATTGGTGATCCATTCATATAATAATTGGTGGGATGGTTAGAAAGATGAAAATAATCAAATTTAAATTTAGAAGACTAATAGGAATCTTTGCCAAAAGTTTTGGAACAAAAAGGTATTTAACTTAAATAATGAACTACAAAATTATGAATGAAAATTAATATAGTCCTTATTTACAAGAAAGGTTATGTTTGATAAAAATAATTAATAAGCTGTTGAAAAATTGAGTGACGACTACATGTGTAGATGAGTGAAAGCGGAAAAACTAAAAAAAAAGTAATAAATATTTTAAGAATAAAAATAGAATGAAATATAAGTTAGAAGTTAAAATGCTACCGGTAATAAGATTCCACAAAATTTTAAAGCTATTAAAACAAACTTTAACAAATGATCAAACAAATATTTTAGCCAGTGAAAAAAGAGGGTTAAAAACTAGCTTAAATGTTTGTCAAATATACTCCAAATAGAGAATAATTCAATAAAGATTAAGGTATTGTTTATTGTATTCTAGGTATAAAAACGTTACTGTGGAGTCATTCAAAATGATTCAGTAACGTGCTAAAAAGCGTATGAATTGCAACCAATTGAACAAGTATTTGGTAAAAACATTTAAAATTGGTGCAAATATAAAAAATTATTGAAATAGAATTTAATAAATATACACGTTTCAATTCTAAAAGATACAATTATAATTAAAAAAATTAAGATTAGATACTCCATAAGTTATTTCTCCTAAACCACCACACAAAAAAATTATCAACCATAAACTTGGCAACTTGGACTCTAAAGAATAGCCCAAATCTAAAATCGATATATTCAAACGCCTAATAAAAATATAGTTTTAGTTAATGAGATGTAACTTGGCAAACCAAGCTTTTCTTTAAGTAAACTTTACTTGTATTGCAAGGATTGAAGATTTCATTAAAAGTACTTAGCGGTCAAAGTTAACAAATGTGTGAACATCCGCAGTCTTAACTGTAGGAAAATTAAAATGTTATAATGACTCTGTTTAAAGTGTTAAAAAACATAATTTATGAAGAAATGACATCACTAGTAGAATTTGGATTCACTTATACGCTTGATACGATCATGTACAAGAAAAAAAAGGCACAAATAAAATAAACATATCTTACAACTAATCATGATCTCAATTTGATAAAGAAAAAAAAACATTTTTCTTTTCAACAATATCATATCTTGTTCCTTAATAATGAGAGGATTCAAATCTTAACTTGCAAAACAAAAAAAAAGTTGAAATAAAAACAACGTTAATAATAAAGTATTTTATAACATTTCCCTTTTCAGTCTATTGGTTTTGGTAGGCCAACAAATTGAAAAAGGATGGGGTGGCCGTCCTTAGTCTGAGTCTAGGTAGGTCAACGAATTGGAGAGGAAGAAAAAATGCAGACACTTGAGCCTTCTTAACATAAGGTATAATCTTGTTGACCCCAAACGGGATGGGATGGCAGATAGATCTTACTATTTTACTTGTAAAAAAATGGCAAGTCTATCAAAAATAATCACAGTAGCAATAGGACTTGTATTTTGGCTGAGTACGAGTATCGAAATCACTAAATTATGCAATAATAAATTCAGCCTGAAAAAATGGAGCACCAAGGCAGACCTGCGATGGTCCCATGGTGGTCATTTTAACTTAAGACATGAATTGATACACGAGCACTGGAAACATTATTGGAATTGAATCTCACAATATTCATTAATCTGATATCACTCTACATCCCCCTCAAGGGAAAACAGGGCAGTAGTTTCAAATAAATTTCAAGTTTTTTCGGCCCAAGTTCCAAATCAATCGATGATGACTACTGAAAATTCTGCAGCTACTTGTGGATCGTAAAAGTGTTTCCCGACACAAACGATATTTCCTCTATTCTTTTTTGGAAAGAAAAATCTCCAACAAGGAAAAAGATGCATGGATGCTTGCTAAGCTGGCTACAGCAATGGAAACAGCTCTAGCCCTGCTTATTCATTCTCCAACGGTCAAACCAAATCCAAATTTGTAGTCTTTTTTCCTGTGGTCAAGCTGTAATGAAAAATATATATATATATATATATATGAAAACCATGTCAAGGCAAAAATGCAAAATCTGACGAGCTTAATTCAACATTCCCACCAAACTAGATTTTCATGCATACTACACTCGTCCCCAGACACAGACATCAACAAAGCAGTGGGTAAAGAACAAAGGAAAATGCCTCTGACCTCGGCAGAAAGAATAAAATTCAGACCCATATTTAACCGCTCCTCCAAAAAGGCAGCAACACAGCCATTGGAATCGATCTTTCCCCTAAGGCGGCACTACAATAACCAAGACAGTGTGTAAAGTAGATAAGAATTCAATTACCTTAAAAGTGCACATATCAATTACCAATGCGTCATTATTATCAAAGTTTAAAAGCAGAACTTTAAAGGGCTTTACAGCCAAGTAATGAACTCACTAATCCAATAGCAACTACATAGTAATCCACATGTCTTCTTGTTGTAATGAATGCATGTTTTAATGTCAGTGCAATCCTAATCACTTCCAGTGTGGGGAGAGCATCCACACTTTATTTTCAATTTATTTTCCCTTCTGATTGAAAGGAATCAGGGTTAGGTCAGTTTATTTTTCTGCATATTCTCAAAATTCAGCTCAACATCGTTTTCCCTTCCTTGTAACTTGAAATTACATAGTCCCTAACCCCCATTACAATTCGCAAAATACACATAACAAACTTTGGGCTCATTAAAATCGGCCAAGGAAAAGAAAAGGCTGTTCCTTGGTTATGCCATAGAAAATGCTATTTTGCATATTGTCAAAATATTTGCATCAATTGAAACTTGAAACATTTAACAATGTTCTAAATACAACATGTGTACGAATAAAGGTATAAATAGTTCCAAGACTGTAGCTTTTCTCAATTTTAAACCCAATGCAGCATTCGCCCAAAAATGCCAGTCCATCTTACCAAATAAAAATTCAAGATCCAAAAGTGTTCATCTGTCCAAGATTTAAGGAATGAAAACACTGTAAAAAATGTTTGGACTTGGCTCTATATTTAAAGATTAAAAAAAGTAAGGATAGTATCAAAAGATGAGAAAAATTATTATATGGAAGGTTACACATTCAGTGCGCTACCTACTGCTACTGGTCACTTGTTCCCATGGTATTTTTTGTCTGCTGATCATTGGAGAATGAAGTGAGCAAACATTAAGTTTGCAAGTTTTGATGGTGTTATTATGTCTGCAGTTAAATTGAAGTGAACAGCAAAGGAGAAGTGAAACTTGAAAAGGTATGTAGATGTGATGCAGGAATTGATAATTGATAAAAGGTATCCCAATGCAATGATATAGATGAACAAGAAAGCTCCATCATAACCAATGTACTGAAATATAATGCCAACTGGTCCACATGTTCAATTTTATGTTGTATTAGTTCCAAGTTCCAATCAATGATTAGATTCCTGAAATAGAGAACTACCTGTCTAAGGATGTAGTCATAACCAAAGCTAGCTGTGACATCTCTTGACAAGTAGTTACACATTAACTCAGAGGCTAGAGAAACCTGAAAGGAACATTTTGTATAAGAAATAAAAAGTTCAATTGGAAACAACATAAATCTACAATGTCATGATCGACTCACCTTTTCAGATACCTTCTGAACATAGCTTAGAAGAACCATTCCAGTGCTAGCAGCTTGCCCTGTAGCAACCTGGATGTAGGTGAGCAAATTGGAAGATTTCAGAAGTAATTAAGAAGGGGAAAAAAGGAAAAGGAAACACTGAAAAATAGAAGATAAAACATAGCATAAGCCATGGTTGACAAGTGGACAAATAAAAACATACTATATCCTCTTAATATTTTATTCGCGTTTATAATTGTTTTTATCCAGGAAGATTAGAAAAACAAAATTATTATAATTGGTGGGTAAAGCAGCAAAATAGTACCATGCAGAACTGTCTTGCAAATATCAATATAGAAATTCATAGATAAATAAACATATGTAGAAGATTTAAAATAGGAAATATAAAGAGGGAAGGGAACAAAGGGCAAGCAGGCAATAATGTATGTAGTGCCAAGTCTTGAGCATAATACCATTTTATCAGTGTTGTAGCGAGCAGCATAACCAACACCAGACTTCCGATGCTGACCAGCCCAAAATACCTCCCCACCCATTGATAAATGCTGTGTCACACTCTGCAGAAAGTTAAATGTTTTCAGTAATAGCTTAGATGATCACACACATCTATCAATTTATACTACACAAATACTCAAAAAACCCAAAATTAATGACATTCACGACAAATAATAAGTTATAGTTCACATGATCACCATCAATCTATGAACAATTAAAATGTCATAACAATTTAGATAAAAAAATTAGCAGAACGAAAACTAGGAGGTCTAAAGGAAGAAGAGAGAATGGAACATTTGATACAAAATAAAGGTCAAAACAGAGACAACTTTTTGTGGAATATTTTACACAAAAACACCAAACAATGAAGTTCCAGGGGGTAAAAATGGGTTTTTGAAGCCTTTATTGCGGCCACAATTAAACATAAACAAGCCCAGGGCCACTCTTCTATCACTCTATAGTGCCACTATTGACTACTATACCTGATATTAATTAATAAGTAATAACAATTTAAAACTAATGAAGCATTAAGATGTCACTAAACATAAACAAGCCATTTACACACCCCCAAAATAAACTGATCTGTAAAACTATTTCCAAGGAAACAAATAGTGTCCACAGGAACTGAATGGAATTAAATATCTAAACCAGAGGAACCCAGTTAAGGAAATGCTGATGCACTTTTTTAATTGAAAAATGCTGATGACAAATTGACTTTCACATAACCTCAAATATTAGCCAAAAACCAATAAATCATCCCAATAAATGATTATTGATTTACCTAAAAGATAGCAAGATATATTTCCTTCCCATCAGCACATGTAGCCAAACTATTATTCAGCTAAAAATATCACTAATCATCAATTACCTATCTCAAATATATCCATTTCTTGATGAAGGGCTTCTGCAATATTTATATTTAGCACTGCATTTGCATCACTAGAAAAAGCCATCCTTACATAACAGTAAAACTAAATTTTGCATAGAATCTCCTAGCATGTACAATTATTATCCTCTTTGCTTTGTACTTTGAAAAAAGGTCAATTAACCCAATTTTCTCTTTCAATGGTTCTATTATGCAAATTCTGTGACCTTCCTGTACCTGCATAACATGATAAATTAACCTAAAGCAGAAGAGGAAAAATAAAAGATTACTAGAATTAATGAACAATGTCAACGCTACAACAAAAGATCATTCAAATGATAAACTCCATGCTAAATAAAGCCTCCTCATCTGTTGAGCAACAAATCTAGACACCAACTTGCTTATCTTTTTTCTTCCATTTTACTAATTTTCAGAAACAGAAAAAAAAGGCATCATTGAGAGATCTAAAAATAAATCCATTATGCAACTTCAAATTTTATGATCCCATCCAGTTTATTTTCTAGATAAGCACTTAAACAAGAGGAATAGAAATAGAACTAAAGCACAATGTAATACCAGACAAAAAAAATAAGGAAATACTGCACAATGTATTCACCAAAAGAAAAAAAAATACTGCACAATGCATGCAGATCCAATACCTGAATATAACTTGCTCCTAGTAAGGCTCCATTCCCAAGTTGAAACTGTGTCCTATAGTCTCTTCCCTGAAAATATAATATAATGAAATTATAAAACAGGTAAAAGACTTAAAAAAGAGTTCATATGGATAGTATGTGAAAGTGAAACTTCCATTAAGAAATTCCATCACAATACGTGTATAACAGAAAGACAAAATTTAATGGAAAGAACATGCAAAAACAGGACCAGGAGAGGAGGGAGGCATCAAATGATTTAGTCTAGAAATGGCAAACTAGTTGACCTTGTAATCAAAGTTGATCATCGCATGAGACATATGTGGCTCGTTTGTAAGCTGTGACAAGAAAATAGGCAAGAGTATGCTGTGAGTAAAATAGACAAGGAAAGCAAACGGCAAAGCATGAGAATGGGGAGAGGTAAGAGAACGCCATAAACCAAATGCAGCAAAAATAAATAGAATGGACATTCCCTGGCACCACGAAAGTAAGAAACCACAAAATCGTACAAGCTCTTGTTCTCGTAATGGAGTCCAAGATATACATACTAACTAATGAAAGAAGTAGCAGAACGGCGAGGGCGTGAAATATAGGAAAATTACACGCAGCAATACTCGTAATTGAAACGGGCACATGCATACCTGAGCATTGGCTTTAAAAGTGAGATTTTCAGACAAATCACACTTGACTCTGGCAGTCAGCCTCCCATCAGTCAAAATTCTCCCCCACAGCAACAACTGCAGAAAATCATCATCATTGTGATTGAGAGTGAAGTCTAAAAAACAAACTCAAAGGGCATTTTAGTTTTCAATAAACCCGAGTTACCTTAGGATGATCAATAAAGGTCGAGCCAAACTCATAGTGAGCAGTAGGAATCTTAATGGTCTCCGTGGACTGAGAAGGAATCTCAGTAGGTCCCATCAACACGCTGATCAGACAACAAAAACAAAAAACAATAAATAAACTCACATCATAAAAATAAATAAAATAAAGAAAAGAGAAGGTACCTGTGATTGAGCGAGAACTTCTGATTGAGCACCTTGGTGAAATCAAAACGCATGCCCTCAAAAAGATCTGGCTTCAACGACACTGTCGAAAAAGAAAGAAAGAAAGAAAGAAAGAAAGAAAGAAATTCAAGTGTCATAATAGAAAGAGGGTAGAAATACGAAGCTGAAAATGAACATTGAAATCGAGAATTGAAGGCACTGACTCATGGCTTCGCGATGGAGCTCCTCGAAGGGAATTGGACATGGAAGGTTGAAGTAATCAACCTTGGTGTCGGTGGGGGGAGGGGGAGGAATGGTGTTCGCCATTGACGATGGGGTTTTGGAATCAGCGAGAGAAGAGGGATGCAAATCTGATTGTGAAGTTCTAAAACCCCACACTCAACAACCTTCGACCACTGCTAAAACCCTAGTTTACTTTCCTCCTACGCTTATACACATTACCTTGCGTTGCGGCTATAATTCCACCCGACCCGTTTTGCAACCCTACGGATCGGGTCTTCTCATATCACTATTTACCGTTTACCCGAACCACTGCCCATCCACTACCAACTTTCTCCTTTAAAAAATTAAATCTTAAAAAATACGTTGGTATTAGGATTCATTACCGTAACAACTACTCATAGCTTATCAATATTAAATTGGATTCTACTTTGTATTGGTGGACACGTAAGGTGAAAATTTGGAAATATGTTGAATTATTTAACAAACTAGATACTATTTTTTTATATTCTTAATATAATATTTTTTGTTACAAATACTGGTATAAGAACAAGGGTTAAATAATTAAAAATAAAAACTATTAGTATACTTTTACCATGATTTACATTGTACTTCCATCATAATCTCTAATAAATAAGTAACAATCAATTATCAACCATTAAACAAGATCTTAGTTACTATAATTATACATAATATTATAAATTTAAAACCAACAAATTAATCAAATTTAAGTGACAAAAAATAAATATGATTATGTCATGTGACATTTGCCTACGTGCCAAAATAATTAATAATAAATAATTGATATAATAGCAGGTAATAAATAATTAATAATTGATTGACTGATTTAAGGAGAAAAGATTAATGTACTATTGTCACGTAACATCGCTTTTATCTTTTTTTATAATGTACTTTAAAAAGAATAAATAATAATTTAAAATATAACAAATGTAATCTAAAATACATCACACTTTAATTGTATTAAATTTTCTGGCCTTATCTAATTTGTTATTACTAAAGTTTAAAAGTAAAAAAAAGTAATATATTTTTGTTATATAAATATTTAGACATGTTAATTATAAAAAAAAGTAATTGATTTTTTTTATTTACATATGCTAATCAAAATGTTTTTTTTTTTTATCATTACTTTGAAACTAAGGGCGTGTCATTAATATCAACGAATGGGATAAAACACGATCAGAAATAAGTATTAAAATTTATAAAGATGTAATTCAAGAGTTTTTTTTCTTCTAAAATAAACTTATGTAACAGAGAATAAATAAGAATTTAACATACATAAATGTAATTTAAAATTTAAAATCTATCACATTTTAATCATTTTACACTTTATTTGTGTATTGTCTAATTTGCTATTACTAAAGTAAAAAAGGAAGTGAATTGACACATGTTTGTCGTAGAAATAACTCAATTTATACTACGTATGTCGATCGAAAGTTATAATTGGTATTTTTAATTTATTTATGTTAATTAAGATGATAATTTTTTTATCCAAAAGTATTTTTTTAAAGAAAGATAAAGATAATTTTATTATATGGAAAGAAAAAAAATTTGACAACAAAATAAAAATATGTATAAATGTAATTGGAATTTTTCTTAAAAATTCTTCATAAATAAGGATACACATAATACTTTTCTAATTAGGAAATTGAGATGAATACCAAAAAAGAAAGAGTTGAATCATATGTACAACTAAGAATTACTATGTGTTATAAAATCAAATTTAAAAAGCTTTTTTCTTTTCTTAAAATACACTTAAGATAAAAAAAATGGTATCAAATATATTTAACATAACAAAAAAGGTTGTATCCTTTATAGTTGTTAGTGTACTTAGGGGTGGTGCTACCTTACATGTGAGAAGGTGGTGTACCTTTTGTTCTGCATGCTTACATGTTCGAAGGTTCTAGAAACTTGAAATTTCCTTGATTGGGCTTTAGTCTTTTGAGCCCATGAGATAATGGTCGCATTTCTCAAGTCCTCTTTGGTTCAAACATTTGGCTAAAAAAGAGTTTGACCTATGTTTAGTGTGTTTCAGTCAGTTTGAGTAGCAAAATAAGCTACTACCTCGACCGTAGGCACCTAGTAAGGACTAAACTTGAAAAATATAAGCACTTGTTGAAATTAATTTAAACAATCTATAACTCCCCAAGTATTAACCCTAAAAAGCATAGGCGCTTATTGAATCTGACTCACTTGATCTAACAATTGAAAACACATTAAGCTAAATCTAAAAAAATGAACGTTCGTCCATTGACAAAAAATTTCACATTCATAAATTCCTATCATAATCAATATTTTAAAAAAGCTCCTTAATAAGAGAAAATTACAATCATATAGCCCTATCAGAGTCAAATTAAAGCTCGTGCGCGATTGTGTTTGCGAATCATAAAGTCAAGTTAGTATGTCATATTCACAAAATTTTAGAACTCGAGGGTGCAATCTGGACCCGAGGTAAACATCTCATTTCCTGTAGTGGTACGTGATACTTCAGAATAAAATATCCAATTCAATTTAAACTTTGATAGTGTTTAATAAAGTTTAAATCTGGGTATTACATGGTAACCAAGACAAATGCATTATTTGATTTGAGAGATGAAAATTAACCTACCTCCCAACACACTAAAAAATATTGAGAGTAACATTGATACGATCCAACACACTAAAAAATATTGAAAGTAACATCGCTGAGCCAACGTTCAGATGCATAATTTCGCTTTTCCAACTTTAAATAATGCATTTATTGTTGCGGAAACATTTGCTGCGCCAAATTTCTTCATTGAAAACATCGTTATAAGTTGCTATGTACATATCCATAAATTTGTAATCAAAGAAAAATGGGTGCCTAAAAGAGATGATTGAGAGAATTTACTTGTTGGAAAATCTGTGAAGAGACTTCTGTGGTCTATCACGAAAATAACATACACTTTTATTATATAAATATTTAATTAAACTGTTTACTCTATCACACTTAAATTTCTAGCTAAGTAGCCATAAAAAAAAAAAAAGTGAATGACAATATCCATTTTTTTTTACAAGTTAGAAGATACAAGTAGTTCTGCTGAATCAGAACCTCTAGTTGCGACTGGATACCAAAATCAAGAATCAATCCCTAGACTTAAATTAGAAAACATAGCTATCTATCTATGATAACACTCTAGCCATATTGCATATTTGGGCGAGTATCTACAAATTCAAATGTTGAATAAAATTTATTTTAGTAAAAATTACTTTTGAAGAAAAATAGTCTATGTTTAACTATTTTTATTCTAAAAAACAAGTTAATAATAAACAATTTTTTAGTCCAACACAAATTATTTAAAATTACTTTAATACAAAATCAATTTTAAATCCAAAAAAATTGTTCAGTTTGTGAAACTAATTAATTGAAGGTGAGTTTACATGACCTTAGCATAAGTGGAAAGACGAATCAGTGGTGGTAAATATATGAATACAAGCGCAAATCATCCAAGGAATGATTGGAGAAGCTGAAAGAGTGATTATTGTTGGATCACCATAGGGCTTTGGGAAGATAAGGTTCACAGGCATAGGCCCTTTGAAAGTTTAAATAGAAAAATAACACAACTAAATAACAGAAAACAAACCACATGCAACAAAGCCTCATTAACAAAACCCTTGACCTGTGACGACCACAAACAAAGCACCAAATTGCATAATCACACAACCACGCAGAGAAACACAGCTAGCAATGCAATACGATTGAACGCAATAGAGGCACAAATGCAAACACACAAACCGCTTCTAATCGAAAAGAATAAGATAAAATAGCATCCAAACAAACAATTATATTTAAATTAACAACAGAAGTTAACTAAACCATTCTGTAAGTGTATTCAAAATCCGATTAAACAACTCAGCGCAAAATAAAGAAGCAAGAGAGTACTTAAACGACTTATCGATAACATAAAAGAGAAAGAGAAATCAACGGTAGGACTTCTGGAACCTGGCGCGAGCACCGCGACCACCGAACTTCTTGGGCTCGCAGCGGCGGGGATCGGCGACGAGGAGGGTGCGGTCGTACCTAACGAGGATGTCCTTGATCTCCTTCTTGCTCTGCTCGTCCACGTACTTCTGGTAGAACGCGACCAGGGCCTTTGCGATGCTCTGGCGGATGGCGTAGATCTGCGAGGTGTGGCCTCCGCCCTTGACGCGGATGCGCATGTCCACGCCGGCGAAGCGGTGGCGACCGAGGAGGAGGATGGGCTCGAAGGCCTTGAAGCGGAGGATCTCGGGCTCCACCAACTCGATCGGACAGCCGTTGATTTTGATCAGGCCGCGGCCGCGCTTGCAGTAGGTCACGGCCACCGCCGTCTTCTTCCGGCCGAAGCACTGCACTTGCTCAATCGTTGTGCCTGCTGCTGCTGTTGCTGCTCCTACCTGCGCCATTTTTGCCGCTAGGGTTTTCACTGCACTCTCTGATGTGCCAATCACTATGTTTCTCTCTATATATATATGCATCCACCAATTAGGGTTTTTGAGATTGCTAAAATACCCCCGCGTCCCTCCTAATTATGTCATACCTGCCTATATTATTATAATTATAATTATAATAATAAAATTGTATTTTTAATTGTCCAAAAATATTAGTTTTACAATATATGATATTTTTTTAAATCCTATTAAACATAGTAAAAGTGAACATAGAAAAAGCCACGACGGTTTTTCTATTTTTTAAAATAATTTTAATTAAATAACATTTTAAAATATAATTATGAAAACATAAAACATTTTTAAGAGTTCAAAATAATAGTTTAAAAAAATCATTTCATAATTAGACAAATAATTATAAAATTATATATATATATATATATATATATTTATAATTTATAACTTAGACCTCTACAATCATTTTCTAACTTCATGACATATTTGCTTTTCAAAGTAAAGCCAATTGCTTCAAGCACAAAACTACTAAAAGTTATGTGAGTTAACTGAAAATAATAAAAGAGTAGTAATTGAAAGTCTGTTAATTCTAGAAGATAACATGTGTCGTTTTTAATTTTAGTTTATATTATCTTTTACTTTTATTTTTAGATTTTTTATCTTTAGTTTTATTCTTTTTATTATTTTCATTTATCTTTTGTCTTTAGATTTAAGGTTATGTTATCTTTATTTTTAATTTTTAATCTATCGGAAATATACGCTTGTATATGAAAATCATTTTGTGTGATAAATAAAAATAATTTTTTTATTCAATTATGATAATATGGTATTTAAAAAAAAATTCAAGTATTACATTAATTAAAGATAAAGTCTAAAAATAGTTTATAAGTGGAAAACAATCTTATCTTTTTATACTAATTTTTGAAAATTTAGCTAGGTTAAAAATCATATTTTAATATAATATAAGAATTATTTTTTCTTATATTATTTATTGGACTTGCTTATTTAATTTAATGAGATTCTCCAAATTTAAATGATGGTTTATATATAATGTCCTCCATATGACAATTTTTTTATATTCAAATAATTTAAATATTTAATTGAAACAAGTAAATAATATATTATTTATTGAAATTTCTTATTTAATGAACTTGTTTATCTAATTAGATTTTCATAATTTAAATGATGACTTATATATAATGTCATATGTGTAACAATTTTTTAATATTCAAATAATGAAACTATTTAATCAATTTACATTTATTGAAAAGTATTTTAAGCAAACATACAAAAAATTAGTTATATTTAAAAAAAAAAACTTTATGAAACTATATATAAGTGTTTACTCTATAATAACATATATTTGAAACAAACAAGTAATATATTATTAACAGGACTTACTTATTTAGCGAAATCCTCAAAATTTAAACAATTATTTAAAATGACATTCATGTATAGTTGAGTAGAATACTATAATATCTACTTCTATACTTGTACTTCAAAAAATACTCATCAATAAACTCATTTATGCAAAACTTCTTGAACACTTATCTTTAATATGTATTAGTAACTAATACTCCATACTTGAACTCATTGCTTGTACTTATGTTAAACCAAAAAAGTTATTTCATATCCTAAACAACTAGAGAGACGTTTGTCAACCCATGAACTTAAAAGCACCCTCAAATTGATAATATAACTGATCGAATTGGCGGGTTCAATCCGGTTATAAAAAAAACAATGATTTTTTTCAATAGCATCCATTGAATTTGTTTGTGATAGTTTGGGGAAGTAGAAAAGATTAGGCAAATAAATTACTATGTTCTCAGCGTATTTTCTATGAGTAATTTGATTGGCCTAGCAATTTATCTTCTTTCTTCCCTCTTACAAAGGAAACCACCAAATCAATGACGAATTAGACAAGTGAATTTTCCTTGATTGCATTATGCAGCAGAAGGTAGAACAAAGGTACCTAGTACGACACAAAAAGAAAGAACTTGTATAGATTATTCAATTTGGGCCCTCACCTGATTTCCATCAAAAGTAATGAGCTTAAAGGCTACAATTGTGCAGGCTTAGTGTCTCTTTCGACAGCCATTAGTTTACATCTCCTTTCCTGTCCGTAGTTCCGCCGTTTGTGGACAACTCCCTCGTAGTTGTAGCCCCGACAGCACCAAAGGCCAAAACCCAATCTACAAAGTCATACATACTGACAACAATACCTACTTGTTGCCACGCCATTTTTAAGGTTCCCCATTGCGAACATACCCTCATCTCATCTCATCTCATAGAAAAGTAACATGCAGAGGCGGTTCCGGCAAGTTTGCAGTGTTGTAAAAGAGCGCAGCTACATGAGCTATGCAAAGATTGCTTCAGCGAGTGGCTTCTCTGACATGAACCTCATCATCATAAAAGCAACAACCCCAGATGACTTTCCTCTGCATGAGAAATACGTACAACACCTCTTGAAACTCTTCTCCGTTTCTCCATCTACGTGTCATTCCTTCGCCATCAGCTTCACTCGTCGGTTTGGGACCACGCGCAGCTGGCGTGTTGCACTCAAGTGTCTCATTCTTTTTCACCGCTTGCTTCGTTCTGTCCCCGGAAACAGCACCCTCTGGACCCAACTCTTATGGACACGTTCCAATGCCTTGATTTCTCTCTACCCTTGCCACTTCAAGGATGACTCCTCCTCCTGTCCACTTTCCTACACAAACTTCGTCGTATCCTACGCACACCTTCTCGATCAAGCCCTTAACTCTGTTCCTTTGGATGGCACCCAATTGGAACAAGGCCAAGAAGCTATGGCTGAAACTGGTGAGAAAATGAGTCAAGTGCTTGAAATGTTACCACAACTACAGAGCCTTATAGATAGAGCGATGGAGTGTTACCCGGTGGGAGTGGCAGCGCGAAGTTTCATGGTGCAGTGTGCCATGAAACTCATAATTCGTGACAGCTTCGTTTGCTACAGCAAGTTCAGTAGAGAAATAGTGGCGGTTTTGGACAATCTAATTGAGATGCCTTACAGGAACTGCATAGCTGCTTTCAATATATACAAGAAAGCAGCAGTGCAAACAAATGAGCTTTATGAGTTCTACGAATGGTGCAAGGCAAAGGGTTTGTGTGGTTTGTACGAGTACCCTTTGGTTGAGCCAATTCCATTCGTACAAATAAAGGCTTTGGAGAGTTTTCTGTGTGGCATGTGGGAGTTGACCCCAACTACTAGCACTTCATCATCTTCTGTGGATTTCGCTGAAGGAAAGGAAGTAATGAGAAGAGACGTTGTTGACATGAAAGGTGAAGAGGAGAAGCCTTTGATTGAACTAGAATTGGAAGATGATGGGGACGTTAGTTGGGAGACACTGTTGGAATCCTCTATTACTTTTAGTCATGCTTATCAGACTGACTTGTGCTCCTTCTATCAGTGGGGTTGGGACGCTCAACAAAATAGCTTTGATCACACGTGGAAAATCCCAGTTCACAACCCATTCTCCTAGCCACCCAAATTTAGTTTCATTCTAATTGAATATGAGAAATTTGTTCGTAATCATTCGAACTCTCTCATTTGCTTCTACATTCATGGTCTACAAATGGATTTCATTTCCTGGATCCATGAAACCTGAAACCGCACTTTCATTTTCCTCCTATTTCGTTTTTATTTCTATTTTTTTTTTTTGTTGTTTTCTATTGAAGAGGGTCAGGGTGAAGCCATGCATTTGAATAGGAAAACTCAACTATTTATAGTACCAGTACTGGTATTACTTGAGACATTATTTCTCTCTAGGGGAGGAAAGACGTAGGAAGTCAATTTAAGTAGTATTTACGAATTTATTATACACGTATTTGTATTGATAAAAACATCTCTCTATTGCATTTGTCGATCGTATTTGATAATTCTGTCTGTTAAAAAATATAGGTAACATTCATAACCAAGAAAGAGGTTAAAATTCCGAAGGTCGGTTATCATAAGCAAACAAATAGACGCGGTTGATCCCCTCAGCAAGTATATTATTTCATAGTTTCAAACATTCAGGAGCCGGGAGGCATAAACTTAGTTCAACAATTGAGAGTGCACCACAAGTGCATGGAACCCTCTTAATGAAACATTAGCAAGTCTACAAAAATTTGTTTCCTAGTTTTGGCTATCCATGTTCAAACGAAATAATCACATTTAATCACCGGCTATCCAGAATATACAACACTATATACAAGTTTATAATTTCTTGATGCTGACTTTAGAGATAATTTGAAGTGATGAAAATGATGGGAAGCAGCACCTCAAGTGACGTTGTAAAATCCCCTTTTGATTTGTTTGTTACTTGCGGTGCCTTCGCTTTTGATCAGCTCTTTGTCTCTTCTCATCATCCCATTCGCGGTCATAAAGGCTAATACTCAATTAAGGGCACAGAAACTCATAAATTAAAATAATAAACATGCATATAAATATGAATTAAGGATACGGATCCGATTCACGACGATTCAACTTGCCGGCCACCTCTTTACCGTGAATCCTGAGACTAGGTTCATCTATGTAACTTGGATGCTGGATGATGGGTCCCTTTCTGTCTCCTCTGTCCCTTCCATCATAAGCTAGTGACATACCAACACCAGGGAGAGGAGGTGGAGGGGCCACTGGTGAGTACTCTCCAGGTTCCCCACTTGGTAGATGCTCCCTCTTAAGTTTACGTCTCTTGGATGCCGCATTTAAATCCAAGTCTTCCTTTAGAATATTTGCTTTCTCTCTTTCCCTCTCCCTCTCTTCCACCTGCTTAAAACATCACAAAGACTACGTAACCAATCATCTGTCACCAAAACTGGCTATAACATATTTTACAATTTACTTAAAATATTCTGCCAAATGCTTAAACCAAAAGCCGGAGCAACAAATTTAAGCATGTAAAACTGCAATAGTATATAAATTAGAAGGAAAATCAAACCATGGGAAGAATTCTTACATTCTGATATTCTATACTCTTACAAAAATTAACCGTACTAAAACAGTAACAATACAACCCTGATAGTGTCATCCATAATATGTTATTTTTTTTCATTTGTTTCACTTTCAGCTTCAAGTAATAATTAATAAATTATCCATCAAGGCATCAACTGAGAAATCAGTAGTTCTTCACAGAAACCCATGATTGTTAAATGCCTGACAGCCTGTTATTTGGTATCAAATTGATTTAACAACTACTATAATGTTCACACTAATCCATAGGGCTATGTGACATGCATAATACTCTGTTTAGTCCTAACCACCACAAAGTACAATTTACATATCCTTACTTCCTTAGTAGCAGATAATGTAGAGTGAGAGAATTGATACCCAATTTCGATTCATACCTTAATTTCCTCACGTTTTCGATCTCGAAAATCATCTTCTTTTCGGCGTTTGGCTTCATCCTGAGAAACCACTGTCTCTTCAGACCGTCTCCGTTCTTTTTCTTCATGCCTTGGAGAAAGTCTTTGAGAGTGCCTGGTAGCTCCATACCTCCTATCAGCATCTTCATCACGCCTACCAGCTCCCACAGATTGAGGAACCATATTAGGAGGTAAAGGAGGTGGCGGAGGCAAGCTTTGCCCATGGAAGCGATCATCAGCATGAGATTTTTCTACTGATGCATCATTGTATCGTAATTTATTTCTATCATCCTTGCTTCTTTCATCCTTAGCTTTCTCGGGGAGTCTATTAAAACTCCTCTCACTAACCCTCTCTTGCATTCTCTCAACAGATCGTTCTCTTCCATATCTTTCAATTGACCTATCCCTAGGTTTTTCTGCAACAAAGTCATCGCCACGAGACTTGTCCAGACGGTCCAATCTTTCCCTGGGTTCCCTTTCATATCTTTCGCTGCCTTTGTCTTTCGGCCTTTCCAATGGCTTATCACCTGTCCTGTCTGGCCCCAATTTGTCATCAGCAAATCGAGAATCCATCAGTTTATCTCTTTCAGAGAGTCGAACTTCACTTTCAAAATCTCTTGGCTCCACATCCCCTTTCCGTCGTTTACCTAGTCTGTCTGGTTCTTCAGCAGAACTAGCTCTCTTCTGAACTTTATCATTAGACTTTGAAGTAACACCTGTGTTTTCATGCCTAGGGGAATGAACTACACGAGAAGAGGATCCTCTTGTGAAGTCAGTAGCATCATTTCCATCGTCCTTCACCACAGAAGCCCTTATGTCAGAAGACTTGGTAGCACCAACCTCTGCCTTTGATTCATTACTAGGACCATCCAATAAAATCTTTGCTGGTGGATTTGAACCTTTAATAGAACCTGAAATGGCATTACCATTAGCACTGACTGAAGATATATTGGTAGTTCCGGTGTATCTTCCCTCTGATGCATGGGTTTGTAGATCCTTGTCGCTGCTTGAGGAACCAGAAGTTCTAGCAACAGGTTTTCCAGATCTACCATCCTCTTTTACAGGATCTTGTTTTGAGGGCTTTGAAAGTGAACCAGCAGGCACTGAACGTTTTGCCGAAATTCTTGACTGAAAACAGGAGAAACAAATTATTATTGATCAAATTATAAAAATGAAAAACAAAAATAATATTGAAGATTACAAGAGAAAAGATGATAATTATTAGAAAGTGGGTTTTAGCCTAATTCAATCCAAAAAGTTAACAAGAGGTGAGAATTACTTTCCACTAATAAACTTTTTTCAAGCTTTATCTCTTACCAATGTGGGACTTGGATTTTTTTCCAATACACTCCCCTCACGCCTAGCACTGTTGAACTCTTATGCCATCTTAAAATGTGAGTTCTAACTCAACCTCAAAAGCTAGCTCAAAGATGAGTTGTTCCTTGTTGATAAACTTTTTTCAAACTTTATCTCTAGTCAATGTGAGACTAGGGTTTTTTCAATAATAATTTTAGCAGGGGGGGAAACAGCACTCCAATGCAACCATAAGAAAGATATGCTCTAAAATACCGACGG
Source organism: Mucuna pruriens (assembly GCA_025330945.1). Lineage (NCBI taxonomy): Eukaryota > Viridiplantae > Streptophyta > Magnoliopsida > Fabales > Fabaceae > Mucuna > Mucuna pruriens. Next base: position 1,154,010 of record JAENHJ010000179.1, on the reverse strand, counting down.
TCAGGCAGGTGCCCACCAAGATGAATGCAACTATTATTACAGATATATTCATGAAAATCAGAATAGCAGTGCAGGCAGTTGCACCTAGAGAAGAGCTGAAGTTGGCATTTTGTGTTATTCTATATAATTTAAGAAACTAATTGTTTTAAAACAATTAGGTTTAACAAAATATTGATTATTTTATTAAACAGTAAACTTTCAGTCCCAGAAATATTTTAGTAATCCTACATTAATTATTAATGTCTGGCCTGATTTTCTTGCAAGACAATATTAAAAATTCTCTAACTTAATAATCCTTATTGGCTCTTTTGATTTTGCCCTAGAACCCATCAATCCTTTCATCTAACTTCAATTTTATTTCTTGATCTTCAATCTAACAGTATTATATATTTATACCCAAAATCCATACAAGAAGCCTTAACACTAAACTAGTAAAACTTATCCCTCCTGCTTTCCCGAATCAGTTAGAAGCTCATTTTAAAATGTACACTTCACTTCAAAAGCTAACTATACAAAGCTCATGAAGCCAGGGTAACTATAAAGACAAAATATTTTAGGTTTCATACACTAGCAATAACTTCAACTTTATGCATTTCGATCATCAGTCGAAACAAGTGTCAACTTATTCTTTCTACTATAATTACAACAATACAGCATAGAAACAAATCTGTAAGAATAATACCATACTCAGGAAAAGACAAGGCCCTAAAAGAAGGACCATGTCCCAAGTTACTCAACTGCTATGCAGAGGCATCACTACTAAGTAGCAACAGCATAACACATGATGCAAATTGGATTATACACAAGCCCATCATACAAATGGTAAAGCTAACCATACAGCATAACTGAGATATTAAATGCTACCTCGGCAGTTCTTGTCGCATGTTCATCCGATGCTCTATTTATGGATTCTTCCACTTGCTTCGGGTTTTCCATAGATTTTGACGACCCAGGTTGTACTGAAGATGAGGCCAAGGATGATTGAGCATCCAATCCATTTACCATTGAACTACCCTTAAGTTTTATGTGACCAGAATCAGATTTTGTCGCTGTAATGCTTTCAGTTCTTTCAGACTTGCCATCTGCAGTTTTTGTTCTTATTGCCTGATCTTTGACTGTGTTTCCAGAATCCACATGTTTTCCACTGACAGATTCAGCTTGTGAAACATTGACATTTATCCCACTTTGTCCAGTTGCTGAATTTCCAGCTGAAGGTTTAGTCACAGATGGTGCAGGTTTCAACTCTAGATAACCCATACCAAATTCTTCATCGGTAACCCAAGAAGGCTGCATAATGGATGAGAATTAGTATGTTAAAACAAAATACAAGTAAACTTGTAATGAGTGACGAGCATACCTTCCTAGCAGCCAATGCTGCTGCAACACCAGTTGCCAACACCTTAAGATCCTCTCTTTCATCACTTTTAATCTTAGCTACCTGCATGGAAGATAAAATGACTTAAATGCTAATATTTTAAATTACTATCACAAGCAAAGTTTACAATAAGGATAACTTACCCGCTTTTCAAGGTTTATCCCACTCTTCCGAGTAACAGGGAAAACACCAGAAATTTTTGTCAACATTATAAGAGCATTTCTAATTTCCATGTACTCGCTAGATTCAAGACACTGAATTAGTAAACGTGTGATTCTTTGACTCCACTTCCAGTGTACCTATCAGTCAAAAAGCAAATATGAAATTGGTCTTTACAGTTATAGCATTATTTTTGTAGATTAACAATAGATCAGAACGAAATAAGGTAAAGCCTCTAGAAAAAGGATATCTATATTATATATAAAATGAATTGTTTAGCATTTTTGCCATGTGGAAGAACCTTTTGAATGTAGATTTTGAATGTGCTATTTAGTAAGAGCTGAAATACATCTTAATTGTATCATTAATGCTCCTTAAATTCTCATGACTAGTATAGTATCTACCATATTTATTACTTTTTTTAATCTCTTAAATATTTCTAGTTTATCTCTTTCTTTCTTTTGATCTCACTCAAAATACACTTCAAAAAATGTGAAAATACTTTTTCTAAAATTTATTTAGGATTACATTTAGTTTTAACAATCAATTATTGATAATTGTATTTATTTATTATTTTATTTGTATAACAAAAGTAAATTCATATTTAAATGATTAAAAAGACAATTTAAAAGAATTTAAGATATTTACCTTGCATTAAAATAAATATCAGCCTCATAAAAAATACACTAATACTTTTTTTATTTTCATTAAATATAAATATTTTTTTCCAATCTTTTTAGCAATACTTTGGAAAAAATTATTATATCAAATAATAAAAATAAAAATAAAAATTATATACATACAAGACGAATGTTTTACAACAACATATCATAGCATAACATTCCTCAAATACATGATATTGTTTTTTACTATAAATTTTCATATCTTCAATCTCATTATTTCAAATTTTAATGAAAGAATATTTGAATAGTATTTATTTAATTTAAATTTTAAATGTTCAATTAAATATTTTTCAATTTCATGTCAAAGCTTTTATAATGTATATTTAATATGTCAAATAGAAAAGTTATATTAGTATATATATGATGAGATAATTTTTTCAATTATAAATATTAAATTGAGTTTGAATTATTTTACAGTATGAATTTTTTTAATAAATTAACTAAAAATGATTAAAATTTGAATATTAAAAGTTAATTAAACTATATATTCATAAACATGGTAAAAAATATTCATTCCGAAGTAATCAATAATTATAAATTTCTTTATTAGTTTTAGTACAAATATTAATATTTTTAAAATTTACCTTAAAAAAATTTATATAGTATGTTTTCTCATTATATGTATTTTTTTATCTTATGTTTCATTAGATTTTTTTTATAATAATATATTCTCTGGTAAATTTTTAAAAATTATATAATTTAACGTATTTATATTTTTAATTTAATTTTTACCATGTAATGCATGGGTGATATGCTAGTTGAGAAAGATAACAATAGCCATAAGATCTACATAACACAGCAGTTTAAACTGGCACACACTAGAACTTACCTTAATGAACTGCCCATATGTAACTCGCTGGCTATTCGGATATCTATAATAAACTGCAAAGCCTGGCATGTTTCCACACTCACGTTCATAAATAGATTCATCACTCTGAAAAAAAGGAAGTAAATATATGAACCCCTGAAAATTATCTTAAAAAATAAAAATTATAAAAAGGGAAATAAAACACAAGTACCTTCCAATAGTAAGCAATCTTCAAAGTTTCATACAGAAACCTGCCAAGCCTGCCCGCCTCATATTCGGTGCAGCAGCATATCATTGGTTGAAGAGTCTTACAAATCAGAACATCTATGTGATTGACTGTGTTAAAAAAGGGGGTCCCAAGGGAATGAAGTGTGTGTACAAACATAGCACAATAAACAGCATCTGGCATACTGAAAGTACAGCGTGGAAATATACAACGCTGAAGAAACTCCATGTTGATCTTCAAGGTGTCAGGACAGGAACTTAACCATTTGTCTTTTTCATGAGAAAGCCGTCTACGAACAGATGCAACATTCTCTTCATGTTTATGCAGTTCACTAATCAGACGATCAAGTGATTCTTGAATTCTTTCCTTTTCTTTCTTCCTCTTTGTGATTGCTGAGCTTGAATTGTCAGAAAGCTCCTCCAAAGATTTAAGACTTGCATGCAGCTTGGCTATTTCTGACTCATAACGATTTTTTGGAATATACAGATCATATAATGTAAGACCCCAAAATGTTGCATAAAGATCAGGAGATAAGCTATTCCACGCTTTTGAAGGCAACATGGTTTTAACTGTATCAAGAAGATAAGACCAACTGCATATAGTAATAAAATAGTAAATACTAATCCACAAAATAGCAGAAATAAACTTGGCACATCTTATTGCATGTCAGAAACAGATAATAATTTACATTTTTAGATTAAATTTTATCAACTGGAATGGCATCTAAAACATCTTGACATGTTGGAGAGTTCAGCACCTATCAGAGTTTCATGTCAAAGCACAGATGGAAAGTTTTAAGGAGATGTGGTGAAAAGGGTAAGAATTATAACCTTATAGGATTTTGAGCAGAGCCAAGATTTAGAACCATACTACCAGAATCATCCAAAGGATCAGACTCAAAGTTTGTAGATGCATCACTTCCAGCATTTTTATCATCCAAGGGCCAGCAAACATCAGGACTCCTCTGAGACTTGAAAAGCCTCATTACGGGGCGATATATCAAGAAAGCAACCTATGTCCAGGAAAAAAAACAGCATTAAATACAGGTTCAAGCAAAGAATGATGGACCATAAATGCTGCAAATAAAGGGGAAACCAGAACAGAAAAAATGATAAAACGATGCAGCAATTATCATGAGAACATGTAGGAAGTTCATACTAAAAATAGAGGTAGAGGGGAAACAAAAACCTCGGGGTCCAGGTGGTAAAGGTGAACCAGGTCATTGAGGGAGGGGATAAGAATGGCATAATTTGATGCTGGTGTGACTGAACTGCAAAGAAATTCCACATATTGAAGGAGAGTTCCATGACATCTATCAAACTGCTCGCTAACCATCTTAATGTAGGGTGCATCTGCATTGATGACAACCCTGCAAAAACATTAAATTTTGAGATAGAATCTTGAGCATCAGTTCCAACATTTTTAAGTTTTACAAGCTTACAGAGAACGATGTTGAGCAAGAAGCAGTAACAGGGGGACAGCCAACTTTGGTTCATCCTTTGGAAGTAATGCATCTCTAAGTCTGCTAGTTGACTTTATCAATGCCTGCACTTATTAGTAGATAACTCAACCACCAAGCCACATGTTCAAACCTTAAACAAAGCATACTTCAAGAATAACTAAAATAATTAACACTGGAGACTTCAGAAGCCCATAGCACAAAACACATGATTTACCCGAACCTATGTAACATGAGTATAAAAATATCAACACCAAACAATATTCAAGCAAGTGCAGTTGCACTAATTTTGGTTTCATTACAGCAAAATAATGAAAAGAGATCATCCAACAAATGGGCATTTATTCACACTTATCCACTTCAGGAAGTTCATCTTTAAGCTCTCAACCAATCATGCAACAAATAAAAAATGCTGATTCTATAAATGTCTGACAAAATTTTCCAAAACCAAATTTAATCTGATGAGTGTTAATTAACCAGTCCAGTCCGATCAATACAGACAAAACAACTAGGCCAGTGCAAATTAACACAGTGAATTGCCACACTTATACCTGGAGTAGAATTTCAATCCATCCAAACTGCAGTGTCATTAATGTGTTGCTTTCCAAATCAAAATTAGTGCAACTGCTTCTAAGACATGGTTTTTGACTTTTGTAACCTTATTATTCGAGTTACACCAAAAGATGTTGCTTGATATCTGAGAGTCTCACTCCCTGCCATTGCATCCAGCTGTTCCTCAGTCAAGTTCTCCGTGTACTGGACATTTGCCATTTGTTGAATAAGTTCCTGACAAAACCCACAAAAATATTTACTTGTAGCCAACATTTGGATTTTTCATGAGAACCATATCTCACAAAGAAGAAAAACCTGCAGTAGAACAAGCTCAATTCCCTGCCCCTTTTTTAACTGATTCACAAGATACTGGAAAAGGCCCCGTAATTCCATTGATGGGTACTTCTTACACCTATAATGAACAAATGACTTGAGCTTATGAAAACATTCAAAGAAAACTGTGCTTCTTGAAGCAGTAATCACATAGATCCTAATCAATTTAGAACAAAAACAGGCAATGATAAAAACAAGAGCAATCAAAGCCAATATCAATTACAAGTTTACACCAACATCGACGGAAAATAATTTAAAGAAAACCAACAAGAAATTGAATGCACAATTTCATTAACTCAAACCATGTTTAGTGAAAATCCTCTTAACTTAGTATATAATAGTTGCCACACATATCCCAAGAACGCTGCCAAATTATATGATGAAATTGTTGAATCACCTAGGGAGGAAATCAGGTTCTCTTATCACCCACAGAAGATGAATGTACTCAACAAAGTAACCTATGTCTCATTCTCAAGACATTATGCACATCAGATCCTACATTTGTTCATATTATTTGACAGTCAACAATATCAGCCAATTTTTTATTTCTTTTCTAGTTTGCTTGCTATTTATTTATATTTATATAATTTTCTAGTTTAATAATTTAACTAATATTTATACTTGAAACGAACGTTGCTAAGTTATTACTTTGATCTATTTCATTTTTATTCCCAAATCATGAAAGATTGGCAACTTTTCCTTCAATTTCCTATTTTTATGACATTATTTTCACAACTTTATTAAGCGGAAAAAATCCAAACAATCTATTTTTCAGTATCACATGTGTTGTGCACAGTAGGCAATAACTACAGCCCAGACTGGCAAGCCAATAATATATTTAAGACCCCTTGAAGGAGCTAACCAATAAAACCATACACTTCAATTCACCTAACAGAGGAATTCAGAAAAGCTAATATGGAATATAATCACACTCAATTTTTTGTTATATTATTACACACTCAATATTATATACAACAAAAGGGAACACTGTAGAGAGAGAGAGAGAAGAGAGAAGATAACCAAACCAAACTGCTCCAGGTATTTCAATCCCCATCCCTCCAAGGCACCCAAAGTTGTTCAGGATTTAACAGGTATGCTCAGCAAAAATAGTGCAGCCCCAAGCATATCATTCTTCATTTTCTAGGTATATACCTCAGTAGGACCAGACATTACAAGAAGATGGGCATCTCAGTGCTATACAGGCAAATCAATCATGAACCATCCAGTCGTACTGAACGTTGATCAATCAAGTAAACTACTGGTGATAAAGTCAAAGCTGTATTTTCTGTCTTCCTCTAATTTGAATAAAGAATATACTATCTAAAATACTCCTCCATAAGATCCATTTGAAGATATACACAGTGAACAGTTTTCAAAAGAGTTAATGGTTTCCTTGAAATCTTGCAGTCTCCATTAGCATTACAAGAGGAAAGTAAAAACTATTGGAGTAGACCACTTACAAGAATGCTACTATCAATCGAAGTCTTATCAGATGGATCCAAACCTACATGTTATCCACCCAACACCAAGGACCAAACATTCATGTCCAACAGTCGGATTTTAGCAAGAATAACTAGTCATCACACATAGCAACCACCCAGTAAACAGTTCAGGTTCCACCCAGTCTACATGGACAACAGCTTAGGAATTTGTTCCTTTATTTCTTTGAAAATCATCATGAATTAGGCAGACAAAACAGTAACTTAAAGTAATATGCATCTGTCTCCCTCCTGAACATAATATCCCATAAATGCCATTACTGATCATCCCATTATTGACATTAGAAATGACCAAAAAATCATTGAGAATCAGACATCATGCATACAACATAGATCATCCTTCACATAATAAAAACTCGAAGACTTCCAACTGATGTCATTGCATTTTGTAAGTACCCATTTTTTCATCTCCATTAACTAATTGTATATGGCAACAGTACTGACCATTCCAAGCTACAAAAGAAAGACCAAGATCCAACTTAATGAATAACTTCAATGAAATCAGATAATTCTCCACCAATCATGGTATGGTGATTGCAGCTGACAAGTCACTTCTATATCTTAAATGGAACTTCTTAACTTTTTGAATCTCCCTCATAAAATTATAAGGAAAATGGACTAATATAATTATGAACTTTGAAAGGACAACACCAAAATGTCCACCCCTTTCAACCAACAGATACCCATTCCAAAAAAATCTGTCAGCAGATACCAGAAATCGCACATCATACAGCTGTCTGTGCATGCCCACCAACTAGCAAGCCAAGTGGTTTGAATTGATCTGACATTACCACTTGGGGACATAAAATGCTGCTATGTCCAGTAATCCTGCATTTGCTAAGGTTGATCTGCAACCTGGAATTTGATACAAGGCATCCCGCATATATCTAAATTCTATAGGAAGGCATAAATGTACAAATATGACTAATGAATGTCATTATCAACTATTATTACTTAAGCATACAATAATTCCAATAAAATTAGAGCTTGCAAGAAATGACTGTGGAAAGACACAATCACCTAAACAACAGATGGAAGACAACCTAAATTTGTTGTTAAGCCAATTATCTTGCTATTAAATTGATGCTTTAATCAGTAGAATAAAATAAACAAGCCAACAAGATTTAGTAACATTCTGACGGCAAACTCCAAAAGGATCATAATTCCTTCCTATAATTATCCACATGCACAGGACAATCTGTCAAGAAATAGACAAACCAGACCTCATATCTCAACCATCTGAAATAATAGAGATTGAAGCCAATGAAACAACTATACTTACAGGTGGCCCCAAAATGAAGCTAGAGATTGAAGCCAGTCTGACAAATTAAGGCCATCATCCTTTAACTTATCACGTCCGCCAAGCGCCAAGCGCTCAATCACAACATATTCCAATATATCATACTCAAGCTGTAAAAGAAAATAATAAACAGCATTCTGAGTTAAAAACTATCTACCAATGTCAAAAACAACTTCAAAAGGCATAAAATAATGAATGCAAAAAAACAACCACCTTATCAGACCAAGTGAGATCAGCTATAAGGATCAAACGACACTATTAGGTTCAAAATTTGATTAAAAATCAAAATTTTAGGAATATTTCCCCCAAAGCGCTTCATGGTCTCCTTCTACCCTTTTTCACAAGGCTAAAAACCATGTGATCTACTCTCCTTACTGGTATCTCCAAAGGACTTCTAATGAATGCAAGAAAACACAAGCCAAAAATGGAAAAACACCACCACATACAGTGAAGCACAGGATGATATGAGTGAAACTAGCATAAAAAAGGCAATGACCATGAAAATAATACAGCATCTCATTTGCAGTTTGAAGATGGTAATCCTTTCTGTATTCATCTGTTTCAGAAGGAAATTGGTTCAAATGGTAATTTGGCTGATGTGTCCTTGTGGACAACAATTTAGAGGTTGAGGATAAGCTTTTTTGTTATTTAGCCACAAGTTCCTTTAAATGGTAATCTGTAATCTACAGGCTGCTTCTTTCTGGGATTTCTTTGTTCACCAAGCTTCTGACTAATTGAAAAGCTTCCTTTTTCTCCTTGGATGATTGTGCTACCATAATTTGGGTTTGTTATCCCTTTCTATTATACCCTTTTTATTACTTATTGGTTTAACTATTCATTTGGTCCTTATGCTTAGAAACTACATGTTATACGTTTTGGATGCAGCAAACATGGAAGGAAAGTGAAAACACAAAGACATATACACACCTGAGTCAAGTACTTAAATGCATCCACAACAGGAGTAATCATGTCTCTGTAAGCCTCAATCTGCACATCACATAATATGAAAATATATAATGATAAAATGCTGCACATTATCAAAAGCAGTCAAGGATCTTCAGTTTTCAGACTGTAAAAGCACTACTAAATTAGCACCTGATAAACAATTGTTCGAAGGACAGTCATAGGGTTGGCATGAGCTAATTTTGCAACCATCCGACCCAGCTGCTTCAAATTTTCCTTTGCCAGCCGTTTCAAAATACGTCTAGTGTCCAACTGTACAGAAAGTCAGAAACAGCAAAGAGAATGAGGATAACAAAGAATCAAGCTCGCAACATTCAGTGCAGATAGTACCAAACATGTATAGATCTGCAAACCTTGGCAGTTTGTCTAGCAGCTAAGAGCATAGGAATGCGCTCATCATCTCTTTCCCATTCACCATACAAACGGTATCGCACCTAGATAGATAACATTCATCAACCAAGCTTGGTGATAATAGCTAACAATAAATCATGTAAAAGGATAAACAACTAATAAAAAGGAGAACCTCATAAGGAAGAAGACTCATTAGTTCCCAAATTTCCTGGCCAACAGCTGGATTGGCAGGAATTAACTGCAGAGAAGGTAGTAGACATGCTCCTAAAGCATCCTCCACCCTTAGCCTTGCCTCCTTAAGATGCAGGTGAGGATTTCCAAGAACATGCAATTGAGGATTCAAGGCACCATTGCCACGACTTACTAGCTCAAGAGCAGAAAGGTAATAACCTCTCAACACCCTACAAACCTACTCATGTTTTTGAGGGGGAAAGGGATAGAAGGAAAAGCCATTATCAGCATAAAACATAGCAAGGACAATGAAGCTAATAAACTAGCAAAACAACTTAATACACCTTCTGCAACAGTACAGTATCTCGGTAGAGATAAGGTCCAGTACAAGCAAGCATCTGAAAAAGTTCCTTTGGAAGATCTATGAAAGAACCATGTCCTGAAGAGTTGTCTACATCCATAACATCAGTGCTGCCTCCTGTGGATGATCCAGGATTTTGAAGATGTGTCTGACGAATAACATCATATGCTGAAGAAATTGATTTCTGGATAAGCCTGGATGAAGATCTCAATATTATAAAGCTATGGTAAAAACAAGCATTCAGTCAAACTGTTAACCACAAGAAAATTTAAAGCCAGATGGCTTAATAATACAGGATGTTAAATGCATGTACATGCTATAAACATGCAGGCATCTCATGATTGTTGGATGTAAATTTGGAATAGTTTGTGAGTTTGGTTTCACATCCACTCAGCCTTCAACATGGTTTCATCTTGAAGCTACTCACAGTAGCTTTCACATCCAACACTCATTGACGAGGGTTTAGACATCCTCATCTAATTTGACATAATTTTAGAAGTGCAGTATCCCAAAAAAAATTTATCATAATTGCATTCAATGGAAATACAAGTCCACGAATGTACCCAAATAAAAGTTCGCTGTGCTAGTGTCAAATGAGAGGGAAGACCAAAAGAAAAGAGTATACCCAAGCTTTACCTGAACAAACTGTCACATATTTGAATATGTTCCACTGCATTGAGTGGTGAAAGACGTTCAAATAGTAGATGTGCATGATACCTGCAGGGGGGGAAAAGTAAAAGATCCCATAAATATATACATTCATGGAAGAGAAATTCTATGCACAGAAGTATATTGTACAAAAAGAATGATCTAGTTGAGCCATAAATCAATTTAATTTATTTAGACTGAAAGGAATCACTTCAGCAAAAATAATAAAGCTCAAACCGTCATATATCTCAATAACCACACATGATGCTGATTGCTGACTAATTCACCAAGTAAGAAAAAATACTGATAAATGTGTGAATTTATGGAAGAATGACAAATATCTCCACACAATGTAACCAATTTTTATTATTTTCATTGTTAAGAAATTAAAACTCATTATATATCCCAAAAATAGCTTAATATATTCATTATTCTTTGGCATAGTATCCAAAACAGTTTTATCATTAAGATAGAAAGTGGAAGACTATCCATTTTGTGAAGACAATAAATAAAGCATAGTAGTTAATACCAAGTAGCGTAGCAGAGCAGCCGACCCCAAACTGGGAATAGCGGGATATAAGATATCCCGCTATTCTAAAAAATTATTAATATATATATATATATTATATATAAGCTCAAAAACATAAATATTACTCAAAATTCATAAACTAACAAGTATCATCAATAATAAAAATTCATAAAAGGCTTAAAATTCAAATAGTAAAAACAAATAGTCAAAATGCCAAATACAATAACATCTTAAATTAGTAATCTTCTTCGGTCTCTTCAAGTCCTGCCATTGTCTTCATCACTCCCATTACAACTAGAATTGTCCTCTTCCTCCCCTTCATCTTGACTTAATTCATCTGCATCCTCTTCTTCAACCACTCCTTTTCCTTTTTTCTTGTTAGATGTAGATGCAACCACTGTCCTTTGCATCTGTGTTTGCCTCCTAGTGTACTTCAAAGGTTCGGCAGCCCCAGTTGCAATAGCAACATCTCTCCAAGTCAAAACATCATCATCAAAAACCAATTCATCTTCGGAGAACAAATAACTGACCAGAGAAAAGACGTTGCTGGCCGGAGAAAACGTTGCTGGAGAAAGCTCGTCATCGGAGAAAGCAAGTCACCGGAGAAGAAGACCGAAGGTAAAAAAAGAACAATGGAAACGCAACAGTGAAAACGCAAGGGCAGGGAAGGAAGAGGGAAAGCTAGCTGGAAAAATTATTTAAACTAAAACCCTAAAATATGAAAAGTCAAAAATACCTCACAAACGGTTTTAAACAGGAGGGCATTTTTGACTTTTCCCCTTCATGCGGACAGTAGCGGCCTGCTCCACCGCTATTTCCCGCTATAGCGGGCACTCCGCTCCACCGCTACGCACGTTTTGTCGTGCGCTATTGTCGCTCTACTACGCAGCTATAGCAGCTGCTACGTAGCTATAGCAGCTGCTACGACCGCTATTAACCACTATGAAATAAAGCAGGCCAAAAGGAGAAAAAACAACATAGCTTGTGATAATAACAATCTTGACCATTACATGCTACAGTAGATTTAAAAATCAAGCATACCAGTCATCCACTGAAAGAAAGCCAGTAAGCAAGCCCAAAGTCTGACTGTTTTGAAGCTCAGTTGTTCGCTCTTCAATTGCATCTGTTTCCATGTCTAAAGCAGCAAAGAGATCTATAGTGACATCCCCCTGTTTCTCATCATCCATTAGATCTTTTCCAGTTGCAGCAAGGTTTATTCTTCCAATTTTATTAGCCTGTAATTAAGATTGTCAAGCTTTTAGAAATTGAACTAGTCAAAACTAAATAAGAAAACAATAGATGATAGGATTAAAAGAAAACGCCTAGTATATGTTAATATTATGCGAAATCAACATTAACATTGTCATGCTTCAAGCATAAAATATCCACCAATGCAAAGAAATTAAAACAATTGAAAAATAAAGATGAAACATTCATGCGGAGCTAAATTTTTCACAAGCCAACCCAATTAGTTTAATTGAGATGAAGCAAAACAGAAAGGAGTGTTCTGAATCTGAAGCATAGAAAGAGACTAGACAGCTTGGTTGTAATCTTGAGACATTTTGGCTCATTTCCTTTCCGTTTTTCTTTATAGAAGAATTTCTATTCTCTGGCCAGATTTATTTTCTCTCCGTCTAAATATGAAACTTGTTTTCATCCCAAAATAATATTAATTCAAGTATAAAAAAATTAATCACAGATTCAATAAAAGCATGAATACCTCATCAAGGCGCTTGGAAGAAAATGTATTGTAATGCTCAAATGCCTCATCATCCTTCGGAAGTAGATGAGCATATCTGTAATCAAAATGATAGTAAGAAAAATTCTGGAACATTACATAATATAACTCTGGTCCAGATGTCAGATGCTTTATCACACAGTAGATTAGCAGTACATATGAACAACAAATTAACAGATGACTTAGTAACCCAAACTAATAAGCTTAATTAAAGCATGACTTAATTCCCAAACAAATAAGCTTAATTTTCCCATGCCTAAATATCCAAAAGCTATCATCCTCGGTTCTATAAAAAATGGTGTACCAATGTGGAGTTAAACTGTAACGGTATAAGTGAACAAAGAAAGTATCGAACAATTTAACTCGTCTAAATTAACTGAAGACAAGATGCATGTGAAAAAAGGAAGAATTAAATACCAAAAGACAGCAAAGAACATGTTCACAAATCACAACAGCTAATGTATTCTTCTTTACTTTTGAGATAGAGAAAATAACCAAATAAACTTGAAAAGTTAAATGCTCTAAAAAAAAACTTAATGCTCCAAAAGATCCAAACCAACCAATATTAGCAGTTTGAGAGGTAGTCTTGACCCTTCATTATATTATAGCCTGACTACAATATACTGCTCAGTTTTTGGTATGAAAATATGATGTATCCCTTCAAACATGTTTCTTAAAAAATTAATAACACAACTCACACAATAACAAGTGCTAATGACAGTTAATCAATTACAAGATTACAAGAATGGAACTTGTAAATCATTTTCCATGCAACCACCACCTCTTACAATCATGGAGCCAAAAACTGATTCAGTATTGGATTACTATAAGTGTTTACTTTACATAAGAATGCTATATGTAATTTATAAGGAGCACATCAACACATCTTACATGCTATCAAGATCAATAAAATCTTGCTTCACCAGCAAGGCTGTAAGTCTATAGAGCCCAAATGGAACAGGACTGTTGACTTCCATGCGCTGATAATATTGAAATTTAAATCCAAGAATCTGTGAAGCATGAGACTGCATAAAAGATAAAATCATAAGATGAAAATTGATCCCTTGCAAACTAAATATAGGAATGACCTAGGCTATTATTTTATCCACCTTTGGAAAAATAGGAATCAACTCTATAAACACGTCATCATCAGGCTGCAGTTCAAAACACTCAAGGACCTGATAAAAAACATACATCAGTAGCTAGATAAAACATGAAATGAAAACATAGATAGGAATGTGAATTAATGAAAAACAAATCAATTAAAATGATCCAACTTACAATATCGAAAACACGATTTGGATCCAAATCAAAATGGCCAATTAATGACTGCAGAAATAAATCTAAATCAGTACTATGATCATCATCATGAAAAAAATAATACCGGAGTAGTCATAGTAGTTAAAATCATTAAAACCTTAATAATGCCAATCGTCGCTGCAGATGATTTTTGAGTAGGTGCTTCAGAGTCCCGACAAAGAAGAGTAACCTACACAATTAAACTAAATTCAATACAACATACAAAAGCATCTAATCTGGAAAAAAAAAACTAAGGCATGATTCTCCCAAAATATCCAACTCAAAGAAAATTTGAAAAACAACATTATGATGAATATTCTATGGTTGCATCTCCCAACCATACAACATGTAACAACACCATAAGGAACTATATTGTGGATTAAAAATGCCCACACACAGTTGAAAGAATATATTTTAATGTAATTTCAAGTTTTCAACTAACCATGTCTCAGTCCAAATTAAAAAATAAAAAACAAAGCACTGAAAGTAGAAAATAAGCATTACTTTTAACCAAGAGCAAACAAAATTAATTGAAGATTAGATCCATGCAATGTACATAAAACAAATTCATGCAATAAAAAAACAATTGTTAAAGATGAGATCTTCAGCCAAAATCACTATGGTTGTAATAAGTGATCAATAATTCATAGAAAACATCCTAAAAAGTCCAGAGATAGGAATGTATGATTATACCAGCTTTGCATAGCCCTCACTCTCTTCTCTGAGAAGGTTGAATTTGGTTTGCTGATAGAGAAGTCGGGTATTAACCCTGACCTGAAACCAACGGCACAAATGAATCAAAAACGTACAAGAATTGAATTTAAATTCAATCTGACACATAATTCTTGAATGTTTGACACAAGCAACACAAGAACCAAATACAAATATAGCTTAAGATTAACATTGCTGTGCAGTTTATGCAATCAGATGTATTTGGTAGGAAATGAATGCCCTATTTGCACTTGTATATACCACAAGTTTGTGTTTATGGTTTTTCTTTGGTGCTCGACTCAGCTGTTTCAAAGGCATTTCTAATATAGATATGCAGATAATTCTGACAGACTAGTTACATTAATACAGATCACAGACCTCATACAGCACTCCCTAACATGTGTTGCATTCAAGTCTAGTTCTGAAATGACAACTCACTTATTTATGCAATGCTAGTTAGTTACGTTCCCTCTTTTGGGGTTCTTAAAAAGCAACGGGATCATCCTTCTACCTTGTAGCTGTTCCTGTTAGTTTGTTATATTTGCTTTAATGAAAAGAAAGATGCCAAATTTCCAAGGCAACATACAGTTGATAATATTGTGCGTATAACTTGGTTAGACTTTGAACAAATGCATCTTTGCCGTGATGTTAAATGTATTTAAAAAAAATATCACATTTTTAACCTCTCTTGTCTTTCTGCCCATGATTGTTCAAGAGTTACAAATGAAGCTGTCATTGGTATGCAGAGATTGGGCAGCCTTGCTGCATTCTTAGCTTTTCTTTTGTTTTTTCTTCTATAATCATTTTCCTTTTATGTGTTTTAAAGGATATTTCATTAATTATAACATTTTTTCTATCATATACATACATATTTGATTGCTAACCTCCTCCCTTTTGGTGGAGATTAACAGCCTCCACCTTTTCCTTTAGACAAAAATATTAATTTCTTTCCCCTTTTAAAACTCAATGTCTATGAGTGTCTTAGAATAAATAATAAAACAGAAGAAATAGGAATAATCAAAGGAAAAAGAGAGAGAAACAGAAACCCTAGAATTATAGCATACATATACAGAAGTTAATAGCTCACCTCTTTACCCTTCAAGTCCTGAGCCTTAATTTTGATCAACTCAGCCTCCCCCAAAAATTCTTCCTACAAATGCATAACATATAAATAATATTTCATAAATAAAAGAAACTTACTAATGCATTAAATATTATGCCTTGGCTAAGTTTCTCAACAAACTAACTTGAAACCATAAAATGAAATAGGAAAAAGTGGGGAAAGCAAACCTCACAACGTTCTTGAAGTAGCCTAACTGGAACCATTTCAGATTCCACAAGCCATCTTGCCTAGAAAAATAAAAATTTTAAAATCAATAATAAAGTGTCAAAATTTTCCAAGGAATGAGAACCATAACAGTTACTCCAAAGAGATAAAGATTTACACGTTAAGATTTGAATCAATTACACCAGATCAAATACTGACCAGTTTGATGAGACGAGAACGGTACTCTCCTGACATTGTATGCTGTAACAACACGAGCAGATAATTACATTAAGAGGGCTTACTACAAACGATACAGTTATAAATCATTGGGCATTTGAAATCGAAACAGTATTCAATATCTCATTCATAATCACATACCAATATATCATTTCATGAATGATCACATGCATTGTTATAGTCCATTAAGTATCATAGTTATCAATCTCAAATAGCAGTGTGTAGCAGCCATGAGATAATGTATAGCAAGAGGCCACCACCCCAAAATTAAAGGTACAAGATAAAATAATTATATAATACACATAAGAAAGTTCAAATATTTACAAACATCTGAAATTAAAGACATAAACAGTAATCCAAATTCAGAAGTCATTGTCACAACTAAGCATTCAAAATTTCAAACAATATATCTTATTCAACAAAAATTATTCTCTAATCAGAATTAGTATCTTCAAGATAATCCTTTTCATAGTTAGTTTGTCATTGTCCTCAATACTAAATTTGTAAGTGTTCTTCCTCCTCCTTTTAAGCTTCAACTTCATCTTCCACTTTTTCCTGTTCATCTTGTACAACTCCCTTCCCCTTCCTAGAAGCCAACAGCAGCTTTCTTCAACCTTGTTTGCCAGAGAGAAGGGTGGGAAACTACAGGGAAATTAGGGTTTTTCTTAAGTTCAGAAAAGGGGGGGAATCTCAATTTTGCGCCCCCCCCAAAAAAAAAATGTCCCACTGCAAAACCTGTAGAGCCCCAAAGCTGCACCACTATAGCGCACTATTAAATACAAGTGTGAATTCATGTTTTAAAAATGAACATAAGTCTTAGTAAACACAATACAACAACAATAGCCTTATCCTATTAAGTGAGTTCAGCTACATGGATCACACAACACCATTGGGCGCAGTTAAAAACCAAATTCTCAGAAATATTATTTGAGAGCCTTTTTAATAATTTCCTCCAATGATCTTCCTGGTCTCCCTCCACCCCATTTCAAAAGGCCAAAAACCAAGCAATGTACACCCCTCACCAGTGACCTACTTTGCACATGTTCAAACCACATTAACTGAGTTCCTATCATATTAATCCCAAATAATTAAATTTGGAATCTATGGTTTGAAAGTCGCCTTAATTGTGGTCATGGTTATCCCTAGCCCGTCATTAGTGCATCCTCTTTGGACTACCTTAATTGCAACCTCAACGGGTGTGTTGAGATCCCATATCGACTAAAGATATACCCAATGTAAAACATATAATACTCAAGCAATCCTCATCTTATAAGTCGATTTTATGGGTAGGCCTCAAGCCCAAATTCTACGATGATATCAAAGCCTGTCACTGTTGGGTCACCTGCATTGCCATGCTGGTCCATAGCCCTGGGTATGAAGGGGTGTTAGAAAGCCTCCTCAATTGCAGTCACCCCTACCCTGCCTTAAGTGTGACCCCTTTAGGCTGCCCTAATTGCAACTTAGAGGGGGTGTGTTGAGATCCCATATCGACTAGAGATATGGCTGATGTAGTCCTTATAAGGCTTGGACAATCCTCACCTACAAGTCAATTTTATGGGGTTGAGTTAGGCAATTCTAAGACCTATGATATGACATCTCCAATTTTTACCTCCAAGTCATTTTTTCTCTTGTTTCTCACTAAACAACAAAAAAAAGCTAAAATTTATCTAATTATTATGCTAGAGATAGTGCAAATACAACACATGGCAAAGATACAACCTAGACCCAAGAATGGGGCAAATTTTAAAAATCATAGGATACAACACAACTATAATTCAATGTATAAAATCAATTTTAACATAAAACAAAATCTTTAATCATGAGATAGTTCATATTTTAAACATGAACATTAAGCATCATAAATATAATAAAATGATAAAATTTATCTAATTATTATGACATTCAATTTTATTGACATGAAATTTTGAAATATAGAAGGAAAAAATATACAAAAATGCAACTAAAAGCATTTGACGTGTCCATGCAATGTATGTGTCCATTGCGTGTCCAACAGTTATGACACAACTCAAAATACTATTTGAAAGGGTCTATATAAGGTTCTAAAAGAGGTCCACGGCCGCAATTTTGGCCACAACATCAAGATGGGGAGCCTCCACAATTGCAATTGCAGCCGCATTTGTCCACAATTTCCCACAACATCAAGGATCGTGATGAAACCACGACAGCAATTTAAAACCTTGGGTCTATGCTTCTTAGTTATTATGGCATTCAATCTTATAGACATAAAAGTTTTTAAAAATGTAAAAAACTATAAAAATGCAACTAAAAATATTTTAGGTGTTCCTGCAGATTTCGTGTGGCCCATGACAAAGCTACTATTTGGAAATTTCCATGTTTATTAGTCGATATATACTGAAAAGGGAACTCTGAGAGAGACAATTGAAGCTATAACAACAAATTTTGAAGGAATGGGAATGAAAAATAAATAGAGTGAAAAGGATTAGCAACAAGTTCACAAAGAAAAGCAGCAGTAACTCACATCTTGAGCCATCTGGGTCACAATATCAGCAAAAGTTGAAGCTATTTTCTCAGTCGAAGCTTTATCTGAAAATATGACAGAATCTAATGCTACTTTACACTTCTGAAGCGGCAATTCACCCCGAACCTGATAGCAACCCAGAAGCAGAAATCAGTCCTTAATACCCAAAATGAAGCAATCAGAGCATTGAAACCATCACCCAAATTTCAAATTCCAATTCAAACCTCGAAATAAATAAATTAAGGTGAAAAGGGAACGCACCATAGTCCAGCAGAGCTCGTAGAGGAAGCGAAGCATTGGAACAGGTTGGGAGACCTTGAGGGCAAGGTTGCCACTCCTCCATTCGCGAACACACTCCTCTGTTACGTATACACACTCTATTGGTGGAAGAGACATTTCTCCGAAGGTGGAAGCGTGATATTCGAGGCGCGCAAATGAATCGGTAACGAGGGTTTAAGAAAAGAATCGCACTTCCATGGATGAAGCGCTAATTGATAAATTTTTAGGGTTTTCACAGAAGGAAGAAGGGGTTAGCGTTTGGGAACATTATTGTAGATTGTGGTGATTGAATTTTACAGAAAAACAAAGGTAAACTAAAGTCCTTTTATACCATTTCATTCTAATTCAAATTTGGCTGAAATTAATTGTAATCTTAATGTTTCATATATAACTAATAAATAATATAAATAATAAATAACAAATAATAATAATAATAATAATAAATGATAAATAATAAATACAAATACATTTTCACCATGAAAATAATTGAAGAAAAAAAGTTTACTTTTGAAAATTGAAGTCATAGGTAAAGAAAATAATTTTTAAGTGATTAGTATTTTACTGAAATACATAAGATAAATATTTGTTTTATATAACTAAAATTTATAATACATAAATATTTTTTTAATATATAAAATATATTGTAATTAAAATTTTAAATAACAAATAAAATGTAGAGAATTGTACGGGTTCATAACGATAATCTTACGTCTTGATCTTGTATAATTTCTTGTTCTAATATACTATACACATGTTCAAATAGTATTATCTAGAAGGGGTATATTGTTTCTCCTACCGCAAAGAAATGTTGCTTTTTTTTATTATTAAGCTCGGATTGTATTATGTTCCAAATCTTTTCCTTTCTAATAAAAAGTTAAGTTAAAATAGGATTGCCCAAGGAGTTTATTGAACACTTTTTTTTAAAGCAAGATTTTGGATATTTTTTGAAATGGATGTCTTGTAAACACGTATATTAACGAAATAAGTATAAAAGCATGTTTCGGATGCTTGTGAAATACTTTGATTAAAAAGGTGATTTTAATAAAAGCGTATGAGATATTACAGAAAGAACACGGTCTTAGGCACCAGTATTTATCTGTTCATTCATTTTTATTATTTTTATTATCATTCTTTTTTGTATGTATTGAAAACTTAATACATCTTTGATTTATATAAATTATTACTATATCATGACTTTATGTGTGATTCTCAAATCAATCTTAAAAAAAATTACCTGTCAAGTTGATATTGGAAAAATATTATTTAGGATATTTAATCTAGAATTAATTTATATATTTGATCATATATAAGATAAATAATTTATATTGATAAGATGACTGTTTTTTATTTTAAACTATAAGGATTCTCAACAAGAGTTAATCATATTCGTATTGAATATGATTATTATGAACAACAATTATTTTTTTAAAATATTTAATGTAATTTCATATTCAGGTCTTGAATTTGATATTATTAAACCAAAACAATATTACATCAATTGATCAATAAATTGGGTGGTTGTTGATAAAATAACTCTTGCTCAAGTTTTAGATTTCTCATATAATATGTTCTCACTTAAGTATGTTATACTTTTCTATCAAAATCATTTTAAAGCTTTGATCTAGAAAAAAAAAAAGATGACAACATATTATTTGTCACTGTGTTCTCAACAATCATCTATTATTGATTGAAATCCATACAAGTTTCAAATAATTAGTATAATTCTATAATTATATATTAAATTAATTATTATTATATTATCATAACTTTAATTGTAATTATCAAAGTAGTGATAGAAAAAAAATACTTATCAAATTTATCTCAAAAGAAAAAAGTATATAAGATCCCTTAATCTTTAATAACATTTCATATACTTAACCATGTTTAAGATAATTCTTATTCGAACTTTGAATTTCTCACATTGGATATCATCCCTTAACAATGTCTCTTTTGTCTCAAGATCATATTTATATATTTAAGTTTTGATTTTAAAAAAATGCTAACAACATATTTTTTGACATTATTTTTGTTTAACATATATTTTAGTCCATATATATGTTGTGAATTCTCAATTTGGTTCCTATATATAAAAAGTAATTAAATAAGTCACTACATCTGCAAATATTATTGATTAAGTCATTGTCATCATGACGCCATCTTTAATGGATTTTACATTGACCTTCAACTCTTTAGTCATTCTTAATTTGGTCCTTATACATGTAGTGCATTCTTAATTTTTATCATTAGGTGTAACACATTATTATATTATAACGCATTATTAATTAGTCTATATACTTCAAGATATTATTAAACTAATCTTCATAGATGAAATTATTTATCATTTAGTCCTTGGTGTCCACACTTGAATCTAATTGTGTTAGATAGAATATAAACCTCTTATGTAGAGTTTCGCACTCACTATTGAATACCTAAGTGGTTTCTCCTTCTCCCTTTCCAAAACCAATCAAAAGACCAAATCAAATCAAATTTTAAAAAATCAAACCATTTTTAATGTTTTTTGAATTAAATATAACTACCATGTAATTTTGAATATGTTATGTTATTTATTTTAACTAGTTTTATAACTTAAGCTAGATTTGAGTCACAAACTAAATACATAGAGTCCAAGCCACTTGAAATACTTTATTGTTACTTTGGTACCACGACATATTATGGTGTTGTTTTTGGAATTATCTTTTTTCTTTTGAGTTATGATTCAAGCACTATTAAACTTTATAACCATCTTCCTTCCCCTATTTCGGTGATGGTCACTTTTCCTATTGAAATTTGTAGTCTTATGTTACATGACATGTTTTTTTTTTTTTACAAGTGTTAGGTTAATGAAATTTATTTTTCTTCTTTCATTCAACAAAAATGTTATTTTAGATTTTCAAATGTAGCATTCCTACCTTTCAATATTGCTTTACTTAATTTTCTTCTCATAACCTCTATTGTAACTTACAAAACAACATTAATTTATACTTATTTTATCTAATAAACATTTTTTTTCAAATTTCATCTTAAATTAAATATTTAATATATTCAAGTTAAGAAATACATCATGTAACACATGATCATAATTACCAAAACTTTAATTTAATTTTAATAATCTAACAAAGGTAACTAAATAAAGGTTCAATGAGAAGAAATCATTAGAGGTCAATAGTGAGGGTGAGGGTGAAACTTTACGTAAGGAGTTAACGATCTACAAAGAATTGTTATGGATAGCTTCCAAATGTGGCATGATGATAAGGATTAAAGGCGTAACAGTTGCACTTATAGAGAATGATTTAATAATGTTTCAAGTAAAGAGACCAAATTGATGGTAGAGACTAAATGGGTAATGATTAAACCTATATTGATAATGTCTTTAAGTACAAAGACAAAATTAAGAATGTGTTAGACATTAGAGGCCATATTAAAAATATGTTACATGCATAACACAAACACCAACATTAGAATTGAAAGTCTTACATGGTTTATGCAGTTGCAAGAAATTGATACCATTAATCCGATTGTGTGTTATTTCCCAAGCTTGGACCTTTCAAAAGTAGTTTGGGAAGTATTATTAGAAAATGAATGTTTTGAACACTATTATATTAAATTCTTTATTATCTCCATTAGTAAACACGGGAAGCCTCTTTTAGGAGAAGAAATCTAGAATAAAATGTAGACCAAAAGAATAAATATACAAGTGCATAGTCATGAAATATTCAAGAGTCAAGATTCATTTATATTTATGTTTTCTAATTTCAACTAAATAAAACGGTGCAAAGACAAACATCGATATCATCTAATGCACCCATGCCCTATATGGTTCACAACCCATTTTTGCCTTTCTAGCCATGGAACATTTATTTGGCTTTTGAAGTTGTTTCAATGCATAATTCAGTTCAATTATAGTCCATAAAAGTTGCAACTTTTAATTCCTAAGCTCACGTACTAAAAACTAATTTTGTGAAATTTTTGTTATTGAAATATGAAGGACAAATATAATCCTACTTAATGCAAAAAACTTGAAATGACTTGTGTACTCCTATTTTGAGCGATAAAAATGGCTCTAACAATCCTTCTTTTTTATATATACAAATACAAATAGGAAAATGCTAATCATAGTTAAGGAATCAAACACAAATTTTTTATTAAAAATTGTAACATTATTCTCTCATGTGATTTTCAATACAGCCTCAATTTAACATCTAATAAAAAATCTACTTTTAATTCCTTAACTTTGTCTTAAGAGTAATGATTAACACTAGCAGTAACCATAAATGTATTATCTGTGCATGAAACTGGGAAAGTCAATCCTTCTGTTCCATCTGAGCTCCATGAACTTACAACCTTGCTAGTGAAGCAAAATTTTATAGATCTTCATAACTTGTAACATGCTAAGATAATGTGTTTCTTAAGAATCGCATATTTCATTTATTATTTAGCTATAAATACTAAACACCAATCCTATATCTGAATTAATTTTTAGTTCTATTTTATTATAAATACTAATATTAGTATTGAAGGAGATTTTCAACTTCCCTTTGGCTGTAGAATATAAATGAAGAGAAAAGAAGAGGAGAAAAATAGTTTGGTTGCTTATAAATAAAGAGGAGAAAAGTGTGAGAGTCACTTTGATGATTTACTTTAAAAACAATGAAAATAAATAAGTAGATTTATTGATTTCACAATATTTCCTTTGTTACATTATGTATATATAAACAAAACAACATTAATATATATATATATAAATTTTATTTAATATTACATTTTTTCTTTCCATCTAAACCAACCGATTTTACAATATTAGTTTCTTTTTTTTGTTTTGCTAGACAACTTAAATTTTATTATATTTCTTATCTATTTTTTTCCATTTAGCTATATTTACCTCTACTCTAACGAAGCTAGTTTTATTGTTTACTTTGTGAGCTATGTTATTTACTTCCTAAGAAGTTTTTTTTATTCATTCCTAAGAAGTTTGTTGATCAATAAAACAAGGGACATGCCATAAAATCATACCCTAAAAATAAATAAATAAGAGTAAATTGTGATTTTGGCTAAAATAAGGATGGTCGGGATTCGTTCTGAAACAGTCAAATCTTATTTTTGGTAAATGTCTTTATTTAAATTGGTTGGTGTGTATTTTTTGGTGCATTTTAGTTTGTTAAAGGCATTTAAGTTTTCAAATTTAATCAGCTAAAGAAAAGAAAATACTTATCAGTTGTGGAAATGATATTTGCTATTTCTCAACAACAAAAATTGTTATCTCTTGGTATTTAATTTTTCCTTTTTTCATAACATTTTTCTTGAAATCATGAATCGGCTACGTCCTAAAAAGCTATTAGGTGGTACTTATTTACGCATAGACAAAAGTAATGTCTTTAAAGTCAGGTTTGTTGCCTAATAATCATTTGACAAGAAAGATGGAGTGTGAACTGAAAGCTACAATTTTTTTTTTGTTTTTACTACACTTAATTGTGCTTCTAAATTAATGATATTGTTGATAATGGTAGAAATCAACAATTCAGTGTAGAAAACATGTGATAATGCAATTGACATTTGTTAAAAGGGAGAAAAAAGTTTTGTATGCATGCTGTGTTGAGTTTTTCTATGCTAATGCAACTGGCTCGTAGGACCTTTTAGTTTGGTTGCAGATATGGACATCTACTTCCTAAGGCTGATGAAGCATTTAACATTGATGCCTTCACTGTATATGTAAAAAAACTCAAGTCTTGTATTAATCAAGTATAAAACCTTAAAAGAGTTTATAAGAGAAGGACAGTACTTACCTCTCGAGTTAGCTTTTCGAGATTGAGTTAAAACCAAACTCACATTTTAAGATGATATCAGAGTTTATTTATTGAGTTGTTATTGAACCACCCGTTGATATCTATTCCTACAAATTTCAATTATAATAAGTGCATCACTACAATGACCTTGAACAAATTGTGCCTTAAAGAGAAACTAACCCTATGTGCAATTTGAATTAGTATTGGTAGAAGTAAGGGGGTTAAGTTTTTATGGCAACCTGCTATATATGCTACTATTTTTAAATGCAACAAATTTTCTTTTAATGTCTTTACTTGTGCAAGTATTAACGATGTACTATTGTATCGCATCTGGCTCATTGAAAAGTAAGAATCACAAAACATCAACCCTATTTTCAAAACCTCTATATTGCATCTCAAAACTTATAAATACCAAAACTTTTTTTCTTTTAAATAAAAGAAACCATTAAGCTCAGGATATTGTTTGGGGAATGTTTTAAGATGAGACTAACAAAAGAAACAATATGCTTGGCAAAAAAAGTAATGACATTGAAGTTAGCATCATTGTCCATGTGAAGAAGTAAAGGGAGTTGCAACAGCAGGTGAGTGAGTTTGTGTGTTTGACTTTGTGTTGTTTCCATTGAGATATACCAATGAAGAAGCTAATTAAAGGTTGCTGCTACTTTCTTCAAAAGCCTGCCACCTTTTGAGTGCTTCTGGCAATGACATATCAAGGTCTATTCCATATATGTCATCAACATTTGTTTCTGAAGGCTTCCATACCCCAACAAGAGGTGACAACACATTCACCGTGTGACTCATGTCAGGACGCTGATAAGGCTCCCTTGCACAGCAGTGCCCTGCTAACTCTGCCACAGTGCTAACACTGGCTAAGCTTGCCTCATTAACTTCAATTGTTGGATCGATGATTGTTTGGAATGAATCTTTGTTGACTAACATCTTACGGAACCATGTAACAAGGTGGATGTTCTCTTCTGGTTGGCTATCATCAAGTGCTTTCCTTCCGGTTATCATCTCCATAAGAATCACTCCAAAACTATATACATCAACCTTTGTTGTAAGTCGTCCAGTGGCTGCCCAATCATTCACGAAATTCTCGTGTTAGTTCCTTGAATATTTGAACAAAAAAGAATAAAAATTAACTTTATAAAAAAATCAACCACTAGTCATCCTATGATCATTGGAGGAAAAAACCAAGTGACTTATTTTTATAAAATGCAGCAACCACCCGGGGCTAAGCAAATAAACAACAACAACGATCGATTACTCATTTTTGGTAAATAATGTTTTGCTTTCTGATAAACAAAACTAAATATCAACCCTCAAAGTTATAGCAATTTTATAACTTTTGTGAAGTGGCTAAAGAGGAGTACAAAGAAGTCTGCCTTTGGTGAATGCACAAGTGAAAACATTTAAAATATTTGTTAGCTGTGTTTTGATTCATAAGAACCAAAGTCAAATATAACAAGCATAACAAATCATTATTTATCCAGGCAAAGGGAACCTAAATTTTAAAAAGAGAATTTAAATGCCTACCAACCTGCATATTCTGGTGCCATATATCCAAAAGTTCCTGCAAGTCTAGTTTGAAATGAGGTGTTCCCTTCAGGAGCAAGCCGAACCAATCCAAAGTCAGATACTTTGGCGCGCATATCATGTCCAAGCAAAATGTTGGATGGTTTGAGATCCCTGTGGATAAAAGTTTGTTGTGCCAAACCATGAAGATATTCAACACCTCTAGCAACATCCAAGGCAATACTAAGCCTTGTCTTCCATTCCAATGGTTTTATCCCTTCACTTTTCCAATTAATCAAATGTTTACTAAGAGCACCCTGAGGCATGTATTCATAGACAAGAAGTCTCTCACTTCCATCCAAGCAAAACCCCAAGAGTGCAACCAAATTTCTATGTCGAACCTTAGTAAGCACTGCAATTTCGGCCGTGAACTCACTCAACCCTTTCTCATCCACCAATCCTGCTGATTGCATCCTTTTCACTGCAATTTGTGTCCCATCATACAACTCTCCTTTGTATACAGTGCCAAATCCTCCCCTTCCCAATATGTTTTCCTCACTAAAATTGTTCGTAACTTCTCTCAAAACATGAATTGGAATTAACATGTTACCAGCTTCCCCTTGATAAACACTACATGTGGGACTTAATAACGTACTAGCAGTACCTTCTCCATAACCTCCGACACTTATCTTCACAGCATTTCCATCCCCATAGTGGTGAGGAAGTGCCATAATTGCAGTTGAATCTTGAGCTTTCTCCTCATGCTTCCACTTTCTCTTAAACTTAACAAGTATCAGAATCCCGATAACAAGTACAATAGCCGCCACCACAATTCCAACAACGACTGCAATATTATGGTTACTACTATGATTGCTACTACCAATGATGTTACCACTCCGTCCATTGCCAGAAGCCGAAGCAGTTGGTTTATTTTTTCCAATATCAGGATTCCCTGCTAATTTAACAGCTACATCTTTACGAAACAATGGCACATGGCCATACAAATGATTATTGGAAATATCCAACTCTTGTAGATGAGGCATACCAGCAAGTTCATTTGGTATGGTGCTCGTCAAACTATTGTTAGCAAGAAGCAACTTTGTCACAGAAGTAAAACTAGAAAAACATGGACAAATAGTGCCAGACAAACCCATGTTCTGAAAGTTGATAACTGAAATGTTTTCATCAGTGCAAACTATACCTATCCATCTCTTAGTACAAGGATCATTACCCTGCCAACTTTGAGCAAAACTGAGAGGATAACCAAAACGTTCAGCAACAGATAGCAAAGCAGTTACTTGGGGACTACACGGCTGCCCGGGCACATTTGTACAAAACTGATTCCTCCCATTATCCATGTTATTGTCAACTCCTACATTATCTCTAAACTCGGGACGAGGTCCTTGAAGAACATTATTGGTTAAGTTCACAAACTGGAGTTGTGGAAGAGACATTAGAGAGGGTGGAACAACACCGGTCAACAGGTTATCCCTTAAATTCACATTAACAAGTTGATCATGGCGTGAAAAGTCTGGTATAGGACCCGTGAATGAATTCCCATTAGCCCAAATTACCCTCAAAGATGTCATGTCACTTAACACAGCAAGAGTGCCATTGAGTTTAGATACGCTAGTCTGTCCGTTCACCAAAAGGTGCTCAATGGAACTACCGGAGAGGCTTGCAGGCAAGGGACCTTCTAGAAGATTACCAGACAAGGCCAAGTAAAGCAAACCTGCGAAGGGACCACCTTTGCCAAAGAAGTCTGGGATTGTCCCAACAAAGTTAACACTTTGAGCACTGAAGGTTTGGAGTGCAACACAATCCTTGAGAGTGTCGGGAATGGGCCATCTAGCGAAGTAGTTGTCATCAATTCTAATCTCTTGCAAACTTCCCATGCCCTTGAAGAAATCATTGGGAAAGGAGGTGAAATGGTTGTCATGGATGATGAGCTTCTGCAATGATTTTGAGAGGTAGGGGAATGGCCCCACGAGACTGTTGCTTTGGCACTCAAAACGTTCCAAAGCGGTCAGCTTCACAAGGTCCATGGGGAGAAAGCCGTCAAGATTCTGACTCCCAATCTGAATGGCCACCACACGTTTGTTAGACGAATCACACACAACGTGTCTCCATTTGCATATATCTTGGCCTATCCATTGGAAACTAATGGGGGCATTGATCGAGTTCTTCAGGATGGCCATGACATCCGCATCGTCACACCTAGCTGAGATCACAAGAAAAGAAAACACCAAAAGATAACAAGGAATGTTGAGGAACGTCCAAACCCCAATGCAAGTTTTCACCATTTTCTTTTTGTTTATCTTTTATTGAGAGATAAAATAAAAAGAAAATAGGAAGAGATGGGGATGAAACTAGAGAATGTATCCAAGCCCCAAAAGGGTTTAAAGGAGGAGTTGATCACATTGCATTGGAGGGGGTGGGGGAAGAGGAGGAGGAACCTCCCAACGGAAAAAGCGAAATGCAAAAGCAAAAGAAAATGCAGAGGTTGTTTTGTTTTGGTAAGGGAGAAAATGGTGGGGGACACGTGCATGTGTGGACCCCTATCCTTTGGAGGTTTCCGAATCAATGGCTTGCATTGCATCTTACAATCCCACTCCTCGGACTGCACATAATGTTTGTAGTAATAACTTGAGTTCGTTGGAGGGAGATAAGGTGGTGGATCTATTGATATGCCATTTTTTTATATCAAATCATTTATTTTTCTCACCACTTATCTCCTTTCTTTAAATTCAAGTTGATTTTCTTAAATTGCTTAGTTTAAGTGTAAATATTATATTTTAATCCAAAACTTCTTAACTATGCTCAAAATTTATTATCTATTATTAAAAAAAATTATAATTTCACTATTAAAATATTTTTTAAGTTGAAATAATTATAAAATAAATAAATAAAATTGTTATAAATATTTTCCTTTTCAAAACAATTATTTTAGTCTTGCATTAAATAAAATAATTAAAATTAAAATTCATAATAAATAAATATATTTGAATATATAAATTATATTTTAGATTTATATTTAATATAATTTAAATTATATAATAAGATTATTTTTAAATATTGACAAATTACTTTAAATAATATTAAAATTTAGTTTAGAGATAAAAATAAACTAGCGTAAATTAAAAATAATAGATAGTTAAAAAGATAAAGTATACAAATAAAAATAAGATGATAATGGTTTGAGATTCTTAATAGAAATTTTTTGAGTAGTTTTTGTACCATCCCATAATTCATAATTAGAAATAAATAGACTTTTAAAGATTAATGTGTAATTTTCAAGTTTAAGAGTGAATAAATATATTTAAACTAATTTAAAATAAGTTAAATGATGTATATGAGTGTATATTATATATATAATATATATATATAATGCAATTAATTAATTTCTAAACAAAAAATGTAATGTCATTTATTACAATAGTAATCCATAATAAAAATATGAAAGCTATTGTTGAAATTTAAATTTCAAAAGTTAGAAAACATTATTTCAGTCGTAATACAATCACCAATAACAATGAATTTCTTCATAAAATAAAAACATTATACTCAAATGTAATAATTTTTTATACAAGTTATATTAAGATACCAACTACAGAGTGTATCTACAAACAAATTTAAAGAATAAATACATAAACATATTCGATTACAAATAATTGTCATTCAACTAACACTTAACCAATATAAAGCAAAACTAAACAAACAAATACCAAGTCTTCCAACTCCTTTTAGTTTTAACAATTATCATTCACATATTTTGAAAACAACTCTCTTAACGAGATATAATCCTAGTGAATAGAAACAAATTCAAAAAGAGTTCACAAATAATGTTTATTTTTAATCATTGTGGCAACCAAAAACCCTGTCCATGATACCTACAAGTTAAACTTATAAAATAATCATTTACACATGTACTAAAAATAAAAGATTTTATAAGAAAACAATATCACCTGGTAAGATTTAATTAGAATCACTTAACTCAACTCTTTCATTCACCTTCTTCATCTTGAATGGAAAGCATGACATAACTTATCCCAAATAAAAATACGTGACAGAGTTACGTATTCATCTTAGTTAATGATAAACTTCATAAATAGCATTATTCTGAATCAAGTATAAGACATATACCATAAACATATAATTGCAATAAATTGATAATATTCATCACCACATTTATATATCAAAGACTTGGTGCCTCTCGTAATCACCTTACTTGACTTATTGGTTTCTATAACACATTTGAATATCATATTCATTTATCATTTTGGTTCTCACAATTAGCGAGTCATTGACTCAATGTGAATCTCATATTTACCTATCATTTGGTTCTCATAACCAATGTTACTAAGGTCTATGAGCTTATATCCATACAATGATATCTCACAACTTCTCCATCCAAGAGGCATTTCATATTTAATCTTAAATGTAGACATGTTTAACAAATTAGGTGTCCCATCCCAAGTGGTAATATCTTTTATTCTATTTTTCATAATAGAATATCTACTATCATTCATTCTTAGTAAGTAATAACTAACTCTAATGATAATAAATTATGTCATTCTCGATAGGTGGATTCTCAAACCCCTATACAATTTTTAAAAGTCTAATTATTTCTAATTATGAATTTTTGGATGTTACATTTTCTCGTCCTTGAAATTTGTTTTATACCTAATCAATCTTAAAGAAAAACAAATTGTATCACAAAACATATTAATAACTCAACATACAAATCACACTAAGATTTGTTTAGTACAACATCTAAGGTAACATGCCAATAATAAAGATGAATTTAAACATGTATGTACACAAATCAAGGTCTAGAAATATAATATCAAACAAAAACCAAAGGGGAGGAATATAACATTACATCAATTAATGGATTTTAAGTGGGCAATTGAAAATCTAAACGAGGTAAAAAATAAAATAATTTTACATATGTCATCCTAAACACATTATAGTAAATACATTTGATAGATTATACTTTATTATAAATTTCAATATAATACATACATATTCTCACACTAACTACATATATCTGGTCTCTAAGAAAATAATACATTTACACTTCATCAAGGTCATATAATTAATTCTTGAGGATTATAACATAATTACATTTGATAAAAAAATCTTCATAAGAAGGTCTAATGCAATTACATCTAAAGAGACAATGATCAACATTGAAAGGTTACAATTTTGTCTTATTGCATATAAAGTTGAATTACAACTATCAATTTATATAATGCAATTGCTAAAATGTAATTATTAGAATCTTTTATATAATAAAAAAATAGATGATGATGCACAAATTTAAAGAGAATTTTCGATCAAGTTTTAGAAAGAAAATAAAAGAATTAATGGAGAAAGAAATTAAATTATGAATTGAAGTCATGACATGCAATTACTAGCACAAATAATAATAACTTAGATAATTGTAACTTTTAACACATGAAAACGAGTAAATTATTAACATCACTTAAGTGAAATTTCAACATATCAATAATCATCTTTTCCATAATTTTTTTTTCTAAGAATAATATCAACATCATGAATAAAACATAAAATGCTAAATTCTTATAATTTTTTATATTTATGTGTTCGAGAAATCTCCAAGCACATTATAGAGTATCAATCTCTATATCAAAACCTTGGAAAAAATTCAAAATCAAATAATTTTTCACCTATTCAATTATAACTATAATCAAAGGGGTAGAAAGATAATGAATAGCCATATTTTTAACTATTTAAAATCTTGTCAAATTTTGCTACCTATGCAAATTTAGAATTCTAGGTAATTAAATGGGCATAACACATTTAGGAAAGTTTAATATCAATTTTTTTTTTCTAAAAATCATAGTCAATTATTACAAAAAAAAATCATGTAAATATTAGCATGTATTACTTATCGTAATTAATATGAGTTATTATCAAAATTTAAAATTTAAAAGTTAGAGAAGTTTGATACATTGTTTCAGTTGAAAACAATAACCTGCACACTACACATTCAAAAGAGAGAGAAAATAACACTGAGAACGTCTAATAAAAAAAGAGAGTAGAAATTTTATTTTTCAAATTGTATAATCTATTTTATAATATAGGAGTAGATAGGCACGATGAGAAAATAAACAGTGACAAATTGTTATATTAAATGCTTAAAGTTAAAAATATTACTTTACTCCAATCAAATTTTTATAACTTTATAAATATTTGTAATTACAAAATCAAATTATTTTATGAGTTTAATAGTTACGCACTATAAATGTAAAATAATTTTAATTATTAAATCATAAATCACAATTAATATGAATTTAAGATAATTATTGTAAAAATAAATGAATTTATCATATATAATAATTTGTTATTGGATGGTTGCATAAAATTATTTTACACCGTAAGTCTACAGTTTATTTTTTCTTATTTTGTATTTTGAAACTTTAAATATGAAAATTCATTGACAAATCAAATTAGTTTGAGTTTAATTATTTCAACCACACAAGATAAAAGCTTTCCTACTAATAGTTAACATTTATGAATTTAATTTTATAAAATTGCTTTTAGTTAAAATTAGATTTGAAGTAAAGTGAGTTATATTTAAAAAGTAAATTTATAATAAAATAATGTAAAATAATTAACTTGATGTACTTTCTTTTAGTCAAATGTATTTTTAAGAACAAATTTAATTTTAAATTATTACTTACAAACACAAAAAATGATTAAAATTACATTTATAATGCTTCAATTGGTATTTCAATGAACATGGCTCAACAAGTATTTAATGAATATCAATACTTTTTGAAACATATAAATAATTGTTCATTTATGTATTTTTTAATATAAATATAAAAAATTTTAAATAAAAACATTGAGGTAAACTTTTGTTTGATTATTGTTTTTTCTCAAGTTATTTATTTGATTAGTTGCACTTTTTTATTAAATAAAATATTTGCCTTTTTGTTTTGAAAGCTTCTCAAACTGGTTCAAAATAGACAGATTCCTTCAATAAAAAGGTGTTTGCTTTAAATTTAACTCGAAACTAGTTTACCAAGTTCCTTTTTTTTAACCTTTATGATTTTAATTTTTGCATGTATTGATTTTTATGGTTGAAACAATACACATAAAATTGTTATCTGTGAATAATTTTCTATCTATCCTGTTTTATGACAAATTCTTCAAAGGTCTTTTCATATAGATGAATTTAAGAGTAAATGAATTAGACTTGTTTTCACTACAGATGGTTAAGTATATACATCATTGAATATTATGATTAATTGTATAATTGGAACAGTAGGGGAAAAAAGATTTAGGTTAGTTGAATTTTATTTTCTAAATTGACAATACCGATACTAGAAAATCACTTTCTAGTGAAATCAATTTAGAAAATGGAACTTTTTAGAGATATAAAAAATCCATTCACTGCAAACAAAAATGTGATTCATGGTGGTCAAAAAAAGTTATTTGTTTTAATTATAAAAAATCACTGTAACAAAATACTCACTTACATTTCATAAACAAATTACTCTTCTATCAGCATTGAGATTAAAATTGATGCAGAATAAAAGAGACAAGATAACAACTACATAGTACTGGTAATATATAAAAGAATGCAATTATTAGAAAGATTATAAAGTGATACCTTCATTTTCTCTTGCAACTTTTTAGAACCAAATTGTTCTCCTTCTGTTAAAATGTCCATTTGAAGTCATGGCTTACTGGCCTATATGTTCGTAAACAAAACTCACTACCAAAAAGCATAGCAAAATTTTCCAGATCAACAATTGCTTGATTGAAAAGAATGAAAAAAAAAGACATAAAAATAAGCACAAGAAAATGTTTCTACACTAAAATGCCGCCCTTGACAAGATTAAAAATTTCCACATCCTACCACGATTGATATTTGACTATTAAGAAAAATATTATTGAAAAAGGAAATAGGAAACTAACATTTAGATTCCAGATTTTTCATGAGCATCATAAGCTTGTCTTTGAGCCTTGAGTCACCTAGAGCTTGGTAAGCCTCACCTAAAAGCAGAGTATAAGGAAATAACTAATGACTATGAAGGTTGATTAACAATGGTAAAATCCAAGCTAATATATAATATTCAAAGAAAGACAGTAGGATTAACAAAATGGTATTAACTATTAACACACCATGATATTACCTATTTTGTTAAAGACATACGTCCAACACATATACATTGGGAAAAATAACAATAGGAGATAACAAAGCAATATAAAATTCAATAAGATTTGAAATATTTGGTGTTGTATATGTTCACATTCGACAAGGTAAATGGCAATAGATGAATTCCAAGATACAACTTAAAGTTTGAATAGTTCCAAAATACCATAATGCAAGTTATGCCATGTTAACATGAATATGATCTCAAGAATTATGGTTCTTGATTTAATGATCATATTGACAAGAAAAACAAATTGATGATAATTAGTTGGGTGAGAATTTACTTACTCTAGGTGCGAGACTCGTATATTTATATCATTATATAATTTTTTACGGGAAGACAAGTTTTTTTTATCAATTAACAAGATAATCCAGGTATGATGACATTCAGTGCCCTTAAATATTCCTAAACTGAAACATAACTTGTCAAGAATAAGAATAAAACATGGAGAAAGTGAATCCATAACTTGGAGAGAGAGAAACTATTCAATCTATTTATTATCTTTCAATAGGCATGTACATTGGTATTTATATCTCAAGGAAAAGCAAACTTGTGCCTACACGAATGGTATAGAAGAAGAGAAATAAATAGCATGATGAAGCTACTTGGTCATATTTTAAAACTTGGTACAAGATGATAACCATCAAAATTGTAAATGAAGTATAAAAAAGACACTATGAAGTTGTATTTCATATTTCCTATTTAGACTATCATTGGCTGTAGAAATATTTCAATTTCATCGCATATAAGCTAGATTGTATTGGATAAAGTAAGCAATCAAAGGGAGTAAACATCTTTTTTTGAAACTAGCAAAATGGACAGATCCAATCATAGCAGAGTTTTTCTCCTGTTTTATTCATCTTTTATGTAGCTAAAAATATAGGTCACTTACAATAACAACTAATGAATTTCAAATTACAATGTTAGTGATTGCATAACTTTAATAAACAACAAATAGAAGAAATAGAAACTTAATTAGCACTAACCGCCTCTACCAGATATTGATAAGAATGAACGATGATAAAACAAAAGAAAAAATATATTTAAAAGGTCCAAAGACAATTCTTGGACATTTTATCTAAAAGAATGCCTAATGACTTACACCACATCTATCTAAAAGCAAACACTAGTATCTTAATGAACTACTTCCACCAACCTCCTATTTTGCTTGAAGCCTAAACTGTGTGCAAAGAAACATGAAGTAAGTCATTGGGCATATAAATGAGTGTTATGATGCATGTGTGTTTAACACTGATACTGCAAAAAAACTGCAAGAGATCAACCTCTATTTCATTGTTAGACCAATTACATGTTGAATAATTGGTTACTCACATACAGATTACAACAAGCAAGACTTGAAGAGAGAAAACTATGGTTGCATTGCATGGAATAAATGTAAAGCAATCATCCCAAATCAACATAGTTGGAAATTTAGCATTCTTGAACTTTTTTATATGAAAAGTTATTTAATACAAAAAGTGGGATATGAGCTAAGACCATTGGATTCCTCTCTTTAAATTTCTTAATAAAAGAAAACAAGATCTTCTACTTATCTTTTTATATTTACATATACCAACTGGGACTGAATCCACCTAAGCAAGCTTGGTTTTGTTTTTTTTTTTTTGGTTCTTGTTATAATTTTTTTTTAGCTATGATCCTTCTCTTTAGGATTTGTCTGATAAATCTAATAGAAAAATTATAAGAATCATATTAAAAAAATTACAAGATCAAAAAATTAAAAGGATTAAAGTAAAAATAATCCTATATTATAAAGATTAAACAACTATTTTCTAAAATTTAAAAGAATAATCTTTCAACTATCACAAATGCACTAGTGGGACACAAATAT
This sequence comes from Mucuna pruriens, assembly GCA_025330945.1. NCBI lineage: Eukaryota > Viridiplantae > Streptophyta > Magnoliopsida > Fabales > Fabaceae > Mucuna > Mucuna pruriens. The sequence continues at coordinate 1,117,226 of JAENHJ010000179.1, read as the reverse complement.
TAAACTTACAAGCACCAATGACTATAAATTTTTTTATAAAATTAAACCTTAAACATACAATGATGCAATTACTCTTATAAGTTGTGAAGCAAATATAACATATTATATCAGTAGAAAGGAGCGATAAAGCAAAACCGTGGTAACAAAACAAATGATGGTGCATGAGTATATAATGACAAAGAAAGCAGAGAAAATATGAACATATGAACAACATAGGACAAGCAAATAATAATAATAATAACAATAAGAAGAAGAAGAAGAAGAAGAAGAAGAAGAAGAAAATAAAAATAATATACATGACCTACCTTAAGAAAATTCATGACTTCACTAACTTCTCTCTTCTCATGTGTTACCAGTTGTTTTACTAACAATAATAACATTGTGTGGTTTTTTTATTGCACGTTCATGCAGTATTATTTGTTGTACTACATTTGCTTGTTTTATGTTTAAATTTTTTGTTTCCATTTGATATATTTGTTTTATATCCGGAGGTGATTACGCCATTGCATGTCTTCTACGAAGTTATATAATATTTAAATTTTATCGTTATTTTTACTATTCACCTAAGCATTTGTTGTAGGTTTAACTTTTCTGCCCCCAACTAGTACATATGTAGTGTTTAAAGGTTTATATTTTATTTTATAAATTTTGCTTAAATTACTATTTAGATTCTAAAATGCATGATTATTTTTTATTCTACATTCTTATATTTGTAGTGTTTGACTGTTTAATTTTTATAATTTGGCTTAAATGATTTAGTTCTTATAATATAAGATTATTTTTAGTTTGGTTCTCTTAGTTTTTTTTATATTTTTTTCATTTTAATCCTCTTAAATTTTTTTTTATAAATTTCTTTTTCTACTTTAGTTTATGTATTTTTCTGTTAAATTTAGTGGACGAAGCCTATTGACAAGGAGCTTGATGAAATAAAAAAATATATAGTAGGGACAAAAATGAAAAAAATATAAAAAGGATAGAAACCAACAAATCCTTATATTGTAGGTACCAGAAAATTATTGAAACTTTTTAGAAAATACTAGAAAATAAAATAAAATAGGAAATGATACGGCTAATAAATCATATGATGTGTGAAAAAAAGTGTATAGTCTAAATCAATTGCATCATAATCACTTAAAAAAAAAATCTATTATATTGTTTAAATAGCATCATGCTTTGTACATTGGTTAAATTTTAATCAACCTAAATATGAAATTATTGTTTTGTACATGTGTAATAAGGGTAAATTCGGATAAATTAGTTATAATAACTTAATGTCAACAAATACTAAAGAGTTAGTTGTCTTTGAGGTTGCACATACATTCTCTGGTTTTATTTTTAAGTTTAGGGTTTAGATTTGTTATATTACTCTTTGTTATCCCTCAAATAATATTAATATCCTTCTTTTACAAGTTTGTAATTACTTAAAATATACTTTATTTAATAATTTAAAAATTAATTATGCAATTAATAATATTTCAAATATTACTTAATTAATGGTACTTTGAGTAATTAATAATAGTAATTAATAATAGTAATGGTACTTAAATTTTGCCTTAATAACTATAGTTGACCTTGTTGTGAATCATTATTATGTATATTGTTGAAGTAAAATTTCAATTTTCTTAAAAATAACACAAAATCATAAAACACTATATCATGTTTGGTTTGCAATACTTAAGTGAACTCATGTGTTGTTACCATTAAGGGTCATTTAACCCACATAAACAAAAAACCTTATACCAGTATGCAATATAACATTAAATGTGGGATATAATAGTTTTTAATTGGATAATTGAGATTAAAAAGGCAAAATAATAAGTATAAACTCCTTATTTTAATCTTTCATGTCAATTGGCCTTTCTCCCTTATCCTATCCCTATTAGCCAACCTTTTTCTCCCCTACACTCACAATCTCCACTTACAACTCTCACCTTACTACCATCACAAAAATCATCGTGTGCAACCAGCAAATGTAACAAAACTTGAAATATCACCATTAATGTTGCCAAACGTTCTATGCCCTACCATTGTTACCCTTACCCCTTAATCACCACTAATTCTCCTAACCATCATTATTGAAAATCCACCATATAGACCAACAATGGCCACCCGAATCAGAGTCTCAATGACACACAAACACAAATATCAAAACCATCGCAACAGGCAAACATTGCACCACATTATATGTATCAATAAGAGAATTGAATCATTGACCTCTACCATGCCATTATTACGTGAGAATCTTGTGTTACCATTGTGAACATATGTCAACAATCGAGCCCATCTATTGTTAGAAAACTATGCATTGCCATTATTAAAACTTCGTCAATATTACTTCAAAACACCACAAAAAAAATGTCCCACATCATCATTACCTCACACCATTTAACAACTTTACATCAACATTTGTTATTGCATTGCTTCTGAACAAATAAAATCAAATGAAAGACATGAAAGATGACAAGTTTAATTTTTATTGTTATTTATTTATTTTCCTTCGTATATCAATGCATAATTTATGTAACCTCACTATTAAATTACATAATTATATGTGAGTTTAGTATTTTTGCATTATTGGTGTAAAAAAAATTTACGATGTCAACCAATAAAAAATCACAGTAGATATGATCTCCATTGTGTAAACAATAAGGCTATAAAGTCACTTGTTTTATGCCTCATCGGAAATGTAAGTATTAATGTCTATCATAATTTAGTTTTAATATTTAAATAATAACTTAAATATGTTCTAAGATCTTACAAATATGACTATATAATTTTAGTTACAAATATGACAATTTTTTTTATCATTTATATATTTTAACATTTTCTTAATGTTATTTTCTAGTTAACTATAGTTAGTTTAGTGTGAATATAGTTAACAAAATGAATAATATTAATTAAGATTATTAAAATAATAAAAATTATTTTAAACTAAGATAATTATATTATTTTTAGGTGCATAATTCAATTAATTATTATATTTATTATTTTATATAAATAAAATAATTATATATAATTTAATTTATAATTTATTTTAATATATTATGAGTAATAATTATTGTTATTTTAATATTGTTCTTACTTTTCAACTAACTAATCTATTTTTAGTTTTTTATTTAAAAAAACCATTATAATTACATCTTTATAATTTAATGTTAATACACTCCTTTTAATGTTATTTAATATAATTTATTTTTTTAATACACCTTAAATAATAATGTTGTCTCTAAAAATAAAAATAAATAAAAATATAATATAACAATAGTAAATTATATTTTAAATAGTCAAAATTAATAAATTAAAATTTGAAAATAATATTAAAATTAAATTAGAAATGTTTAAATAAATTATAATTTAAAAACATTATATTAAAAATAAACATAATTAAAAAATAAATTTATCAACAAATTCCAAATTGTAATGTTGTTAGTGTGATTATATATTTTTTTTCTTTTAAAAAATTATGGTTAACAATATATTGGAGCATTCTAGAATAAAAAAAATACAAAACTTGAATATAAGACTGGAATTGATATTTTATCGAAATTTGAGAATCCATTTCTTGTTGAAAAAGATTTGAAGATGCTCTTAATATACAAAGCAAAGTACGCATTTCACTCACAAAAACAAACAAACCCTTCTCAATCGGTTCTTCCTCCTTCCACCTTCCAAGATCGCCGGTTACGTTAAGTCCCAAACCCAAACCCTAACCCTAACCCTAGCTATTCGAATTCTCCGTGGAACACTGAAATTCCGTCATGGCGACGACTTTGGTGAGTTCCGCGGGTGGGATGCTGGCGATGCTGAACGAGTCCCATCTGTCGCTGAAGCTTCACGCCCTCTCTAACCTCAACAACTTGGTCGACACCTTCTGGCCCGAGATCTCCACCAGTCTCCCAAAGATGTCCGCATTCTCCTTTTCCCTCTCGATCTCTTCTTTCGATTTGGGTTTTGCGTGTGGTTTTTCTTTGCGTTCTTTAGATTAAAGTGTTATGGTTTCAATTGCTACGCTCTTTTAGTTTCTTCGAGTATATTAGCTGTTTAATTGTAGTGATTGGGTTGTATTTGGTTTTAATTGCGCTTTAGTAGTCAATTTTTATTTGCAAGGGGTCCATTGCATTCTTATAGTAACTCACTTCCCATATACATTTAGTGATAAAATTCCATGATTCAAGAGGGGGTCTTCAAAGCATGGCTTCCCAATCAAGGGAAATGGTTTCAGGGAATCTTTTTTGTACTGCAATTTGAAGACTTTGTTTTTTATGCTTTTGGTCCTTGTTCGGCTTGATGATCTGATTGTTTGGTTGAATTAAATCTTTGGTGTGCGTGGTTGGAAGTGGGAATGTCGAGGATTGAACTTGTGTGTTTTGATATACGTGTTGAACAGAGAGAGTTTGCATGAAGATGAGGAATTTGATCAACATCAAAGGCAACTTGCTGCACTTCTCGTGTCGAAGGTATTTGTGTTCTGTTCATTATTTGAACATCTTCTATTGAGAATTTATGTGGTGCTATTTTTTGCTTATAAAATCACTTACTTTGAGATGGATATTTTTTCATAATATTTGAGATAGAGGAAATAAGTATCGGCTTTCATCTCTTTTTGATTTTACTCTACTTTTAAACCAGTCACCAAAGGACATATCTTTTCTCAGTTCCGAAAATTTTTATTCTCAGACACCGAAGTTGGTTTCATGGCTTGTCATTTATGATCTAATTTTGCTTCACTCCTTAATCTTCAGGTCTTTTATTACTTGGGTGAACTTAATGATTCGTTATCTTATGCCCTTGGAGCTGGTCCTCTGTTTGATGTTTCAGAGGACTCCGACTATGTGCACACTCTTCTTGGTGAGAGTTATTATCTGGTTTTGTTTTTCTTTTTTTTTTTTTTATGAGCCAATTGTATACAGACCTTGCCAGGGGATCTCTTTGTCTATGGAAGTAAGATTGAATTGGTAATATTGGTTCAGTTGTTGTTACTTGTTAGTGGGTTGATTTATTTCATTTTAGTACTCTTAATTGTTTAGTAATTAATATAAATATATCTTGAGCTATAGTAAAATCATAATAAGATCCAATGGACATTTTGTTTACTTTCTTTTATCTTCAGCTAAAGCCATAGATGAATATGCTAGTCTCAAGTCTAAGGCAGCAGAGTCAAGTGATGAATCTATCCAAGTGGACCCAAGGTTGGAAGCAATTGTGGAGAGACTGTTGGATAAGTATGTGTGACATAATCATTGTTCTGGTTTCTGTATCCAAATGTATCTTGACTCTTGGAATTCCCTCACTTTTTGTTGCTTTTCCCTAATATAGGTGCATTGTGGATGGAAAATACCAACAAGCTATGGGAACTGCTATTGAATGCAGGAGATTAGATAAACTGGAGGAGGCGATCACAAGGAGTGACAATATCCAAGGAACTCTTTCATATTGCATTTATGTCTCTCATTCCTTTGTCAACCTTAGGGAGTACAGACAGGAGGTAAGGGAAATGAAGATTTTCTAGTTATATTTAAGTCCTATACACAGTATGTATCTACCGATTTTTTCATTTCCTTTTACCTTCTTTCAAATTTAGTTGCAGGGTTGTATTCTATTGAGATGGGTCATGGTTTTAATTATTGTTGAAATATCTCTCCGGGCTTTGATTCTTAACTTTTATCAATTGTGTACTCAAATGGGATGAACATTTGGCCACTGGACGGTTTATACATTCAAGGATGTGGAAGACTTGTTGAATACTATCTGAAACAGAACTGAAAAAATTGTAGGAATAAATAAAATTTGTCCTTTGACAACTTTTTGGCTTGTGGCATGACTTGCAACTTACAAAATGTGAAAAATACTTTTTAAGTATAGTGTTTCTGGCAGAAGGTTGACATTGATCCTTGTTCTTTTTGTCCAGGTTCTCCGTCTCCTTGTTAAAGTATTTCAAAAGCTTCCTTCACCAGATTATCTGAGCATTTGCCAATGTCTTATGTTCTTGGATGAGCCAGAGGGTGTTTCAAGCATATTAGAGAAGCTTTTACGTTCCGAAAACAAAGATGATGCTCTTTTGGCATTTCAAATAGCTTTTGATTTGGTAGAGAATGAACACCAAGCTTTTCTTCTAAATGTTAGAGATCGCCTTGCAGCACCTAAGTCTCAGCCTTCAGAACCTGCACAGCCGAAACCCAGTGAAGCAGCTTCTACTCAAAATGCTAGTGTGAATGAACAGGATGATGTTCAAATGACAGATGGTGATTCCGCTTCTACTGTCGATGTGCCAGAGGATCCAATTGAAACCATGTATGCTGAGAGGTTAAACAAAATAAAGGGAATTTTGTCTGGGGAAACTTCAATACAGTTGACTCTGCAGTTCCTTTACAGTCATAACAAGTGAGGCAATTTCTATGGTCATATCGGTCGATGTGACTCATTTCTTTGTTGGTTTTAGTCTCACTGAAGTATTATTTTCGTTCTTATACTTCTTTGTTGTAATTTGCATTTAGATCTGACCTCCTTATTCTAAAGACAATAAAGCAGTCTGTGGAGATGAGGAATAGTGTCTGTCATAGTGCTACAATATATGCCAATGCAATAATGCATGCTGGAACAACTGTGGATACTTTTCTCAGGGAAAATTTGGTCAGTTATTGTAGCTTGTTTTCTCTTTATCCCCTCTCTCTATGATTTCCCATACATTTTGATTGCTTTCCATCCTTAAGAATTTTGTCCCTTGAAACTTTTAGGATTGGTTGAGCAGAGCTACTAATTGGGCCAAATTTAGTGCAACTGCTGGTCTTGGTGTTATCCATAGAGGCCATTTGCAGCAGGGAAGGTCACTGATGGCACCATACTTACCTCAGGGTGGGACTGGAGGTGGTGGTAGTCCATACTCAGAGGGTGGTGCTCTCTATGCCCTTGGTCTTATTCATGCTAACCATGGAGAGGGTATCAAACAATTTCTTCGTGATAGCCTGCGCAGTACTACTGTTGAGGTGCTCATAAATAATGTTCATGTTCTTTTTGCAGAACAAGAAACAACCTATGGTTATATTTAATACGATTTTTATGAGCAGGTTATTCAACATGGTGCATGTTTAGGTCTTGGATTGGCCTCCCTAGGAACTGCTGATGAGGACATTTATGAAGAAATAAAAAACGTTCTCTACACTGATAGTGCTGTTGCTGGCGAGGCTGCTGGTATAAGTATGGGCTTACTCATGGTTGGAACTGGCAGTGATAAGGCAAATGAGATGCTCACTTATGCACATGAGACACAACATGAAAAGATTATTAGGTAAAGGTGTTTCACTTGACAAGGTGTGAAACTGTTGCTTGTCTTGCTTTGTTATTTATGATTGTTCTATATTTCAGGGGACTAGCATTGGGAATAGCTCTTACAGTTTATGGAAGGGAAGAAGAAGCAGACACTTTGATTGAGCAGATGACTCGGGATCAAGATCCAATATTGCGTTACGGTGGCATGTATGCATTGGCCTTGGCATATAGGGGAACAGCAAACAATAAGGCTATTCGCCAGTTACTACACTTTGCTGTGTCTGATGTGAGTGATGATGTCAGGAGGACTGCAGTTCTAGCATTAGGGTTTGTGTTGTACTCTGATCCAGAGCAGGTTAGTTCTATCTTTTTCTTTTTATTTTCCCTTGTTTGGAATTGCCTTTCTGTGGTTGTAATGTTTTTTTGGGTATTTTTTTCTTATATTTGCAATGCTGTATTTATTGCAGACCCCACGAATTGTTTCCCTCCTATCAGAGTCTTACAATCCACATGTTCGGTATGGAGCCGCTCTTGCTGTGGGTATTTCCTGTGCGGGTACAGGTCTTAGTGAGGCTATCTCTTTGTTGGAGCCTTTGACATCAGATGTTGTTGATTTTGTTCGTCAAGGTGCCCTTATAGCAATGGCTATGGTCATGGTTCAGATCAGTGAAGCTAGTGACTCACGTGTTGGAACATTTAGGTATGTAAGTCCTATTTATTTTGGACAGTGAGGCAATAGACTTGTTTTCTAACATTCCTTGCATTCTAGGCGACAATTGGAGAAAATTATTCTGGACAAACATGAGGATACCATGAGCAAGATGGGAGCTATTTTGGCCTCAGGAATCCTTGATGCTGGTGGCAGAAATGTGACCATAAGGCTACTATCTAAGACAAAACATGATAAAATTACTGCTGTGGTTGGTCTTGCAGTTTTCAGCCAGTTTTGGTATTGGTACCCTCTTATCTATTTCATAAGCTTGTCCTTTTCACCCACAGCTTTTATTGGTCTGAACTATGATCTGAAATCTCCAAAGTTTGAGTTCTTGTCACATGCAAAGCCTTCACTTTTTGAATACCCTAAGCCTACTACTGTTCCCACCACTACTTCAACTGTGAAACTGCCCACTGCTGTTCTGTCAACATCAGCTAAGGCTAAAGCTAGGGCTAAGAAAGCTGAAGAACAGAAGGCTAATGCTGAAATTTCATCTGCTCCTGACTCTACATCAGCTGCACCAGGTGGTGGAAAAGGAAAGTCAACTGGTGAGAAGGATGGAGAGTCAATGCAGGTAATGCATTTTTTTTATTAATTAATGAAGGCCTTCCTTAGACCTTTCTGAATTCAAGGCATTATTTAGAAATTAGAAGACTTCAAAAATAGAAAGAAAAGGATAAGGTTGAAAATTTTCTTTAGATTGCTTGCTAGTTGCTAGCACACGTTGTGTGTATTTGAATTGGCTGCTAAGCCCCAAGAGTATTTCTTGTTTCCTTCCTCATCATTTAGCCCGGATGGTGGGTACTGATTACCCCTGCTCCAAATTATTTGTTGTGTGTAGGTTCAGATTGAGAAGTTCTCGTGACTAGCATTAACTTAATATTTTTAAGTTGATGGAATAGGGATTATGGATTGCAGTTCTGTTACTGATGCTATTTCTTTGGTGGTTACAAAGTAGGTCTAAGACTTGGGTATGTGGGGGGAGGATAGCTAAATTGCTAGTAAATGACTTGGCTCTGATTTGATCCTGGAAATCATTTGCGTGTGGGTGATGGTAGAAATTTTTTCCAATAGATCCATGACTTGTCACATCACATGTATTTGTATTTTGTATGCTTGACGACCTGTTAAATCTCTTCATTTTTTTTTTGAAGGTCGATAGCCCAACGGAGAAGAAATCAGAGCCTGAGCCATCTTTTGAGATTCTGACTAATCCTGCAAGGGTGGTTCCTGCGCAGGAGAAGTTTATTAAATTTTTGCAGGATAGCAGATACGTTCCAGTTAAGTTGGCACCTTCAGGATTTGTGCTTCTCAAAGACTTGCGTCCTACTGAGCCAGAAGTGCTTGCTCTCACTGACACGCCCTCATCTACCACTTCAGCTGCTGGTGGGTCAGCAACAGGTTTGCAGAGTTCTTCATCGGCTATGGCCGTGGATGAGGAACCTCAACCTCCTCAACCATTTGAATACACCTCATGAGCTTGGTCCTGACTCGCTAAGTTCAAATATTCATCGTGGTGCTTATGAAAATTGGTTCTGCCGAGAGGTAGCTACCTGAATGGTTCAAGTCACACTACTGATCTGTTGCCCACTTGAAGTCGAGTTCGAGTTCTGGGGCTTGGAATTTCATTTTTCCTGAATGCACTGTTCTGTGATCTTTGCTCCAATTTGTAGTTAATATGTGAACTGATTCTTACTAAACATTTTCAAAGTGGGCACACGAGCAGCTTGCGGCGAATCTACTGTGTTAATGTGTTTTTTTATTTTATTTTTTCGTATCCGATTTGTTTTTGATGAACTTCTCCAATTTCTGCTCACCAAAAGAGGGGCCAAGGATTCTATTTGTAGAGTAGTTGTGCACTGTCAAAGGGTTTCTTTCTCTTAAAAGAGTATTAGTCTTTCATGTTTTCTGAAAGTGAATTATTTAATCTCACGTATCTCATGTTAATTGTACTAGGTAGTTGTGCAATTATAGAAGGATTTGTGATTGGTGGACTGTGTATGAAAGGGCTAATGAATTCAATCAGATGAGCGGAACTGAACTGAACACTACTAGAGTGGCGTATGTATGATTGGAATTTGGCAGTTCCTTTGGGTTGCCAAGAGGACCAGTTATTCTGCATATTGCCATCTGACTTTATATAGTATTGTTAAGCTTATTCCGTGGAAATTTAATTTAATTAATAACCCGTGTTGAATTGGTAGATCTATGTTGTGAATTGATCTTGATAAGCACTTGTTACTTTATGAGTTGATTTTAGTTTGACACAATTAGTAAAAATGCACCGTCAATGTAATTTTTTACATTATTTACTTATAAAAATAAATTTGACGTAATTTCTGTGATAATTATTAAAAAGTTATCATATATTTTGGTTTGAACGCAGATGATTGTATAAAGTTGTTGACATTGTTAATGTATATATTATTTATAAAAGAATAGAGTAGTAGGCAGCATGAAGCAGATAGGTAGGTAACTTGGTTGCATAAGGGCGAGGGGTATCCACTATCCAAGCAATGTAGCAGACAGTGGAGAGGGTAATATGGATCAAATTCTGGGATAACATCACCAACCACTAGCTCATCCTCAACGATCATAATTGATAGCTTCACTTGTCGTTTTACTTTTAGGGGCTTCTAGTAAGAACCAAGGCCAACAATTATGAGTGCACTTGTGATTATTAAAATAATTTTATATCTTCTCTTTCAAACTATGATAGGTCCTCATTAAAGTTTTTCCTTTATGGTGTTTTAAAGATAACATTAAAATGATTTTAGTACTGACTTATTATTATTATTATTATTGTTTTTAAAACGTATAAGTTTTAAATTCATTGTATTTATAAACACTGTTTAAGTAAAAATTACTCATTCTAATAGCAAATGCCAAGGAGTCAATGGATTGAAAATATTTAATGAAAACACAATATTAGCATATTGAGGACATCAATTCTTCAAATCGTTATTTTTAAGTTCTAGATAAAATATCAACATTTGCCAAAAGAAAAAAAAGTGCTTTCATGTCGTGCTTACACAGTCAACTCTCTCATCTTCTAAACTCAAAAGGTTCTGTCTGCGGATTGTCGTACCCCTCAAATTTGTTTTTTCTTACTTTTTATGATATAAAATCAGCTATATATTAAATTTATATAATCTAGTTTCGAAACTAAATCTTTTAAAATAAAAAAGATAAATCATTCAATTTTTAGATATATTTAAGTGAAAATAAGATTTTATTCATTTTAATTTTGATTTTGACAAACTTCTTTTCATTAAAGTTATAGTTAATAATATTCTATAGTTTTGCGGAGATGTAATAACTAATAAGAATAACAAAAATAATTTGGCCAACCTTCTCCCTCTGCCTGCGGTTGATTTTTACGTCTCAACAAAATGCCTTAAACTTTGACATATACTACAGATAGTCAGAGCAAATGAAAGTTTAAAAATTCAAACAATGAATCCAATAGTTTCCCTAGAAAATGTCAACGATGACCCCACATCTTGGACAGTAGTCCACAGTTGGAATTAGGGTTCGGTTTCAATTAATTTCTAACTTCTACGAGACTTTTTAAATTGTAAAACTTAATTGTCAAATTTTTTCTAAGTAGTAATGTTAAAATGTTTCACTATAGTGTTTTTTATTTACTATAGTGTACTCTGTAGTTTACTCTTCTTAAACTTGATGATGTTCATTAATCTAGTAGAAAACGGAATGATTTAGTAAATAGAAGAATGCTAGATGACCAAACTTTCTTAAAGACTAAAAGAATGTAGAGTTTTCTAGAAAGTTTTGTGCTTTATTTATTCAGTGGTAAATCTAATAGTTTGTAGGCACTAAAAGTACAATGTAAATAAAAAAGAAAATAAATACATTAATGAACTCTGTTATTAAAGTTTTCCGCCAACAAAGTACAAACCGAATTGGATGTGTTCATTTTTGGACGCAGTAGAAAAATATGGGTAAGTTCAAATCAAACTCTAAAATAATTCACATCTATTTATTTGATGAAAGCTATGTTTTTCAGTTTTGATTAGTATCACTTAGAAAGGAAGTTGAGTTGTCTATCTATGATTGAATTTTAGTTTGAATATTAATTTTTTTTCACATAAAAATAAATTAGAGGGACCTACAAAGTGTGTGGAATGTTTGTTTAGATTCTAAATCTATGGTGTACCATACTTTTTAGAACATAATTTTTCCTTTTACAAGTCTACAAAAATCTCACCAACAGGTTGAATGTTTCACTCAAAATGTAAATTAGAGGGCCTACAAAAAAAGCGTGGGTGCTTTTTAAAATTATATATTTATGTTCCATCATCATATTTTTTAAATTGCAATAAAATACTTCTAAAACAAGAGAATCAACATCTACCAGATGCCAACGTAAACAGGCAGTTAAACAAAATTTCATAACTTGTATAGTACAATATTTCAATCAAAAACTAAATTAGAAGTACTTACAATGTAGTGTGGGTTGCTACCATTCATATGATATTGACTTAGTTTTAAAATATTTTAAATATTTATCGTCATATTATAAAGTTAAAAATAATTTTAAAAATGCTAATAGGTAAGAAATAAGAAAGTGAAAAAAAAAATCTATCATTATTTTAAATTTATTTCAACTATAATTTACAACAATTTTTATTAATTAATGATCAATGTATTCTTACAATACTCATTAACGAGACATTACTATTTTATATTTTTTTAATCGAAATGTTATTTTTAAAATAGATGGATAAAAATAATGGAAGAAGAAAAAACATGTAAGATTGTAAGGTGAACTTTTCCCATTTATACATATTATAATTAAGGTTTCTCCCTCTAATTTTTTTTCAGCCTACTTTCCCTCTTGAAACTATCGCATTATATATTATATTATCATCATTAAGTAAATTATATTATATATATACATTATAATATATTAAAAAAATATATTATAATCTAATATTGCGTATTATTATAATAATTATGCTTGCAAAATAATTTTAAAGAAACTAATGATGAAAATATTTTATTATTATTTATAAAAAATTATAATTATCTGCACATATTGTAATTGAGAAATTACTTCACAATCTATTTTTTCGATCATTTTTTATTCATTTTCATGATTATTCTACTGTCTATTCTTTCTTTCTTTTTTTTTTTTACCAATTTGAATGATATTTTCGTACACATTTTCATCAATTTATTTGCCTACGCGCATACTTTTTTTTTTTACTAATTTAAATTATTTTCTCCATTTCCTCACCCATTTATATAATTTTTTTACTCGTTTAAATATTTTTTTCTTATTTGTATGCTTTTTCACTAATTTAAATATTTTTTCATTCTATTTTTTTACCGGTTTACATATTTTTCCGTTTACTTTCGTACTCATTTTTATAATTTTTTTTCTCATTCATTTAAATAGTTTTTTCTCACCCATTTATATACATTTTTACTCATTTAAATAAATTTTAATTAATTTTTCTACTCATTTTCAAAAACATTTCCTACTTATTTGTCTCATTTATTTGAATGACTTTTTTCCTGCTCATTTTATATACATAAATTTATATTTTAATAATGTTATTAGTGAAAAAAATATGAATGTTATTTATGTTTTACAATAAAAAAATCCTTGTTATTATATTGTTATTTTAGAAGTATATTATTTAAATTATTTATTTTTATTACTTTTAGTATTATACTTTATAATATTTTAACTATTATATTAATTAACATAAAAATTATAAAAATATCACATATATATATATATATATATTAACATTTATCAATCATTTATATAAATTTTTTAACATTTATCAATCATTTCACCGTATAATTTTATTAAATATTTATAATATATTAATATATATATGTTTATGATTTTAAATTTACCAGCTAGTTGAACATATAAGTTTACCAAAATACTTCTAATTTGCTAACTCTTTCGGTTAATTAGCAAAGTAGCTTTGCTAATCATATCCTTAGTAGATAATTTTATTAGAGTTGCTGTTCGACACCCTCACGTATTTCCTCACACCTTTCGGCCTCTTTGTAATTTTGACGAGCTAAATATTTTATTTTATTTTATTTTATGAAGTCCACTTAAAATTAAAAATACTCGTTTAATTAATATATGGAAATCCTGTTTGTTATTATTTAATTAAAAGAAAAAAAAAGTAAGAAAAAGACAGCGGATTGGATCCCGACATCAAATGACTATTCTAACCTCTCGACACAAAATAGAAACAACTAAATAAATAACGAACACTCAATCGATGAGTATATATGATCCTTGGTTCAGTTTTCAACTCTTGGCTCATTTTGTTTGATATTTAAAATTATATTTTATAATAAAGATGAAACATTAAATATTATTTATTATAAAGTAAAAAAATTTAAAAAGTATATATAATTTTATAAAATTAAAAATATTAAATATATTTCTATAAAAACCTTAAATATTAAGATAGGGTGTAACATAATAAAGATTATGGAAGCAGAAGATGAAAGTAGTTATTAGTTATTAATTAATTATCTGAGTAAGGACACACACATACTACGTAGCATTTATTACATGAGATGTTAAGACGAAACTAATAAAGTAAAAACATGGCTAGTTGTTGTGGTGATGTGTTGTTCCATGGCCAGTTCCAGGAAGCTTCTCCTTTATTTTCTGCATTATTCCTTTCTTGTGATTGTGATTGTGATGGTTCTCCCCCTCACCCGCTGCACCGGTATCGGTGCTGGTAGTTCTATCATAATCTTCTGCCATGACTTGTGTGCTGTCACCAACACCAGCAGCACCACCACCAACGCCAACGCCAACGCCGGTGGTGTCTCCGATAGTCTCCATTTCCTTCTGAATTGGATCCTTGCTAGCAGGAACTGCACCGTACTGATTCTGATACTCTGCCATTCTATCGTATCACTTACTCAATGATTCGTTTACTCAAACTTGATACGTTAGGCACATGCTATATGTAGAGAGGGGATCGTGCTGCCACGTAACTGTGCAACCAACCACGTGTTGCTTCAGATTGCTTGTGGAAGAGCCACGTCACTACCAAAGCTCCACATCTTTCGGGAAACAACCCACACGTGTACCTTTTTCCTTCTCCTTTCATCACATACATACAGGGCCTTCTCTTTATCGAAATATATTTATATATATATACAATAATGCATCAAAATAATAAATGTCTAAAATATTATTTTATTTTTAAATATTTCTTATATTTAAAGTATTAAAAATTATGCTTTATAAGGTTTTAAAAATATTAAAAAATAAATTAATTTTTATATTATAAAATATATATCGTAAAAACTAAATTAATAAAATTTCAATACTTTATAAACTATTTATATAATTTTATTTCTTTAAAGATATAATACTTGAAAGATTAGATTGAGAATTTATTTGAAATGAATATGGATATCCTGTGAATATTATCAGTTCTTAAATTTAATTGATAATTCTTTGTAATAAGAATGTAATCGAATCAATTTATTTTAATAAATATATGATTTAAAGAAAATATTATATATTATAAATAGTTTGTATCATTGTTTATCAATTTTTTTTATTATTTTTCATTTATTTGCCTAAACAATTTGTATATGAATAAAATATAATATTTTATTTTTTTCTACACTTAATTGGTTCTTTCTTTCTCTTTATATATTTTATTTATATTTATTTTATTTTTTAATATATTATTCATATATCTTTAAAGTATTACAGTAAATTATTAAAGTAATTAATTCTCCAAAATATAAAAAATCATGTTCTTTCAAATATTAAAAAATCTTTCAAATTAGTTCATCAAGGTTAGTAAAATATATTAATGTAAAAACTATATTGATGAATTTTCAATATTTTAGGAACTACTTATATAAATTTATTATTTTAAGAATAATTTTAGAGATTCTCGTTATTTTATCAATATAATTTGTAGCTTAATTTTCTCTTGTTTTAATGATTTTTTTTTTAAATTAGTTGGGCGTGAAAAAAAAATCCAAATACCTTCTGACATTAAAAAAAGATTATATTCTTTAAAAATATTTCTAATATGAATATATATTTTGTTTATTGTAAAATTATTGCTGAATATTATTGACAAAATAGTTTACCTAATATTGAATTTATTAGTTTTGAATTTTTTATCCATTCGTAGAATTATATAAAATTAATAACTTTTCTCAGTTATCATTTATTTGAATAATTATTTTATAATATTTGAAGAACCAAATTTTTAGACTATAATTGAAAAGATCTAATTAATTTTTACAATAACAAAAAAAAACAATTATAACTAGTCCATGAAGAACTAGATTCTTGAAATTCTTATATAATTGTTTATGTCTAATTGTAATGGCATATAAAAAATTTAATTAGCTGCAACTTTTATAAATTACTTATTTTATTAAATTAAACAATTGTAATTCAATTAGTTTAATAATTTTTAGCCAACAAATTTTAGCTACTTATCTACAGCTTATGTCCATATTTTCTGCCAAATACTTTCGACAGTGTGCAAATGTGACCATATTATATATCAAATTTCTAATTAATCATAAAATATCACCAACTTACTAGCCTGATAAGAGATGAATAATTTCATTTGACTGTAATATTCCAATTTATCAGCTAGTTTCCTAAATGCTATGAGCAAGTAGGAAAACGAATGAATTAAAAGGGCGTATGAAAAAACATATGACAAATGTTGATATAGTAACTAAGCAATGAGGTGCGAGCACCAACCTTTTTCTTGTGAATATAGTAACTAACCAAATCTTATACGAGACAATTTTACAGAAAAAAATATAGAGTAACTATAGTGAAAAACCCTAACGATAGGGAAATATCAAGATGCACAAAGAAAAATATTGAATTTACATGATTTTCCTGATCCCTTGGGAGAATCTGTACACGAGTTGGGGTAGTGGTAAAAGAAATCATGTTTCAGTTGGTTAGAAATGATCACTGCATATGCATGCATGCATATCCTCAGATATCTTGAAAACCAACTGAGGAAAATGGAAGTAGTGAAGAATTTAAGTTCTGGCATTCTGTAATGACATGTCTGAGGAAGAAGGGTTGAAACACTTAGCAACAGCTTGATAAAGATTCTCTTCCTCAAAAGGCTTTGAGACATAGCCATCCATCCCACATTTCTTGCACTCATCATATGTAGCGTGAATTACGTCAGCAGTCATGGCCAATATAGGTAAATGGTACTCTTTACTCTTCAGCACTTCATTCGCCATGCTCTCCATCATCCGAATTCGCCTAGTTGCTTCAAACCTGCAAATGTTTATTTAGATACTCATACATCATAGGGAGCATTCAACTATACTATTACTAACATCACTCATACCCGTCCATTTCTGGCATTTGAATATCCATGAAACATGCATCAAAATTGTGAGGCAATTTAAGCATTTCAAGAGCAGTTTTGCCACTTTCCGCACACTTGACCTCAGCTCCAAAATTTTTCAATGCACCTGCAGCAACCCTCCTGTTTACCACGTTGTCATCAACCACTAAGATCTTTTTTCCACTAAGGCGGCTTCTTACGAAGGCGGAGCCATTTGGCTTCATGTCTTTCCCCATTCCCAGAACTTGCTGAAGACAAGCAGACACCATGCTAGCTCTTAGAGGCTTCATGATCACGGTATCGCTGAAACCTGCTGCTTTAGCTTTATCAAATTCACTATTACTAATGTTGGTTGCTAGAAGGATCATTTGAGGTATCTTATACATATGCCCATTCTGCTTCCTGTCCATTTGCCACACATTGACCATCCCATCCTCTCCACAAACCCATGAATCTTTCTCAATGAAGATAATATCAGCCTGAAATAATCTGCACATCCAAGCACTTTAACTCAGTCACACATAAACATAGGTCTTTTATTCCACATCTTCAATTCGTATTCTACAAATCAGCATCATATTTGTATGAGTTATCAATATGTTATGAGGATGTTGGTGAAACTAAACTAGTATTTAGAACAACATTTATTCACTAGAAAAAAAAAACATTGCCAATATCTTTAAGTAATTCAAAAGAACCAGTCAATACAATTTCTTAATTTCTTTAAGAATTAGAACATAGAATACTACAAGCAATATAACACAAATAGAATGTTTAAAAAGTCAAAATCCACATCTTTGTAAAGACACATCCAATAACATAATGAAAAAAATAGCATAATTTGTCATCAAGTTGAAGATAGCTCTACCAAAACATCAAATAGAAACATTTAAAAACCCACTCCATATCTCCAATAGGGAAAAAATTCATAGCATTTTAGTAAGACAAGACTATGCCACATTACCAGCCTATAAACGGAAAACCATAAAAATCTGGTGGATGCTAGCTGGGTATACTCCCTGGTTAAACTGCAGAAAATGCATTTTAATGATACTGCTGTGTTTATTTATCACATTCAGTTTGTTCATAATCGACACCAATAAGGGGAATCAAAATCTTACCCTGAGGTGAAAGAACCATTTTTCCCACATAAAGAAATAGCCTTGTTGATGCTATTTGCAACTTTAGCCTGTATTCCTAGTCTCTTGAGATGGTATCTAGTCACAGCTGCTCTAACAGGTTTTCCATCAACCACTATGGCTTTAAGCCCTCTAAAACTTGAAGGCAGATCTTCCAAATTATGTTTCTTCATGTCAGTTATTGAATTTTTCTTAATCGGTCCAAAATCTGCAGTAAATGAAAATGTGCTCCCAACCTGGGGACGGCTTATGAAACTTATTTCTCCACCCATTAGTTCAACAAGGCATTTACTTATACTCAAGCCAATGCCGGTACCACCATAACGTCGAGAGGTTGAGCTGTCTGCCTGCACAAAAGGCATGAGAATCTTATCTTGGATTGACAAAGGAATACCAATTCCAGTGTCCTCCACACTCACCATCAAGGTCACTTGCTCGTAAGATTCACCGCAGGCAACCTTTTTAACTGAAGCATCAAACAAAAATTCTTCATCGGCAATTAGATGCTTAAAATTGTCCCAGCTGTTCCGCTCGTCAGCTGCTTCATATCCACTTAAAGTTTTGAAATTATAGCCACCAGACATATGCACTACTTCATCCGATCCTCCATTTAGAAAAGTCTCAATTTTTCCATTCATTGTGGACATTCTATTTTCAGCTAGTTGGACTATCACAATTATATGTCCTCGCTCAGTGAACTGCAAGATTTGAATCAGTAATGTTATCAACAAGTACATCGCTACTGGATACAGTAGAGAAATGAACTTGAAGGATTCAAATATCCTCTCCCAAGTAAAAAAATTGTATACAGTAAAATTAGAAGGACATTTCCAACACACAACATGCATGTGAGTGATGTAAATGCATACAACATAAGACGAGTTAACTTTGAAATTTTCACTTACTTTAACAGAGTTGCCAACAAGATTTGTTACTATTTGTCTGAATCTCCCAGGATCTCCCCTAACAATATCTGGAACTTTATCAGAAACAAATACTGCCAGCTATACTTCCCAAAACCATATTAAGTGGAATCACAGCAGTAGCATCAACACCCAATGACATAGGAACCCAGAAAGGTGAAACCGAGAGGAAAAGGAAATAAGATCATCAGTTAAAGAAATAAGAAATAGAATTTAAAATCCTGCAACTCAGATAAACCAAAAATGACCTCCAGGCCTTCACATTTGGTTTAGCAACAACTAGACATACCTCTAAACCTTTGTGCCGAGACTTCTCAGAAAAAAGAGAAAGGACATCATCAAGTATGGATCGAAGGTCAAATGGAACTGCTTCCAGCTCTATCTTGCCAGCTTCAATTTTAGCTCGGTCAAGCACCTCGTTTATCAATGCTATCAGAGCCTTCCCACATGCTTGAGCAGTTTGAGCATAATCGAGTTGAGTTGAACTCAATTCTGTGCCTAGAAGCAGACCAAGCATTCCTACAGTAATACAGAGTTTAATGATAGCATCACTAATGACAAAGTAGAAGGTATGAAAGAATGTTACTTTTTAGAGGGAGAGAGAATCTTGAAGTTACCTAAAATGCCATTCATGGGTGTTCTAATTTCATGAGAGACAGTAGCTAGAAACTGAAATTAAAAAAAAAAAAATGAAAAACAGTTTTAGTGATTGGCGAGTAATAAAAGGAAAGGAAGTAATGAACCGTACTAAATATGCCAAGAAAAGTACCTGAGACTTGGCAATATCAGCTGATTCTGCTCGGACTTTTAATTCCTCCATTGCATGAAAATCGTCCTCCACTTTGACAATATGATTTCCAGCACCATATAAAATATAACCCACTAATAAAAGAATGACAAAGAATAAGAATGCCGTGGTAATTGCTATCCAATTTGTCGGTGCCTTCTGGTGATACCTGTTGAAAAACTTGATGATAAGCATCTTCTGGCCAAACATTGAAACTTCTTTTAGAAAATATACAACGGACAGAAGCACCTACCTACATATCATTTTATGTTTCCTATATGAATCTCCAAAATCAAGCTTACTTTCATGGACAAGAGACATATCGCCTTCTTCATTTTGGTTGCCATACATGATTAAGGGGTCAGTAGAGTTTGTGATATCATATACGTTCACCAAAATTGCTTGGTTACCAGCAAGTTGACCAAGTAAATTCTCCACGAGGGACTCAACATCAAAGGATCCTCCAACATATCTGCTTCCAATTAAAAAGTTTGTTGAACAAATAAATCATGGCATTAAGAAGCTTATGGCAAACATAAAGCCATCAGATTGAACCAAAGTTAACAGAATTATCCTCCAGGTATTCTATAGAAAGCAATTATGGAATTCAAACTACAAATCAGACAGGACAAGAACAAAAGACTGGTACCACAAAAGAAACTATTACAATGGAAATGAAGCAGAAGTGGCTATCACATCTTCTGATCTTCAGTCTGTCTTTTATCATGTATTGACATTTCACGCTGGAGAAATCATCAAGGTTACTAATTGAGACTTGAACTAGAGAATAGGTCAACAAGTCTTCCTTGGAATTTGAATTATCATTGCCCTTATTTTAGATCAAATAAAAAGACATGCAATTATCCACGGGTTCTTTTTAAAATGCATAATTTACGCAATAATACACCTAAGATTTTAACCACCCCTCGTCCTCTTATCACTCATACAAGCCACAAGACAAAAACCACCAAAATATTGTGAAAGCAAACTTGACAAGCCAAAAAGAATTGACGAGGACATACCCTGCTGTTGCTTTAATGCGCTCTTCCATTGTTGGCTTTGGAGGGAGCTTAGATTTATAAACAGGAAATGTTAAAACCACACCAAGATGATGAGAACCCAACAGGCTAAAGGGACTAGTGAGAACAGCTTTCCCAGTGGCTCTAGCCCTCAAAATATTCTCCCGGTCCTCCTGCATCATGCAAATGAGAAATTGCAGTTAAAAAGTTATAGACAATACAAGCAGAGGAATGTTGACAAGGCTTGTAATTTACCTCCCCGGACATCATATCAAGAGATTCAAGGTAAGAGACTGTTTCTTGCGCAAATATCACCGGTGCATACTCATCTCTAACCTGTGAAGGCTCTCTTTCCATTGTCTTTATAACCCATCCATGTTGCTTCTCAAATGTTTCTCTCTCCGAGTTAACCACTCTCTGTGCGTAGGCTACCCCACTGAGTAATGGCCGTTCAAATGCTGTCCTGGCTGTATACTCGGCAAAGGTTTCCTGATGAGCAATGAACAATAGTCAACATATACAAAAACCTAATTAGGAAAACAGCACAATTAGATTAGAAGCATAGGATAAAGAACTCATAAATATAAAAAAAAAAAAACAAATCCAAAGCAGAATGGAAGATCAAGCACAAACCTGGTCAATGGCAGAAGGGGTTCTGTAATAATGGAAAGTTGAAACAAGGATGGCAAGGGCATGGACATGGTTGACACTAACACTGAATTGATCTTGCAGCATTCTTGCCCTTTGATCACAGAGGCTACCCAGCACCTCTTTCCTTCTGACTTTAGTGTCAGCATCCATTTTACTATAGATGCACCAACCAATTAGAGCCATGAGAAGGATCCACAGCATCAAAAACTTGGGAAGCCATGCCCTATGTGCCTGAATGAAAGTGTACTTTCCTTTGCTCCCCGTTTGCTCGTGCAACCTCAAAGCCACAGGGTGGTGCCTCGGGCTCTTCATCTTCAAACCAAGACCCATCACCAACAATTTCTCTCCGCCCTCTTCATTATCTATAAAAGTAGGAGAAGCCCCAAAAATAATTGCGGTGAGTGCTTATATAAGAAAGACCTCACCTTGCTTAAAGTTTAAAGTACTCGCAAAAACTCCAGACACTTTTCTCTGAGGATTGGAAGAAAAAGGTCATAGAACAAAACTCCATGTACGGCATCATTGCAGCATTGTTTTGAGCAATACAAAACCCAGAAAGAAGAAGCAAAAGCAAACCAAGCACAAAGAATGATTGTCCAATTGGGCAAATTATTTTCTTTATTTTATCTTTTATTAAAGAAACCAATCCTATTTCAAAAACCACCACCCAAAAAAGAAAAGAAAAACATCTTAGACAATAGACCCAGAATTTAAAAGAAGAAAATTTGAGAGACAAGCATGAGTCTCAAAAGATGTAAAATAAAAAAAAAAGCTCAAATTCCAAAGAACCACCTTGCCCTCTCCGAACAGCCAATATTAGTGTGTTTGAACAGAGTTGTGAGAGTTAAGGATCACAATAAAAAAATAAAGAGAACTCTAATCAATACTCGTGCTGAGTAGGCGTGAAACTAGTGTGTGTTTGCTTAAGGACAAAGAAGAGCACGTTCACCCTCTTTCCTCCATATAATAATCAAAGCCAGAGATTGACCCCAAAAAAACCATACACACACAGCGAAGCACACAACCCAATGAGAAAGAGGGGTTGTTGAGACTTGAGAGAGAAAAAAAACCATGTTTACCTGTCTGTACAAGAAAGAGAAGAAGGTGGCTGTACAATGAACAATTGGAACCACTTTGGTTTGGTCTTGATCTGTGTCTGCCTCTCTCTCTCTCTCTCTTTCTCTCTCTTTGTACTTGTTTATTTTTTTACACCTTTTACTATTATGTGTGACTACTTTTCTTTTCTGTTGTTTACTTTCTTTCTTCACATAATTTAAACACAACAAAACTAAATCGAATTTTCACGATTTTCCCAGATACGCTGTTGTCTCCCTTCTACTTCACAGTTCACACACACTTAAAAAATATGGTACAAATAGTCAAGTCAAGCCCTCTCTCTCTCTCTCTCTCTCATTCTTTGCAACAATGCTAATGAATTTCTTTTCACACCAAGTTACAGTATGAAGCGTTTGGTATGGAGCAGTGAGTGAACTCACTGTGAAGCAACCGAGTTAATTAATAACCTTTTGGTGTTTGCATCTATCCTAATAGTTTCCCACTTGGGAATTTGTATTTCTGAAAAAAAATTGAAACTTTCCACACTTTCCACTTGAAGCACGACACTAGCATGCAACCCGAATCATTTTCCTCACCTGGGTCTTTCTCAGTTCATAGTTTCCTTGTACTTTTTCTGCGTTCCAATGTTAAGAATTGGAACAGGGA
Source organism: Mucuna pruriens (assembly GCA_025330945.1). Lineage (NCBI taxonomy): Eukaryota > Viridiplantae > Streptophyta > Magnoliopsida > Fabales > Fabaceae > Mucuna > Mucuna pruriens. Next base: position 1,093,627 of record JAENHJ010000179.1, on the reverse strand, counting down.
AGAGAGAGAAAAGGTGAGGAGAGAGAAAACCGGAAACTGGAAATCGCAATCACAAATCTGAGCGATAATGACATGGCGACAAGGCGCGGATCTTATTCCCGTGTGAATTACCAGAAACACCCTCCAGATATAAATCGACATTAATTAGTTAATTAATTAATTAGTTGGCTTGTCTTTGCTGGTATTGTGACCGTGGACTAAACCAATGTTACCTTCAACTAACTCCTTCTTAATCCATTACTACAATGTTCTGTTACATTCACCGTACAAGCAGTTAATTTAGTTATTTTTAGTTTTTCTATCCTTTCCTTGTTTTCATTAGACCATTTTTTGTTTAGGTATAACTCTTTTAAGACTTTTCAACTTGTAAATAATTAACTAATGCTATTAATTAGTTGTATAAAGGAACCCATTCACGAAAAGAGGGATCCAGTGTTAATATTGTATTATAAATATGTATTGGCCATATCTCCTTGTATACTTGCTAATATGTCTTTGCCTTAAATCATTTGAATGCACTTTTTTTTAAATGGACGCATTATGGATTGTGAAAAAAATATATTCTAAAGGGCAGTAATCTTTACTTCTTTCTTCTTCTTCTTTTTTTTTTTTTAACGTTAGAACCGAGTATTTTTGCAAATTTTTATTTTTATTTAAAAATATGTTAACATAAAAACTAATCAAAATAAAAGTGTCTTTACCCGTGAACATCGGTTTAATTGGTTGGTACAGATGTACTTTTTCCTCCACTGTGCTCCATGGTCAGCTTTGTTTAAAGTCAACTATTATTATTATTATTATTATTATTATTATTATTATTATTATTATTATTATTATTATTATTATTATTAGCCAAACTATAAACATTGTTGTGTCTGTCCTTTTTTTATTTTTTTGAATAAGATGTTAAAATATATATATTATAATAATGTTTTTATATATATTAATACGTAGGTTTATTTTAATTTATTAATTTTTCTCAATTATGTGTCTATCTACAATTTTTTTTTGTGCTTTTAATATATATGTTAATCTACATATATAATAAAACAAGTTCTCAATTTATTATCCTTCTACCTTTGTAAGAATGGTACAAATTTTATAGATGTCTCACAAACGAAATGAAAGACTAAGTGTTACTAGAGCGGGAAAATGGGTTCTCCTGGTCTTGCAAGTTAAAGAGATAAAACGGCTTGATTCATCCTAATTTTTTTATATGGATCAGTAGTTTGGTAACTCGACTCATACCAATTTTTGCTCAGTTTTTTTTACTTACAAATATATAAATTTATAAAAAAAATTTAAATATCAAGTGAAATAGATCCATTTATTTTGGATTTTTTTAATCTAGAAAATCAAGCTAAATTAATTCAATTTTATCTAAACTAAAATTTAGTCCAAACTGACCAACTTAAAGGAGCAACAGGCTAACCCATTAGGCGAGTCTATTTTACTACCTCTTATTTGTACTAAAGGTGAAGACATCTAGTAAGTTATCGAGAGTTGGATTATTGGTATAAAATATTATAAGGAGTTTTTTTCCTGAATTATAAGGAAGACATAATAATATAAATTTGCTTTTTATCTAAAATTTTCAAATTTTGAATTCTTTAATAAAATTATGAAATGCAATATTCCTAAATTTACACAGATCGTTGACGCAGACCAAATTCTCACGCATTATTGCAAAACCTTCATCAAAATAAAAGGCATGCATTTTAATATAAGGATGCAGCTATTTGTACTCTAAATCATATTAGTTTATTTCTTTTACAATAAAATAAAATTCAATAAACTATTGGTTAGTATATAAGTAAATAATTATGTATTTTAAAACTAATTTTATCTTACTTGAAATTTATTTTACCACATCAAATACAACATGATCAAATTTAATACGGCAAGATGCACAATTATCTGTTTATGTAACTCTATAAATTATTTATAGTAGCAAATATTGTATGAACCAAACTACCTGTTTATCTATCACAATATAAAAATCCTTTACCACATAATTGTATACTAATTTAAATTCAGATTTCAATTGAGTATATTTACGAATAAGTTTATTCGCACTCCATTTTATCCATTCATACTCCTTAACTAATAATAACTTGTAATTATAATTTCTTAAATAAACTAGTATCATTTAAATAAATTCATTTTATTACAGAATTTTAATTGAATATATCAATGTCTTAAATTTAATGACGACGTCTAATGCTGATCCCAATATTAACTTTGCAATTTTAACATCATACAGTTAAGTGTCAGCGAAAGAAAGAATGTATACACTATAGAGGGTGGGACAGATTTAGATTTAATTCTTGTGTCATTATCAATACATGTTACAGATTATTATTGTATAAAATAAATTTATTAATTTTATAATAATTATTTTAAATATTATATCAACAATTATACGTGAATAAATGAAATAATAGTATAAAATTATTTTATAATATCTAATCATTATAAGTTAATAAAGTGATATACAGTTTTTTTTTTTAAATTCTGCAACACATATTTGATAAAGATTTTTCATATTAAAAAATATATATTCACTTCATCTTTTCGTTTACTTTTATTTGTCTACTTTAAAAGATAAAACATCGTTTAAAAATATAATTAATACTTTGATTTATATTTTAAAAAATTACTTTTTAATATAATCACTATTATTATTTTACTTAAATTTATGACATGTATGTAAAATACTTAAGGATTTGATAGATACAAAGACACAATTAAAAAGAAAATAAATAGTATTTCCTTAATTTTTTTTAAATAGACAAATAAGTAAGAATAAAATTTGCTTCTAAAAGTGGATAAAAGAAGAGAAATCAAACGAATAAACTATTTTATAAATTACTCAATTTTAAGAAAGAAAACTCAATTTTATAATATATAAATAAATGTTCATTTTATACAAAATTGTGCGTGTAGATTTTTCATAAATCTAACAAAAAAAACAATAAAAATCCTTTCTTTTATTAAGTGAATTATCTTAATTTCACTAATCATAAAAAGGATTTTGTTTTACGTACAAATTCTACACAAATAAGCCACTTCTATATAATTTTTAAAATACTCTTTTTTGAAAAATTAAACTAACTGGATTCAAATTTGAAAAATTAAACTAACTGGATTCAAATTTGAAATATTTTTCTTCGTCTAATTTTTGGAATTTTGTTGGTTTTCATGTATTCTTACAAATTCTTAATTACTAACCAATTACTTAATTAAATTTGTTCAACTGATGATAAATTAGAGGAGAGTTGAGAAAAAAATGCAAAACTAAAAATATAGATAACACATCAATGTTAATAAAAAAAATATATAACATTATCTTAAAGACTAAGAATTTAATGTAGTGACCTTCATGTTTGGGCATACAAGGCTACATGTGGGAGCATGAACTTATGCTTGAGCTTTCTTGATTTTTTTTTGTTTACACTTATAAACATACCCAAAATTAAACCTTTAATTAAAGGCATACAAAATACATAAAAATATTATCAATGTTCCAAATAAAATTCTAAAAACTGTACATAAATTAACTTTCAAATCACATTATTGATAACAAAATTAAGTAACAAAGAGTCAAATAATATTTATAATCATATCCAACTCATTTTAATTATGGAAATTATCAAATTTCCTTCGTTACTTATATTTAAATATAAATATAAAATATAGAATGTACAAACAGTAATTTGACTTTTATATGTTAAAGATGAATCACGTGTGAATAAATATAGTTGACACAATCAGATTGACTCATGGGATTAATCTGTTTAACTGTTATTTTATGGGTTCAAAAATACACATTAACTAGTAGATGATATTAGAAGAAAAAAATCCATTTTTTTATTCCATGTTCCCAAAAACATTAATCAGGCCTCATTGTATTCAAATTCACACTCTCATTGTCGTCTTTATTTATCATCTTATACGCTGTTTTTAGTTTTCATTTTTTGTCTTATTTATTTTTTAATTGTTTGTCTTATTTAATTTTCCCTTTCTTTTTAATTTTTATTACTACTATTTAGATTGATCGGTTTGTCAAACCATCACAGAAGGGAATATCATGGCTTCTAAACTTAATTCCTTTAAAATATATATATAAAAACTCGTACTGTTCTATATTTTTTGGTCCAGTTCAATTTTTTTTTCTTAATGATTAGTGATAGCTCATGAAGGATCAGGTCGCTTTGCCATCATTGTAAATAAAACTAAAAAAAAAAAATCATAAAATAAAGTTAAAAAATATGACTTTGATACATTCGCTGTGCTGACTTTGACTGCACTCTAAAATAGCATTGACCTTAGATATGGCAACAGGGTGGAGTAGGAGAAAATTTAGAAAAGGTGAGAAAAAAAATTAAATTTAACCTCATTTTTATTGAGTTTTGTATTGTTCAAGAAAAACTCACGTAGCATCTTTTAAATTTTAATATATTTTTATATTTCTAAATAAATTATCTATTAATTATGTTTTATTTAAACAATGTATAAAAATAAATAAATATTTTATGTATAATTTAATTATTATTATAATTTAAATCACTTTATATTAAAATAATTAATTGATATTTTAATATTTATAAAATATAAAAACAAGAAAATAAATTCTTTAACTTTAATACATACATTCATTTAGACATACTACAGTCATAAACTCAAACCTTACTATAATCTCATTCAATGCATTTTTTTACATTAAAATTATTCAATGTTGGATCATGTGTCCACAAGTTTGAATTTAATTGTTATGTCTAGTTAGTCAAAATATATTTCATGTGGACTAAGATTCAATGTTGCAACTCTCTAACACAACTTAGACACCGTGAACAATAGTTGATATATGTGAAATACATTATAACACTAAAATCAATAATTATTTCAATAGAACTATGATGTACAATAAAATTGTATTTCGATCAATGACAATGATTTTATTTATAATAATCTAAAATAAGTTACATTTTTTTGACACGTAGATCAATATCTCTTAAAGATAATATTACTCTATCTTGATGTAGTGACGTAACTTTACTTGGAACAAATATATGATTTACTATTTACAAGTACATCTTAATAATTCTACACATAGTGTTGACTTAATCGCATATAATTTTGGTTGAGGTGATACTTTGAATTAAGGTAGACCATTGTATAGATTAGGTCTCCTGTATAGTAAAAAACAATTACTCCTCTTTCATCTCATATGTCTAAAGTCCAAATATTATAAGTTGTAGATCACCATGACTCAGGATTATGTATTCTCTAAAATTTTCTTCCACCAAACCATATCAATCAAGTCCCCTTGAATCAAAATTTAAGATAAACTATATTTAAAAAATAATGTCCCTTTAATGTATTCTCTAAAATTTTCTTCCACCAAACCATATCAATCAAGTCCTTTTGAATCAAAATTTAAGATAGACTATATTTAAAAAATAATCTACCTTTAATAAATTCTAATCTGAACTTGAATTTTAAAAAATCATGTCAATAATTTGTTCATATAATTTATTATCATGATTTTTTTCTTAAATTTAAAGATATTATATTTATATTTATTTTTATATGATAAAAATAAATATTCATTATCAATAATGAAAACATCTATTTTTTTAATATTTTTATTCTCACACTTTAAAGGATTTGTAAGCGAGAAAAATAGTTAAATATAAATTACTAATAACAAAAAATTACTTGTTAAATAAATATTTTCTAATAAAAAAATAACTAGGAATAATTTTATTTCTCGATAGGGATTAAATTATATCCATGCATAAGAAGAGGTAAAAAAATAGTTTGATAACTGACTAAGTTTAAAAAATGATTTAAATAGAAATGAGACATTTTGATCATGCTTAATAAGTCAAGTGGGACTAGTTGGGTTAAAAAATGGTGTCTAAAAAAATAATTGGGTCTATTCGACATAATACATTTTTAAAAAAAATTATACATCCTCTAAAGAAAAAAAAAATTCAAATTGACTTAACTTGTCAACATACTAAACTAGCAAAAAATTTAAAAAGTCAACATTTGTGTAGTTTGAACAAGGATGGCCAATTTTCCCCCTCTTATATCATCATGTTGGACAACTTGATTTCCAACTCCATGTGTAAGTTACACAAATTATTACAACACAATATTTTTTAATTATTACAACACAATATTTTTTAATTGGATGATTCTATTGCAAAATTCCCAGTTAAATTAAAAAGTTCATTTTATATGGTTACAATAAATATACGAATTTAAAATTATTTAACATCTTATTTTATGTAATTAGAATTTATAATAAATATATTATAATCCGTTGACACTAGATGTTTAGGTTAATTAAATTAAAATTTCAATAAAAAATTTAGAATACAAATCTAATTTATCAAATTATTAAATCTTCATTATCATTGATATCAAATTTCTCATTATCTATACTTTTATATATGTTATATAATCATGAATATTTATATATTTTTTTAATATCATAATATACGTCAAAGTAAAGTCATACAGTAAATGACTAAATAATTTTAAAATTATATAAAATTTTACGTAATTGATCTAACTATCAAGAACATTAAGTTCAATGATTGAGTTGGATAAATTTGTATTCTAAAAAAATGATTGAAAATATAATTTGACTAATTTTGTTATTTTATCAATAGATCATGACTCATTTTAAATATATAAATTATATTATGATTAATATTTATAATAAATAAATATTTCAAACATATAAATTATATATTTAATTTATAATAAATAATTTATATTAATTTATAATTAATAATAATTTTATTTTAAAAATATTAAAATTTAATTTAAAAATAAAGATGAAAAGGATGAATCAAAAGAAAGAAGAAAATAAGAATTTATATTTTTATGAATTGTTTTTATTTTATAGATAATTTGAATTTTATACAATTATATTTTTGTTATGTCTAACTGTCAATTCGTATTATTGTTTGCTTAAAGAGCAAATATTATATTAAAAGTAAAACAAATAATGTAATAATTAAAATAATAATATAATATTAAAGGAGGTGCAGTGAAAACTATATAAGTTAGTAAAATAAATTTGTTTATCAAACAAATTTAGGTTTTTTTAAAGTTGAAATACACAAATTTATTTTAATTTATAAGAAAAAATTGATTCATTTTAATTTTACCACTTTATAAAGGTAAAATTAAAATACCTCTTAATGAATATTTTTTTTTCTCGAAGTTTATGCAAATTAGGTTATAATATATGGTGATAATTATGGTTTGCGTTAACCCTTGTGTAATCAATTTGTCCTTATACGTTTTTCGATATTTTTAGCTTCTATGTTTTTTTTTTAAACCAATGGTCACTTTCGAATATAAAATTAAGTGAGCCTAGTTTTCTTAAAAATATATTATTTGAAAAGAAGTGTTCACTGCAAAAATAAAATAAAATGTTAAATTTAGTAACAAAAACTAGTTCAATCTTCATTTCATTGGTTCAAGGAGAACTGAATTCAAATTCTTCGAGCAATATTTTAAATTTAAATTTAAAGATAAAAAATATAATTGAAAAAAATAAATTAAAAATAGTTAGCTAATTTTTTTTTTGATAAAATTTCATCATAAAACAAGTTAACATTATAAAACATATTTCCATCTCCACTGCTCTTTTGATGTCGACTCAAATTTAATTTTGTTTTTATAAATTCAATTTTAATTTTCATGTGCAACACCAATGTCTTGAATTAATGTAACCCGAGTCCTATATCTTACAAAACTAACAAATTAATAATAGATATTGATTACATATTATTGAAAATGAGTTGTAAACAAGTGTGGCAAGCTTTGGTTTCGTGTCCAAACACACATGGTGATGGAGAATCTGTGACAATATAGTACCATAACTGAAAGAAAAGAACGAGGCCAAAGCGTGTATATTATAAAACCCTGCCTCACCAAAGCAAATGCCCCAACATGTTTAATAATGATAAATTATAAATGTTGTCTCCTTTTTTATTTTCCCCTCTCCTTAACAAAAGCTTGGGTACATGTTACCTTGCAGATGTTTCTAGTTTTTTATAATCCAAATCTTCTCTTGCATGTGGCTCTAATATTAATACCCAATTTACTTCTTAAAAAAAATTATTTACTCAAAATGCATGCACAACTTTCTCTGTATCTACATATAACCATGTTTAGATTAGTGGTGTCACAAAAGTAATAAATTTCACATGCATTTTATTAACATTGTAGTTTCAAACAATGATATTAATATGTTAAAAATGTTTTGAAAGCACAAGCTACCTGCAATGTATGATGAATAATATGAGATATTATCTAATAGATAACACTTATTTAGGGTGAGATATATATTTATTAAAATCATTTGAAATCTATAAAGAAAAAATTTGTTCACTCATTAACAAAATTTAATAAGCAAGATGTATAATGGATATTTAAAGTGTTCCAACATGTACTTTATCCCATGAATACAATTAAGTACATAACTTATCAATGCATCATATTATATAATGTGGTTTTTGAAGAACAACATATATTTTTATTACTCTTATATGATTTAAATAATGACATTTAAATTATGGAAGTATCTAATGATTTTTATTCTAATTTTGCAATATATCTATGAAAGATAGCACTTCAACCTCAGACAAATTTATCAACAATTTCAAATAGATTTGGTGGTGTTAGTTGGTGATTTTTTAAACGTGAGAATAAAAAAAATAACATTTATTTTTATTTTATAATATTATGTATTTCTCATAACTTTTAATTTATTGTGATAAAAACACATTTAAATAATATATTTTATTTTTTTATATATAATTAATTATTATCTTTAAATAAAAATATAAGATCTATTTTAAAATTTTAAATAATTTCATTGTTAAAATAGAAATTTGCTAAAATTTTTAATGATCTGTTTGATACATGGGAAAAAGAAGAGGAAGGAAGGAAGGAAACATGTTAAAATTTATTTCCTTCCACCATTTAGTAAGTCAATAAAAAAAGGAATTAATATTTTATGTAGATCTTACTATTAAATGCAATTTATCCATTCTAAATGAATCAATTTGTAATTTTGATTAAGTTAAACTTTTAAAATAAAAGTTTAAAAAATTTAAGCTAATTTGACTTAATTAGACAGGTCAAGTTTAGCATTGAACAAAGAGTAAAAAAAATATAAAAAACTTTTTTCTGATCATTTTAATATTTTTTATATATATAATTTTATATTATCATTTAATCATAAACTATTCTTAATATAATCTTTATAATAACTTAAAATTATACAAATGATAATTTATAATTGATTAATTATATAAAATTATACATACATAATCTAATTTTTATTTAGTACGTGACTAGGTTTCACCAATAAATTTTAGTCCAAAAAAAACTTAGATTAGCACGATCTAACTTGATTTCACACTCTAACTCGATAATATCAAACTAAAGCATCCTTTTTGCTATCACTGTATAGATGGAAATAGTGGCGGAAATTACACGAAGGATCATAGCCCTCCAAATCTGTTTGCAATATATATATATAGTATCCACTAAAAATATAAATATTTTTTAATTATATAATTAAAAATTATTTATATTTTTAATGGATACTAATGAATTTTTTACAATACTTTCAAATATTCTTTAAATTATTTATTTCTATTATTAATAACTTTAAATCATTAAAAGAGTATGAGTTGTAATTTGCTAATTATTAGTTATTGATGTAGCATAAAAAAATAACATTGAAAGTTTTTATTTTTCATAACGTCAACCCTTATGATTGATTTCATAACATTTTTATATATTAACTAATTACTTAATTACTTTTCGTAATATAAAACTATTTTTTCTGCAATTCCAAAATTTTTTCTTTATTTTTTACTTTTATAATTTTGTTCTACCGTAGAAAAACTCTTATAATATGACTTGAATTTTCAATTTCTTTTTCTTTTTCTTTTTAAAATTTGTATGCATATTTTTCTTTGTATTTTATGATTTTCTTAAATTTTTTCCCAAAAAATTCCATAAATATTATTATAATTTTGACAAAAATTTGGTCTCTCTGAAACTTTATCTCAAACTCAGCAACCAAATGAAAAAGAGAGAAAGACCTATGTTTTTCATGTTGAGACAAATTATCCTAACCAAAGAGACAAATGACCTCTAAAATTATCCAACCAAGTAGTTAATGCGTTAAAGCTAAGATTGAATCGTTCAGATAATACTCAAAATTTGATCCTTAGCAAAAACAATTTTTGAACAGACTTCATTTATCTTTTGGCTGAACTTCTAATTAATTGGAGGGTTAAACCATAAAATAAAACACGCGATTTCGCAAAGAGAGAACTTAAGCCACCACCACCAGAGTCCCAACTACTTTTAATAAAATTAAACTATGCAAAACCACTTGCACTTTAGTCATTCTGTGCAAACATTTATCTACTTCTAAATATATTTCTAATAATAAACTAATTATAATATCTCAATTTTTATTTTAAAATATTTATATCATTCTATATATAGGAAATGAATTCTCATGAGTGAAAAAAAAAATTAAGATGGTAATGTGTTAAGATCCCACCTTTTATTAATATATTATATTAATAAAATTTATTAAAATGATATGATTTTATGCCGTGATAACATACATTACTACGTAAAATTCAGTCTCTTATATATGTTATTTTTTTACTCTTTTTTATACAGTTAGAAAAAAAAAGTTTTTTATTAAACAACTTAAAAATTATTTAAAAATTTATTTTATTTTTATTTTGTCTGACTTTTTAGTTTTTTACTTTTCGTCCTGTACCAAAAAGAGGGTGAATCTAATATAAGATAAGAAAAGTTAGAAAAAAGAATTAAAAACGGAGAGGAATATAGTCAATACACGGTTAGAAATGGTTACATGTAAAAAGAAGTCAGGATAAGTACAGCAGAAGTAGTTTTTGACTGAGAAAGGTGCATGAATAGCAAATATTTGACACGAAACTGATCATGCTTATTATTTATATCTTCATTTTCTTCACCGTACTTTCTCTGTCACAGTTCCTTGTTCAAACAGCACCATTTATTACATCGCATTCAAATTAATTGGATTTTCTGTTACGCATGTCATGCCCCGCCCCTGTCCCGAGTAAGCACAGTTTTATATTATCTTACAATACATTTTTAAATATTTTTATTATTCAATAAATATATTAATTTACTTTTGTATTTTAAGTTACTAAACATATTATTATTTTTTTATAAAATAATTACAAGAAATTATTAAAACAATATTATAAAAAGATACACTATTATTCATAATTATAAATTAATAAATGCTTCCTTTGCCCCAAAGAGGATTTTTTTTCTTAGATTTATTAAATTGATTCTGATATCACAATAACTGGTAATCTCATTCTCATGTACATTTCTGTATGATTTATAAAAGGACAAACAAATATTAGTGGTGACATTCAGGCTTCAAAAATTTTCTATGTCTATGAAAGAAAGAAAAAATTATTGATGTTTGATTGATGGAAAGGAAGCTGACTTCTTCACGTACTGAGTATTGTCTTTTCTATTTTCTTTGTTGAGTGCATTATGCATAGACATGTTCACGCTTGCTTCACAACCACTGCGGGAAGCGACGTAAAAAGGGGTAAAAGAGGGGTCAATAATAATAATAATCATAATAAATAACTTAATCAAGAATTATGCATAGACATGTTAGCAGAAAGGGAATTGAAGGATCGAAAAGATAAAAAGGTAAGAGTTGAAGATTCAATGGTGATTACCTAAAATTCGCCCTAACCGGAAAAGGAGGGCGATGGAGAAGTACTAGAAGAGGTTGAATTGGTAATAAAAGAGACTTTTTTCATTTGATGAGTTGGTTGGTTGATTTTAATGACTATATCTTTGCAATTAGATTTGAAATAGTAGCATAGATATAGATTGGTACCCGTAGAAAAGGAATGAATATCTTGTGATGAAATACGGGAAAGATTGCATGGGGACCATTTCTTTTACCCTTCTATACTAAAGTTGATGTTTTCCACACTTAAAAAAGTAAATTATTTTAATTTTAACACAGTGAAATTGGTACTCTTCCTTTGGTTTGTCCTCTAGTAAAATTGGCCTATCTAGTTTTGGTGCCACTCAAAGTGTCTAAATTGTGGGGTTGTCGGCCATGTGGTATATGCTAATAAAATAGGCACTTTCCCAAACAAAAGTCTTTGTTTTGTGTTTAATAAATAATTATCATCATCATGTCCTGCTGCTCATACCTACGCACCATCATCCACCAATCACATGGGACACCCTGCCTCTTTCCTCTGCTTCCCTACACTGCCTTTTTTTTTATTTTTCCACTATTAATTAATATTATTATAAATAAAACCTTTTTTTTTTATAAATATTAATTAAATTAAAATAACTTTATAAGAGTTTAAACAATCTCAGCATTAATTGTAGCCTTATTGAAGAGTGAGGACTAATTCTCCCCTCCGTAAAAAGGGTATTGCCCTTGCATTTTCATGCATCATGCCCTCCTAATGGGTTGCCTCTGTTGTGGTCCCTTAGGCCTCGTGTCGTTGAGCCATATGACCCTTTCACTTCTCTTTCAGGTCACTAAGGATGGATACAATGACCAATTTGCCTCCTGCCCATCAGATTTTCATCCCTTAAATATAACTTAATTATACTTTTAGTTTTTATATTTTTAATTTGTCCACCAATTTCTCCTTTCTAGATTTTATTACTTGTATTTACTTCTCTTATTTTTCTAATTGTTAAAATTAAGTATGTTGTCTTATATTTTATCAAATAATTAATGTATGTATAACCATGATATTAATTTGTATAAAATAATAAAAATAAAAATAATATTACACTAATTTAATTAAAATATTTTAGTAATGTAACTATTTTATATTATTCAATTACAAATTGTTATGTATAATACTTTTATTAAATTTTATAATAATTAATTTAAAATCATACATAGGATAATTTGTAATTAATTGACAGTATAATTTATATATATATATATATTGACAATATATTATAATTAAGTTTATATTATAAAAGTATACATTTTTTTTATTAATTTATATAAATTAATGTCATAGACCAATATGTGGTTGGTTCAAGAGATACTGTTGGCTCAGGTTTTTTAAGCATGTAGTCAAATATTTAAATTTTGATTTGTATATGTAAAAAAAATTATTGAGAGAGAATAATCTATATATAAATACCAATAAATTTTCTAAAGAAAATTAAAAATTTTGGATTTTGGTGATAGACCCATATGCTCTTTTGCAATTATATAAAAATTTTAATGTCATATTAGACCTTTATTATATTCACAGACAAAATAAGATGGAAAACTTAATTTTAACCATTGAGAACTTGTGTAAACCAAATGCAATGCTCGTAACTAAAATAGGAAGATTAAAATTATATATAAGTTAAAATATAGAGATAAAATTGTAAATAAACAAAATAAACTTTGTTTTATCATGTTGATATTTATTTTTATTGAACTCCAAATATGTTCCACTTAACACCATCATTTAAAAAACTTAAATATATTTTTAGTTATGAAAATATATCTGTTTATGATTTTAATCTTTATATATTTTTTTATAATTTTGATTCTTAAAACAAGTATATTTGTAATTTTAATTTGTCATTTTTATTGATGACGTGTGACAATAATCTATCAGAGAAAACATATGATATTTTTTAACTAATAAGAAATAAAATGAATATTTTATAATATAAGAAAGATCAATATTAAAACTACAGTTTTATAAGAATTAAAAAAATATGACTAAATATTAAAATTATAAAATAAAACTTTATACAGATAAAAATTATAAAATAAAATTATAAGAATTAAAAGCATAAAACATGTATATTATAGGAACTATATAAAAATATATTTAATAGATAATAAAATATAAACATTAAGAACAATATCGTATGGGGCAAAATATTCTTATGGAGAATCGAATCATTTGCCAGAGATTAAACCATATATATCATAACTCAAGTGGATATCACTTTGAATTGGTATATATAATTAGATAGGCATGCAGAATTTTTATTTAAAAAAAAGTATTTGTTATTATTTTCAGTTAGATGGCGAACGTTTGAAGGAGAAGAAAGGCGTCAGCAATAAAATAAAATAAAATAAAATAAAATAAAATATAGGCATGGTTCACAAGTCTAATCGTGTAATTAACAAGCTGATTTTATAAAATCCGTGACGATAGTTATGGATTACATAGTAGAGAAGAAGGATTTGTTGGGTTTCATCTACAACTTAATTTCAACTAATTTAGTCCTAATCATATCTTCAAATGTAATCTAAATCCAGTCTTTTAATATTCCAATTTTAATTATGTTTTTACTTTTCTTAAAACGAAGGAAAATTTTATTCCAATGATCCACTCAATTTATATAAACGAATCTGGTTCTACTTCTGGCTACTGACCTATTCCCTTTGTCCACAACAACATTTTGACTTCAATGCCATTTATCGACACTAATGTCAGATGTTCTTTGCCTTCAAAATTTGCAGGAGTATCTGTGTTTATATGTTTGAATTCCAGGGTAGAACATTGCAAAGAGAAATTTATGGAACTTTATCATATCTTTTAATCTTTAGTCTTTTATTGCATTTTATTCTTTATAGTACGTACTTCTCACCTTTAAAAAGTTAAATCCATTTTGGAGACGTGACTTATTCTTATTTTCACATTAGTTTGGCTTTATTATAAATTATTTTGAATAAATTCGAGCTCTTCAGTCTTCATAATAAAGTTACCTCTTATATATGTTAAGCTCAATACAACTGAATTCCACTTTATAGCTGAAAATTTTATATTTATTATGAATTTTTCTTTATCGTAGTATTTATTTTTCACCTGACAGATAATAGAATAATTCTTCAAATTATAATTAGACGTCACAACGGAGCTTCTCCCAATTAAGGGAGGGTGCAAGAGAGGGAGAAAGATGGGCCTTCATACCTCCAAAAAAAAATCTTCTATAATTTATGTGCATAAATTTGTATTTTTATATACAAATAGTTTTTTAATTTAATTATATATTTTTATATATTAAGTTTGATTCTTTATTTTTCCTTCATCAAAACTCTTTTGAATGAATTCTCCTTTTTAATGTATTGTGTGACATATCAAACATCTTACATTTTTCAGTTTTTTTTTTCCTCTCGAATATTAGTACTTGAATTTTGTTAATTCTGATTTATCTAGTTGTTAATACCATAAATTTGTAGTTTCTAAATATAAAACGTTTATTTTATTTTATGTATATATAAAATTTCTTGTACCTATAAATTTGTATAGTTTCTAATTTAATCATTTGGCTCCCTACTCATGCTAATTAAAATTTAATTTATGGTCATGAATATATAGAAATTTTTTTATTAGTAGAGATTGTACCCACTTACATTAGAAAGGATTGGTCTATGACCATCAGTTGAATATATCTTCATCTTTAGTGAAAACCAAAAACAAATTATTGATTTACACAATTTATTTTTATTTTTTTCTCAATTTTAATGTTACATCTTTATTTTTTTTATGTAAATAAACAAAAACATTCATTTTTAATTAACAATTACAATATCTCTTAATATTATATTTTATTATTTCTTAATTATTTAACAATGGTAATGGTAATTCTATATATTTTATATTCTATTTAAATTTAAAATTACCAATAAAAAGGCATGAAAAAACTTGTTCGTATATGTTAAAATTTGATTACTTTTCGAGTTCCCTCTTCTTTAGTTTATGGATGCTCCTCCTTAGGGACGTTATTACATCATATTACTTAAGCGTTTAAATTACTGGTGCAAGAAAATATCTTATTATAAAACTCAATTATGTAAACAATAAATTTTCAGAAGAATTCCGTTACGTTTATAATTGATTTTAGAAAAACAATATTTGAATATATATATATAATAGGTATTTTTTTCAAAAAAAAAAAAACCCCAAGAAAAATAAGAAATAGTAGAAAAAAGTCATTTAATTGGATCAAAACGATATTTATCTAGTCACGCTTTATAAATAACATAAGATCATGCATGGAAAATATTTTACTACAAAAATGTTTCAAAGTGTATAGAAATCACATATTACAATCAATTTAGTAAGTTAAAAAATTACTTTTGTGAGTAATTTTTCTGTATTAATTAATAAAAATACTTTTGCATAGGATAAAGAAATACTTTTATGTCCAAATTGTGAAATTAAAAAATAAAAAATAAAGAACTTTAATCATGTTACATTTGAGGGGAAACACCCTTTCTTTTTATAACCATGTTGGGATATTACGATGTAAACTACAGCCCTAAATATTGTATTCGTGGCATTGAGAAAGTATACCCTAACCCATGACAAAAAAATAAAAAATAAAAAGTGTGTGTGTGTGGCTTTATTATATATGATGTTGAAACAAATTATTGGAGTCCTAATGATTACAGTAAAGAGAAAATGTGACCTTCCAAGTTCCAATAGGGTCATGTTCTCTAATGCCGAAGTCAAGATTCATTCTAAGTTTATCCCTTGCAGCATATCTTCTCAGACCCGGCAAAAAGCAAAGATATACTTGCATTTAATATCTTAGCTTCGAAGAAAAAACTAGATTTCTCTTCCATTTTGTCCAATTACTTTATGTTTTAATAGAGAACAATCTAGGTCAATTAAATTCTCAAAAGTGAGTGGAACAAATAATATGGAGTTTTTATCTTTTAAACAAATGTTTGAATTTTTCTCATTGTTAAAGAAAAAATAACTCATTAATAAGTATTAACACATGATTAAGAGAATATTAATTATTTTCATAATCGATTTAATTTTTTTTTACACATGAAATAAGTATAAAATATCTATTATACAATATTGTGATTAATCTTCACGTAAGATCACAGACTTATCAACAATAATATTTTTTTAATATAATTTTTTTATATTCAATATAAAAATTTTAATCTCAAACATTTTCATTACCAGACATACTTGAAATACTCATTTACAATTATATATGTAAAAAAAATATATTTTTTTTTATAAAAGTCACTAGAGATAGAGATAATGTAAGTCACAAGTTTCCAACAATAATTATAAAATATATATTTTATTATTAAAATTTTGACGTTTACACTCATCCTTATACACAACATCTTATATTAAAATTTGATCCTTACAAATTTGAATCAAATTTCGTTGACTTATTTTTAACATGATCTAGTGTGAAAAATATTTTTTTATTTGAAAAAGTAGGAAATTTTCTGAACAGTGAATATATATTCATTAGAGCTAGGACTAATGCTTTTAAAAAAAAAGGTTTTAATACGACGAGTTTATAATGGATTGAATCAATCACTAAAAAAATCTAATTATCATATAAAAGTAAAGTTGTTTTCAATATGTTATCATATAAAAAAAGCAAAAGTCTAAGTGGTGATGCTTATGTAAAAGGACGTTTAGATTATGTTGAGTATCCACGCCCCTACCAGTCTTTAGTGGCTAATTTACTTGTTTGTATATAGAAAATGTTTTTAAATTTAAAGAAATATATTATACTTTGTATTGGCTGTAACCAAAAAAATACTTTGTATTCTGCACAACAATTTAATCATAAGATCTCTTAATATTGGCAATATTTATGCGGTATATTTCTATAATTTTTAATACAGGTTCTAAATAAAAGTTTACAATATAAAAAATATTAAAGTATATTATTTTGTTTGATTTTTTTGTTGGTGTAATATTTTTTTGCTTTTATTCTACGTAACTCAGTCATAAATGGCCAAATTAGTAATAACCAATTTAGTTTATGGTTTATATATAAATAAAATTAATATTAAATTTTCATTTGAAACGTTGACATATTCAGAAATGCTAACATAAAAAAAATCAATCGGTAAGCTTGTCTTAATTGATAATAATTTTATCTAATAAATATTAATTTGTTAATATAAATATTATAAATTTATGTTAAGTTAATTGGTGTATTACTTTTTTCAAATGTTTTGATTAAAATAAGTTATTGTTCGATAGATAATTCGTTTTATTCATATATTCCTATATAATGCAAATAAGCGTTTGGTAGAAGAGAAACTTTTTTATACTTTGAAAACCATGATTCCTGCACATCATAAATAAATTATAATTTTTAAAATGACTAAAATTTGTTTACATAAATATTTTAAAAAATATTTATATATTTTTAAAATCAAAGTTTTATTTTAGATTTAATAAAACATATTTAGGATATAAATGATTTTTTCAAAACTATTATTTTAGATAAATAATTTTATTATATAAACTTATGTAAAACTTTATTGTAAAAATGTTATTTTATGAAGTTTTAAATTAAAAAGATTTAGATAAATTTTGTTGTAAAAATACTTTTATAAAATTTTAAACTATATGTAACTTTTAATATTTTGTTTAAATTTAACGTAACAAAATTTACAAACTAAATAGGTCTAAGAGCCTCGAAGATAAAGTTGGATAAGTATTGAGCATTTGAACGAAAAGTCAATCCAATGGCTGACAGATTGATAAAATAGTTGACTTTGGACAGTGTTATGCTATTACGAGATATTTATAGAACAATAACTATTTTCACTTTTTTTTTCTTTGTTTATTTTAACTATATGATCAAATAATACACATGCGAAACTTAATTAAATAACAAGAGAGATGGGACTAGATTTGCTAATGTAGTTGTAGTTAACGAGATTCTACACGTTCGACCCATCAAAGAGTTAATATTGCATTGTAATTTTTTTTAAATAGTGTAAAAATTACAATTTTACATTCGCGTTTATCACTAAATTAATTTTTTGTCACGTTAAAAATAAAAATAAAATTATAATCTTATAATAATATATAATAATTGTGAGAAAATTATTTTTCTAATAAATAAGATCTAAAATGCATTTCAACAAAACAAAAATATCACTTACTTCCATCTTAACATAATTAAAAATGGAAAACATTAATCCACATGAATGTGGCTCATAAGGAGAAGGTATGTTTTGCTTTACAAATCAATAATTAGTCTAAACATCTTGACAATAAAACCATTTTTTAATATTTAATTATATTTATTCCAATTTTAGAAAATATTTAAAAAGTAGATTAATGACATCACTAAAAGAAATATATCATCATCTTCAAGTAAATTTAGTGAAATATGTTTGAGATTGTTTTTATGCAATAATAGTTAAATTTGAATCGTGTTTTAATAATATATTATTTTATATTTTTCATGTATTTAAAAAATATTATTAAATTTAAATTAAAATATTTTTATGTATTTAAATTTTAAGTAAAATTTTGTATTTAATAAAAGTGTTGTATATATTATTGAAATTGAATTCAATTCATTCATATATAGTTATGTAGTTTAAATATATTCATTTTATTCTCTCGTATAAACATTCATCTTATTTGATATATATATAGATCCTTAAAATGTTAAGAAGTTTCCATCATTTGACTATTATTTGTTACTCAAATAGAACTAAATTTGGTGGAATTATATTGAATATTTGATAATACATTTCATATCTTATTAAGAAATTAATCATTATTTACTAATCACACATTATTTAGTCAAATCCAATTCTCTCTTAGACATATTATTAAAAAAAATCCTATTTGTGAAAAAAAAAAAAATTCCAACTAAAAAATAATATTAATAGAGTTGTCAGGTATAAAATTGAGCATAATTTTACAATTGACTTATTTTCTCAAGACAAGAAACATACTTGATATATTTGATTAAATAGTTTATCGTACGAGGAAATCCTCTACTTTCATTGATATTTATCACGAAAATAAATAATATATATATTATGAATTATAAAAATAAAAACATATTAAAAGTGAGCTTTACTGGGAAAAAATAAAGCAGCAGAAAAAAATGAAATGGGTAGGGAAGATGTAGGAATGACTTGATGAGCTAAAAGGCAGTGGGCCCAATCTTGGAATTGAGGAGTTTAGGGATAAGTGTGAGAGAAGCTTGACCCAAACCTCTAAATTAAACACCAGGGCCGTAAGCACTGCCTCAACTCTGTGGGGTTCACTGCCCTTTTTCTCTCTTCACATAAATAACTCTTCCATTCTTTTTTTTCGGAAACATGCTACAATTCAACCTACTTTTCATTTCTCAACGTGCTATCTAAATGGAAAATGCTTTCTAAATTTCTTTTTTTTCTTTAATTCTAGGGTTTTTTTTTTAAATAAGTAAAAATAAATCATCAAATTATTTCAAGATTTATACTCCAATAATATATATAATATTCATTTTTTAGTGTGACGTATATAATTATAAATAAATATTTCGATAATTCATTAAACATTTTAATCTCTTCTAAAAATTAGTTGATATTGGTAAATAAGTTGTTTTTTCTTTTGACTTTTTTTTTTATAAATATCAATTAAAATTCGATTTCTCGTAACATTTTAAGTGGCGTGATTTTAGTATTATTCTAATAAACTTATTGTTAATTTGTATGTAATATTAGGTATGATGTTGATTTTAGTGTTTAAATAATAAAAGTGTCGGCATAATAGAATCAAAGACAGATGGACATGAATAGATTTTGGTTAGGAAATACGGATCAAGTGCATGTAGTAAAGGCCATGTCAGCCACTGTCATGTGAAACAGAAAGATAATATTACAATAATTGACTATAATACTCTTCCTTTTAAACATAATCTTATGTTGACTTCTTATATATAAATTAATGTAAATTTATAATTATGCATGTTCAAATTAATTTTAAAATACATTAATTACAATATAATTTTATATAAGTCTTAGTATATAATTTTACATATATTAAATTATTAAGAATTATTGATATATATCATGGTTTAAATTAATGTATAATTATCTATGCTATAGATAATACAGGTACAGATTGTTTTATTTTAAGATGAAAAAATTTATTTCCTTTTTTTAATTAATTATTGTAATATTATCTCTGACTAATCAACACCTGCACTAATTTAAACTTTCATAAGATGAATTAGAAGCAAACTTAACTTGATTACTCAACGACAATTAATATTAAAGCGATTTTTCATTCTGGGAAGATATATTACAAAATTTAATCAGTGAAAAAATAAATTAAAACAAACATCTTAATGAGGGATAAAAAAAAGACTTTTATCTTATTTTATTTTACACGTGTAAAAACATTTGAAATGATGGCACGAACAGGGTTTTGTCTGTAGACGAAAATTTGAAATAAATGAAAAAACCATTCAGGAGAATGGATAACTAAATATTTTTTTTATAAAAAAATTGATTATATAATGTTTTTAATAAACAAATTTGAGGACTTATCTCCTAAATATGTTATTTCTCAATTTTGTTAATCTACGATTATATTATAAATTAAAATACATAGTTGAACCTACTTTTTTAATCAAACATTACATCACATACTATACTTTTATAACTAATATCTTTTCTCAACCATTTCAAATTATTGTCATTTTATTTATATTTATTTTTTTAAACCTTTAATCTCTTTTAATTTTTTTTTTATATTTTTTAAATTAAACTTTCATTTTTAAAAGAATTTATTAATAGTTAAAAATATATTATATTAAAATTTAAATTATTAATTATAAATTTAAAATATAATTTATTTATGTAAAGATATTTATTTATTATAATTTTTATAATATAATTTATATACTAAAAATATATATTATTTTTAATTATATGAAAATAGCATTTAACCCATACCATACACAGGTTAAAATACTAATTAGAAAAATATTTTTCTTTATTAAAACTAAAAGTCGCAAAAGAAAATGAGATAATTGAATAATTTTAACTTTAAAAACACAAACAAAAAAAAATCTGAAAAAATAATAACATGCGTACTTTTTTTCTTTTAATCTATCGCAATTTAATTTATCGGGTTTTATTAACATACTCATCTCTGGTAATTAGCCCATAAATTTAGAACTATTTTTGTAAGTTCAAGATCATACAATTATTATCAGAGTTAAAATCAATTAAAAGTTTGATGTTAGGAAAAACACGATGTGTGCCAACATTAAAATTGTGATAGTTGTAGCAGTGTAGTGCATTTGAATATAAACTTGCAGTTTTCTTACACGCTGTAATTAATTGGTGTGATGCTTGTTTGGGAGGCTCTAAATTATAATTTAGGTAAAATAAAATTATATTTAAACTAACTAGAGTTTAAATGAGAATTCAAATACATTAGTACAAAGTGAACTTGTGCGGGTCGAATATTTTGATTTTTGAGGAAGCATGAATAGAAAGAAGGCTTTAATGAGTAAGAACTCGAGCTTTGTCGTTGTTTGATTATCACCAAACTTTAGTATGAGTGATTTTTATCAACAATTTTTATTTTAAAATTAAGTAATACAGATTCGAAAGTCTAACTAGTTCGGCTTATTATGTTGTAAATCAAAATCAGATCATTTAACTACGTACCTATCATACATCATACATCAATAGTCATCAACTTTAGGAATAAATTTTTTCGCTTGATTATTAATTACGAGGGTGTTTGTAAGAGTTTCTATAAACTTTTTTAGACTTATTTTATCATAGTATTTAAGTAGGTATTTAATTAATTTTAGAAAAGAGTTTATGATTTTTCTATAATTTTAAACCCATGTGATAATGTTATTGAATAAATACTTAACTGAGCTACTTATCCAAACGTGCCTTTAACTTTTAGCTTGATAACAAACGTTTTGCAATTAATGTAAGACAGAAAGTGACTTCAAACAATAACCTAATAGACACTCCTAGAGAACAAAAATGATTCTTAATTCCCACCAAGGCACCAAGATAGATTGAATGAAGGATTCCATAACATACCAAATCTGTCGCGAAAGAAAACCAGTGTTGGCATCATCTTTTTTCATTTATACTTCATAAAAAAGTATTTTTTTTTTTTCAAGAATGAGAATATTTTAAAGATCGATATTATCTAGTTTTTGTTGATTCCTTTGAAAAACCTCTAAAAATCATTAACCTTACAAAGGTAAGTCAATGGTCAAGACTGATATAAATAGAAAGTGCATTATACTTTATATAAAGGTTGAATATAGTAATAATAAACTTTATTTTAATGAGAGGACAAAAGGCCATAGTGATGTTACTTGCAAAAATGATTTAAGTATTTAACTATATTGCTCTGTATAATATATAATCTCATACCAAAAGTTACTTATATTCCCTAATACCAAAAAAAACATTTTATTTTAGATTGGTTAGAAACAAACAAACACTTCTTGTTTCAAAATTAAAGACACAATTTACCGGCCAAGTTTTTGTGCTTTAATTGTCTTTATAATCATAAAATTTTCACTTTATTATTTAAAATGAAATCTTCACTTTCGAATTCAAAAACCACTCACAAATCATCAATTAAAAATACTCTTCATTTACACAAAAATAATCAAACTGCTACAGACTACATGATTATTATCAAATAACTCAATTCTCTTGCCCTCTCTCGATGGTTATTTCCTTTATTAAAATCTCATCATTAACTAATTATAATTAACTCTAGAGAAATTTATCAATGAGTTATTCAGTTTTTCTTTAATAAAATTCCAGAATGTCTCCACACTTTTTTATTGTAAAACTAATCCTTATTCAAATTTTAATTTGTTCATAATCATAAAGTGATTTGAGTGAATTTCAAGTTTCTGCAATTTTTTTTTTACATGTCACGTATATTCTTCATTAAAAACAATTCGACTTGAACTAGGTAAAATTATGAGTGACATAATTTTATTCTCAAATATTTAATGTAACTATATATACAAGACTTAGACTCAAAACAAGTAATGCTAGTAAGGAAAGAAAAGAAAACAAAAACTTATAAATTTGAATTGAACTAAAATTAGAGGAAGAATGAATGAGATGCGATGGATGAGTTGTCGTTTTAATTGTTCTTTTTTGGGTGGGGATGATGATTGATAAGTGATGACTCGTCTAAAATATAAAGTTGATATGCCAAGTTCCAACTTGAAAGGGTGGATCGGCTAATAATTTGAAGTGCGTCGTGAAGATGAAGCTTGACATACCAGACCCAGGCGTGGAAAACAAATGGACTGACAAATGAATAATAACGATGCTTCATGAAAATGATATTTCAAACATACTCAACGGCTAATCTTAACCCAAGAAAAGTGTTTTAAATTTTAGATTTTTCTCCCTGCTTGTATTCATAATATTTATGCTCCTATCTTAATACTTATCAATCATAGTCATCTATAAGTAGACCCAGTTCTTGGGCCTACTAATTTGATACACTGAAATTAGTTACGAGAGAACACTTATGGATCCATTTCGGTACATGACTTGGGCCCAATATCCACTCCTACGATAAAACCCATCCACTACTCAATACCAAATACGCTTCATCTTAGCCAAATGATCAGTTATCATTCTTAATTTAATAGATTTTTTTCTTCTTATTTTTATTTTTTAAAATTAAATTAGATAAAAAAATAGCCATTTATACGAAGAGTCCTCATTTTTTTAGTAAAATAAAAAATATAAATAAGGACAACAAGGCTCAAACCCAGAATTTTGTACATACTAAAAAACTCTTACTACCAGGTCGATCCTAGTACTTATAGGGTGTCATCATTTGAATAAATGTAGTATATACTACAAAAATATTTTAAAAACTGCAATAAAGTAGATACTTCGTTATATGTAAGTAATTGAATTGTGGATATTCACTTTCTTTGTGATTGCATTGGATGCCTTCAATAATTGAACAATGTTATTCTTCGTATTGATTTTTTTGTTAATTAAATGCGTAAATATACGATTGGAAAAGTCAATATCATGTTGAAAAAAACGACACCCATTGAAATAACAATGAATTACATATTAAAAGTAATTAATATGCATAAATGTGATTTCAAATTCTATCCTATTAAGTAGGTGGGAGAAACTATTAACCTTTAGTTTTCAGTTAATGAGTAGCTAAACTCACTTTGGTTGCCTTTTACAATGACACATGAGATTTAAAAACTTTAAAGCTTCTCTCAAATGATGTAATTCTTAAGAACTGAACATGTGTCTTATGATTATTTCACAATTTTCAATATTGGTTAAAAATTATTTTTGTATAAAAACTACCAACGTTAAGTTGATATGAGGAGAAATGGACTTGGATCTCTCAAATAAATTTTCGTTTTTTGAGTCTTGTAAATGAAAAACACTTGACAAAAATTAATTATAGACCAAGCTAATAAATATTCCATAATCCAATTTTTTTTTTATAAGAACTACCACTTCAATCGCTCCAATGAAAAACTACATCCGAATTGATTCTTAAATTTAAGAACTTCACGAGCAACATTCAAAGAAGATGTCCTAACTTTTTAATTAAGTAATATAGGGTTATTCTAATTAGAGTTTATTGACTAAGTATTATAAAGATAAAGTAGTTTTGAATTGTCAATTAATTAAAAATTAGAGTTGTTGCTGCGACATGTAAGATAGTTATTGAATGATTGTAAAAAATTATTGTATACTTTTCTTGTATTATCCATTTTATCTTCAAATTATTTAATACAAAACAAAAAATAGTATAAAAATAATGTTTGATGAATTTAACATTTCACACCACCTAAAGTTTCATCTATTTTTTTTAAAATATTGTGAATTGGTTTTTAATTTTAAAGATAAAGTACGATTTGGCAAATCACACCTATCGAAAGAAATAAAGATTTTTAGGCTTTTGCTTTCATCCAAAAAAATCCTCCTTAAAACATAGTTTACATCTCTGCGGCGCTTCCTAAACTGAGGAGCTAGGACATATATACGAGTGCAAATGAAAGGTAAACATAACTTAATTTTTTTTGTTGTGTGTATATTGACAGCAACAATGAACTTATGACTTCGTGAAAGATAAACATAACTAAACAAACATACATGTTGGTATGCATATGATTACCATCACCACCATGCTTCACTTGGACTGTTTATAGTTTTTTTGTATGTATGCAATGCGATTCCCGATGGCGTTGTATCCGTTAGGACATGATGATAACGAAAGCATTCGATTCAAAATTTGTTCACAAGATAAGCATCTTTAGATTTTTTGTTTTTCTTGAGAGATTAAATCCACGTAAAGCAACTATGTTTCAGTTAGGTAAAATTATTGAGCGACAAAATTCTCTTTTTTTGAATATTTATTAATTACATTATTAAAATTTATAATTATTAATTAATTCAAAACAATCTTGTCCCAATTTATCATCCATTCGATAGTAATATTATTCATTTAGGTATAAAAGGTTTAATTATGTTTTTTATTTATGCAATTTTGATGGACTGAACTGTCATAATTGGTAAAAGTTGATCTCTCTTTATATATAGTATATATACAAGGAATCTTTTTACAAGTTCATAATTATGTGATCAGAATCCACATGGTTAGGACCCATTAGAATGTGCATACGAACACTATTGTCTATCAGAATCCCATCAAGGTATAAAATTCCGAAAAGGTTAAATTTAGAGACAGATGTGTTAGGAAACAAAATGATAAAAAGTCCGAATAGACGAGACAGAAGATAAAACAAAGCGAAAGCAGAAAATGGCAAAGGGGTTCAGTTTGACCCAAAAATCCCAAGCATGCAACATTTCGTTCCTAATAAAAAAAGATATAACGAAAGCAAAGTACCAAGGCATATAAATAATAGTAATATACAAGAACAACATTGGCTAAACAAAAAAAAATAACAAAAAAAGAGAAGGAAGAAAGAGTTGGTTGTTTGTATCTGAAAGTCAATTAAGGGGTTGGGGTTAAAGGTTTGTGTAACCTGTTACTGGTGTTATTATTAGTATTACTGTGGGTGGTGGTGTTGTTGTTGTTATTACTCAAGTACCTGCAAAGGACCTTACACTTGACTGCGTTGCCATAGACATAAAACCCTGGGGCGACCATTATCCTGACGAAGCTAGGGACCAAGTTGGAGGAGGCCCTGTCCCCACCCATATCCTCCATGTAAACGGAATCAAAGGGAACACCTTTCTCGATTCTGAATATGGGCAGGCCCGGGTGAACCGAGTTGGCGAGCAAGTGCAGCATCCACACGGTCTTTGAGGCCCCGAAGAAGGCCTGCAATAGAGGCTCGGGCCAGGCCCTGTTCCAGCCCAACATGGCAACTATCTCGCTCATTTTCCTGTCGCAAAAGCGGCTGAACTCCTCGCTGAAGTGTCGCGTTCCCTTGCTTAGCACCTCCTCCCACGTGAGTCCGTGAAGCGCGTTGAAACACTCAAAACTCGCCTCGCAACGCGACACCGGGTTCAATATGACGTTGCAGGCATTCTTCTGAAACCCGATTGTTTCGAAGTCTTCGTAGAAGGTTCTGTTGAGAAGGGCTTCGAGGTAGAAGAGCAAGGTTCTGGGGCTCTTGGAGAAGGATATTTTGATGTCGTAGGGTTGGAGAAGGAAGGAGAGTTTGTCATAGACCTTGGTCCCCATGTGCCTGAGTTGCATGGTTAAAGAACGAGAGAGAAGCCTAACGCAGGATCTTGCTTCGGAGACTGCGAGCAGGAAGTGCTGAATGAGGGTATCTTGGGGAAGGAGAAAGGGGGTTGGGGTCGGTGTCGGAGAAATGTTGTTGTGGGTACATTCTTCGAGGCCAGATTTCAAGGTGTGGCAATAGAGTTCAAGTTTGTTTAGCTTCTTCTCGAGCTCACCCATGGAGTGCATGAGTCTGGAAGCTTCTAGAAGGGCATCGTCCCTCTTCCTTGTGGCTTGGACCAGCTTGTGGGACAGCTCCGCCACGGCTATTTTCCACTGTTCTTCTCGGGAATTGGGAAGAGGAGAGGACATGGGACTCTTACGGGTCAGCTTGGAAACCAGGGACCTAAATATCCCGTTGGGGCTGGCCAGCAAAGAACACTGCTTGCTCTGTGTTTCTTTCTGTTCGTAGGGTAGGATAAATATTTTGTCTCGAGAATGCGGTCTGCACTTGTTGCATGACACCGACCCATCTTCCGACCTCTTTTTCTTGTGCTTGTTCACATTCACATTCACATTCACAATTGGGGTTGGAGGGTGTTGACTTGGACTGCTTCTGCTCTCGCTTATTCTCTCTTCCCCCAACTCGTCCAATTCACGCTCCTCTTGAATCTACAACAACAATAAGAATTAATTAGTGTTGACAATAACAATAACAATATCAATAGGATGATAGATATAGAAAAGAAACTGACCGGAGTGAATTGAGGGGAGTGGCGAGAAGGGAGAAGGGGAGGGGATTTGGAAGAGGAGGAAGAAGAAGAAGAAGAAGCCATTTGAATAAGGGGGTATTGTGAGATATGAAATGGCATATAACCGTGAGTGGGTGACATGTCAGGAAGCATGTACAGTAAGTAGGAAAGAGGTGGTCCATGAATAATAAGAAACAATAAATGGCATGGTCTGAAAGGAAGAGAGGGTAACATTAATAGGTGCTAATAAATCCAGGGAAGCCAATTAGAAAGGATACAACTACCCGTATTTATTTGGAGTGCGGTGGATCACGAAACTACCAACCACGTCTCTGTCTAACCATGTGAACATATTAAATGACCCCTCCTTCCTCTGGGTCCTCCATTCCTCTTTGCCCACACCATCCGGGACTCTCTTCCTACTTTTCTTAATTACTATCCCCAACATACTCTCACTCATCTTTCTTTTTTTCTCTTTTCAAATATTATATCATTTCTTTTCACTCTTTTTTTTATACAAACAAATCTTTTAACATAATATGATACTTTTCTAATTAAGACTGAAGTTTCAAAATAAATTCCCTTTTTCCAAACTAAACCAACCTTGTATGTTTTTTATCTTTTATATTTTCTTCAAAAATCATACTTCAGATTTTTTCTCACATATATTTTTGTCCCAAAACAACTTACTTATTTGAAAAGAAAGTTAAATTTAAATTTATCACATTAAAATTTTGTAGAAACTAGTATTTCTTGTTAGCTTTTGTATAACAAAACGTAGCAAAGGATGTTTATTATAAGAACAATTTATTTATATTTTTTGGTGTGTAAGAACAAAGTACTGTCTCAGCTATAAATGAGTGAGTGAATGAGCACAAGTTTGAGACTCCCTTACCTATCTAACACCGATCTCCCTGTAGTCAGTAAATTAATAGCATGTACTGTTCCCCTAACTATGTCCATTTATTTGTAAAATTCTCATTCAGCTTTTTCATAATCTGAGTGTACATTCACTGAATATAAAGGTAACTCTCTCACCCTTAATAACAAATTGTTCCATATATTCTAAAAATTATTCATTGGTGTATCGTGATAGATATATATAGTTTGAAGAATGGAAAGTTGGGAGTACATCATTTTCATATTTAATATCTGGACATGAATCCTAAAATTAACCGGCATTTACCTCATACATCGTATATCACTTTTGACACGTTGATCTCCTTTGAGCCATATCATTAATTAACTCGGATCATTGCCATTTCTCATTGATAAATATATAATATAGCTGCCAAAACACAAGTTATTTTGCCCATTCCAGTCTCATCCCGTGTCAATGACCGGTTACAGCCAGTTAGATTAAATATCAACCTTTAAATTAAAGTTTAAGTCCCATTTTATGCAAACTGAGTTTTTAAACTAGCTTGATATTTTTTTTATTTTTTTAAATTAATATATTTATTTTAGTGTGATAAATAAAATAAGATAATTATGTTTTATATTAATATATTTTAAAAAATAATTAGTTTATTATTTTAATATATAATATACTATAAGATAATATCATCTATCTTTTTGACATTTCTTGTATTTATATTTTTCTTTTCTATTTATGTCAATGCTAATTTTAATAAAATAATTTCACGTGTTAGATATTAAAGTCTTATATTTGGAAAATCTTTATTTTCTCTTGTACATTAGTAATATTAGTTTAAATATTTGATAATAGAGTTTCAAATATTTGAAATCTAATATCATTGATATTTTTTTTATAAAATTATAAATATTCAAATTTTTCACAAATTATTTATACGACTCTACGCTCTAGCCTTTAACTGTTATATACATGACTTTTTTAGTCTCTTAAAATTTTAATAAAATTAAAAAAAGAAGCGAATAGTCCAAACTCAAATGAGTTAATTTGATTTAAGCTTAATTATCAAATAGGTTTTATCGAATCAAACTAAAATATCTTACATTTAATTAATATTTAAAATATAGGTCCTCAATTTTATTGGACAAATTCATATTAGTAATTGAGTTTGAACCCATTTTACCAACTCTATATAAAAGTATAATTTTTGGAGAAAAAAAAATAAAGAGAAAATGATGAATTCAATATAGAAAAAAAAAAGTATTTATTAAAAAAATCACATTTATCTTATATGATGTACAAATAAATTAATTATATTATTATAATTTATAAAAAAACACATGTCCTTTGGTTCAACAAAAATTAAGAACAGAGAAGTGAGAGGAAAAAATATTTTTATATTATTTGATTATGATGAAAATAGATAAAGAAGTTAATGAAAGAGAGAAAAATATTTTTAGTTTTTATCGGGAAGAGAAAAATCAACCTGAGACTCACTCTATAAAAAAATATTTTTACGAGAAAAAAAAGAAATGAGAGATAAAATTGAGTAAAGTTATAATTTTAATATTATTTTTTTCTATCTTTTATATATATATATATATAAAATAAATAAAAGGTAAAATACATTATTTTAAGAAACTGTTTTATTTTTTTTTTCTCTTTTCTATCCAATTAAACGAGACAAGAGAAAACTCAATTTTATTTTTACGTAAGCTTCTCTTTTACTTATTTTAATCTGAATACACCCTAAAAATCTATTCATCTATTACTTATTGTCTCTTTTTTCCTAATTTTTTTCACTACTTCTCTCTTTGTACAAACAAAATGAAGTGACTTTCAAAAAGAATAAGCTGTTTTCCAATTTCAATGGTACTCACCAATCCTCTCTTAATGTTATGGTTAATAATCATAATATTAGAGATAAAAGTCTCAAATAAAATAATATATATATAAACATAAAGTAGTGGGTCCAATTAATTTAAATTTTTTGGGTAACACACTTTTATATTTGATATATCTCTAACTCAATTTACACTAAAGCAAAAATTTGTTTAACTAAATTTTCAACTCTAAGTCACCAAAAACATTTTATAACCTACTTAGTTATTGGTTAAAATTTGTTATATTATGAAGTAGAATGAACATAATTTAATAAGTCTTAATTGCATTTATATCGTGTTAGAAAAAAATTAACAAATGGGCCTTGTTAACATTGTTGGTGAAGAGTTATATTTAGAAATTTCATCTCTATTCATTTTGAGTTTGATTGCCTGTTTGTTAAGTGTAATGTCAACCTGGTGTATTATGAACAGAGTCTTATATTGATGTGGGGTCTAGCTCGAACAAGATGTATTAGTATTGTAAAATTCTTTGTTATTGGGTTAAAAAAAATATTATTAAATTTGCATGATTAAAAATATTTCATGAATTTTGAATTACCCATGAAGACATGACTAAGAGTATCTGTAGCAGCAGGGATAGAAATGTGACAATCATATCAAGCCAACGTGAGATTATGGATTGTAGAAAAAGGCAAAAGGCAAAAGCCAAGCCAACGAATTTCAAATCCCAAAACTGCACCCTTTCAGTTTCAACAGTGCTTCCAAACCAAAAAGGGATCACAATATGACAACACAATCCTTCAACTTAAATCCATCATCGCCACCCACGACCACTAAGATTCGATACCATGGGAAATATTTTTAGAACAATACTTTAAATTGGACCCAATACTTTCAACTGTCGAAGAGTCTTATTTTATATACATTATAATTATTAACTATAAATTTGATTTATTTATTAAATTATTTTTAATTTATGTATCATATTTTATAAAACATCTATAATAATTTTGTAATTTATTCAACCTTATCGCGTAGGAATATCACGTATATGTAGAAAATAAGTGTATAGAATCTATGGAAGAATATGGTATATTATATATACGACCTGCGATTATGTAATTTGTATTAACTTATTAGAATTTTGATTCTTTAAAAGCATAATGAAAACATCATACATGAATGAGTAGA
Organism: Mucuna pruriens; assembly: GCA_025330945.1. NCBI lineage: Eukaryota > Viridiplantae > Streptophyta > Magnoliopsida > Fabales > Fabaceae > Mucuna > Mucuna pruriens. Next base: position 1,061,391 of record JAENHJ010000179.1, on the reverse strand, counting down.
TGTAATTTCTAATTAAAAATATTTTATTAAAAAAATTATTAATAATTATATATATATGTATTAAATATAAATAAATATAAATTTAAATATATTTTAGGTTCTTGTAAATATATCTTTGTTTAGTTTTAATTATTGTAATTTTTTTATCATTTTTAGATCATTGCAAAGTTAGTCTTCATACCTAACTTTAGTTAGTTTAATACTTATATGATTAACAAAATACATAATATTAATTGAGATAATTAAGGTAATAAAAATATTTTAAATTAAAATAATTAAATTATTTCTAGTTTTTTAAATTAGTTAATTAATATATTTATTATTTTTATAAATAAAATAATTACATATAATTTATTTTAATATATTATGAACAGTGATTTTATTTTATTTTTTTTTTCAATTGACTAATTTACCTTTATATATATATATATATATATATATATATATATTTTATTTTATTTTTTTAAATTCTATTATATTACTTTTGATGTTATTTTTATATTTCAATTTATTAATTTTTACTTATTTTAATATAATTTATTTTAAAAATACATCTCAAGCATTAATTTTATCTATAAAGGAATAAATAAATTAAAATATAATATATAATATATCAAAAGTAAATTATATTATAATTAGTCAAAATTAATAAATTGAAATGTAAAAGTAACATAAAATAGTATATTAAAATTAAATTGTAAATTTATAAATAAATTATATATTTTTTATAAAATACAATATTAAAAATAAATTAGTGAATTTAAAAATATGAATAATATTAAAAACAATAAATTATTGTTCATAATATATTGAAAATAAATTATAAAATTAAATTATATATAAATTTTATTTATATAAAATAATAAATATATTAATTCTACTAGAAAATAAATACATTAGTTTAATTTAATTATATGTCTTATCTCAATTTAAAATATTTTTTATTATCTTAATTATTGTAATTAATATTATTAATTTTGATAATGACCTCAACCCTTAACTAACTAAAAAAAATAAGTGATATGAACTAAAAAATTGATACTAAGAAAATATTTGAAATTAAAAAATGACAATTTTATAAATACTAAAACTGAAATGAATCATAATGTATTTAAGTCATGAATATAATATAATATGATATAAAAATATAATAATATAAAATGTTATCAAATTTAATAGATTTTTTTTTAAGTTTACACCTTGACATTTTTAGTTAAATTGTTTTCAAAAAATCTAAATTTGACATTTTTAATAATCATGACAGATCGGTGAGACTGAGACTTTAACATGTTGTATGCCTTATTTCCACCACTAATACATGACGTCTTGAAATAATGATTTAAAAAAAATATTTATGAAAAATAAAAAATAAACTGAATAACATTTTAAATTTAATCTAACAACACACATAATCATGCAGTATATTTGTATTATGTTTTTATTAGATGGAGCATAACAATAAGATTGAACATTTGTCATTGAAGTAAATCTATGAAGTAAACCCTAAAGAAAATAAGAAGAGCAGCACCTTCTTTAGGTAAATCATTAATGAGGTTGACAGGTGTAAATTCAGTAGTCATGAAGCAGTAAGTATTAAAGGAGGAGACTCTCAGTGTCTAGGAAAATTCAAAAACACAAAGCAGAGAAGCGAACCAAAAATTGTGTCTATAAATAGCCAAGAAGTTCACTTCATTTCTAAACCAACAAATTAAAAGACCCAGAAATATATAACAGATAGCATCCTTCTGTATCTTGCTCGAATAAATATTGTTCTAAACCAGCAATAGTAATATCTAACTTTTCTAGTGATAAATTGATAATTATCCTGTAAAGTTTAAGAATGAGGATGAAAGTGATGGTTAGGAGTAATGAGTAAATACAAAAACTTAATTGAAGTTTTGAACATAAAAGGCTTTTCCAGTTGTAGTCGAAATATTTGATTTCGATGTGATGGAATGAAGAGCAAATTCCAAAATTAAGGCATATTATAGGTTCATAGGTTTATAGAAGCTACCTTGATCTGAAACAAAAGATACAAAATGCCAAAGAAAAGTAACATTAAGTTGATAAGTGTGACTTTGGTGTGTCGTTTTTAAGGGACGATGGACAACTGTACATGAAAGCAATAGATTATGTCGTGACACGTTCTAGCCTTATATTATCACCAGAAATTGTATTGCCATTGGTACCACTTCAATTCTAAGTAACAAATCTAACCCCTCAACTTATTTTGGGATTTTTAGACTTACACAGCTGTATCTTATTCTAAATACCTACAAAACCTTATCCATCATTTTAACTTTTACTTAGCTGAAGTGATCCAAAAATGGGGTATCCTCTCTTAATTGTGTTGCCCTTCCTAGCTAGCCCCCCCGCTCAGTTGTCATCTTTGTGTTGAATCACTGTTCCTCTTCTTATGGGGAGTTCAAGAACCTAGTATTCGTTTGCCAACTATAATTAAATAATTTGGCTAGTATAGTATTTTATTTTTTGGGTGGAGTTATCCACAAGGTTTTGCAAGTATTCAAGCATCCCTTTGATTTGTCTCTCTCCCCCCCAAAAAAAAAAAAACACTAAAGATTGGACAACACTATGAACTTTTTATCTTACCTATAGTTAAAAATATAATTTTGTTCTTTGGATTTAATTTGGTATTTTAAACTTAAAAACTTTTACTTTGATTTTTTAAAATTTTTATATTAAATTAAACTGATCCTTCTATCACTAGTCCTTTTACCCCTTATGCCATTTATGTGTAACCATCTTTTTCCATTGGTCAGTTTCTTGATTAAGGATTTTTTTTTAATTGTTATGCAACCCAGAAAACTTTTGTAAAAGATGTGTAAGATGGTTTCAGATGTATATCAATGGTCATTATCACTAGTCTTTTTCCTTGTAGTAGTAAACTTGTGATACATTGAAACCTTGGGTCACAATCTACTAGTATAATTTGATGCATCATGACAGAGTCTGGAGAAATTCAAACATTATATAGCACAAAGGGTATTATAGTAAGTTTGCATAATTCCTAGCAAAGTATTGACGCACTGAAATAGCATACAACACAAAACACCTTATGGTGTGCATTGACCTGACCTTTATAACGGAAAATCGTGACTGGGCAACTTATGTGTCACCAGTATCTCTCAAATTCTCAATTGACTTTAGATTTATTTGTCTTTCCTATGGTAGATTCCCTATGTATCTATTTATTTATTTTGTTCAGAGGGAGAGCCCCACTTGTGGGACCACTATCAACCAGTCAAGTTGAGAATCACGGGCGCCAGATATATATATATAAGATTTTTAATTTAGATCAAAAGAGATCTTCGTACAAAAGTAGCAAGGGACAGTTTTTGTAAAACCAGTTTGTTTTTAAATTACTTAAATTAACTTCAATATAGTTCATTTTAGATTTTACTGCCAATCCCACGGTATAAATCCAATAACAAATTGCATGTCTATAATTTTTTAAATAATTATTACAAAAACTAATCAATTTATCATAATAATTTATTATTGAATAACAATGTAAATATTTTACATTGTTAATAAAATAATTAAAATGTATATTCAAATTATTCTTCAATAAAAATTTACATTAGGTTTAATATAATAGTAAGTCTCTGAACTATTTAAATGTTTTAAATTAGGTCTATGGACTAAAAGAACTTGTAATTGAGTAATTAATCTTTTATAATAATTTTTGCAATTAAATATTTGGAGCTAGTCCATGACCACTTGAAATTGCCACAAAAATAACATTTATAACAATTTTATTAAACTCTTAAGAATCCAATTACAAAAATATTAAATATAAAGACTTATTATAAATTTTTTTTAGTTTAAAAACTCAGTTAAAAATTTCTAAATAGTTTAGAAACTCGTGCTATATTGAACATTTACATTAAAACATCTTAAATAATACAATAATTAACTATCAACGCTAAAACAATGAAGAACGTGATCTAGCATTCTCCGATGGAACTGTCTTGAACAAAACTGCCTTTCTACTTTTGTTCAAGACAGTACACCGTCCTAAAGCATCAAAAGCAAATCTCTACCGTTGCAACATATCACTCTCCTCAAAGATCATTACTTGTAGCAACAAATGATGTCGAAAACATGGAGATATATATCATTTTCCACCAATGTACGCATTTTGTTATGCTTTGTCTGTAGGTTAGCTTTTTCTCCCCTTATGACTGTTTCTTTTACACAATTAGAGAGAATAACTAATTACGAAGCGGACGCATATAACAAAGAACCAAAAATTGTCGTCAACTTTCCACCCAAAACATGTAATCTAGATTATACCAAATATATAGACCTCTTTAAGTATCATGTCCTAAAAGGTTGACTACAAACATCAAAGGGAAAAAAAAAGGTATGAAATGAGAAATAAACCAAGTTTTGCAACTTCCTAAGAAGAAATCAGAACTATTTCAATCTTTTTCCTTTGATTGCACAATGACCGTAGGCCCATTTGCCCATTTTGGCAAAGAATCGCTCGCACCAACAAGGTTACTGCTGGACCTTAAATAAAGGAATCTTGGACACACGCGCTGTGAGAAGCTTTGATAAAATGCCGTTTTGAGCCCATACCACTGAAGAAATTTGACCGTAATATATGGATGAGATTGATCTAAAATGCCATACGACCAGCCAACCTGCTTTCAAGTATCCTCTTATCTATGGCTGCATCAATGGAGCTCATCTGAAAGATAAAATGATAATAATGATCAGCAAGTAATCATAGACCACAAACCAACAATAAACCGAATATTTTGGAGCATGGTCCTATGCAAGAGATCCAAACTCTGCGAAAGAAGCTGACCTGGGCCAAGTCTGTCACTTGTTCCATAAAATAAATTGTAAGGATGCTACGAATGGGCAAAAATCTGTTGGGTAAGACCATTTTCCACCCAAAACCCCAAACTTTTGAATCAAGCAGGGTAGAGAAAGAATAACATTGGCAAAACCAAACCCAATAAAAATCATATATACATACTCTTTTACGGTGTACAAATGCTGGGATGAAAGATCACGAAGTTGGTTGTTTGCAGCAAGCTTCACAAATTATGTTGTGGTAATTATAATTAACTACCAAAAGAAATTAATTAATACAATATCCATTTGAATCTTTAGATGCCCACAAAAATTGGAGGCATAGCTTGCAGACATAGTGGCCATTCAAAATAAAACAGCGTGCACTACCCATTTAGGTTGGAAACAAGAGGGAGGATTAAAAGGATCATATCTTCTTTGCCATTTATTTTTTTATTTTTAAAAAGAATTAGAAATTTATACAGAATGTACCTCTTTAAATAGGAAACAATGCGTAAACAACTGAATCTGAAAATAGGAAGCATAAAGCCTACTCATCTGGTTAGATGTGAAAGCAACTCCATCTATTACAGAGGTAGTATGACTTACCTGGCTACTTTCATCATGCACCTGATATTTTGGCAAAGACATTCTTCTTTCCTCCTACAGTAACCAAGCATCATAACATTACCAACCAACAAACAATAGTAGTCAAATGGAACACAACAGGCTTTCTCAAGAATATAACTCACCATGGACATTGCCTCATCATCCCAAACTAAGTAGACTTCATTGGTGGCAGGCTGAGAAGCAGGAGCTTTGTTTGCAATTACTGGGGGAGGCCCAATTGAAGGACCACCAGTATTGGGACCAGAAGCATAAGAATGGGAGTTACTTGCTGCTCCACCTATATAAGAAACCAAGAGTGAGAACTGAGAAGAAAATGAAAATCACTAGAATCACATGGGTTTAACCTAAAGAGAGAAAAGCAAAATTTCATTGCTAAGTTTATCAATTTTATCAAAAACACTCTTGCAGTACACTCTTGCAGTTTTGAATCATGAAATCAGCACAATTGATCAAAGGAGGAAAAATATAAGGTTACCTGGAACCCCTACAGCCTGATAACTACTTGTTACCAAAGAGTTGGCACTCAAGTGTGCATCAACAGGGACATTTGCAGACATAAGTGGAGTAACTGATGGAATACTTGAGGGCAGAGGTGCAGCAGAAAATGTTGAACTTTGAGTTGTTGTATGGTTATTTCCAACAACGGGAAATAAAGGTTGTGAAACTGGGACGGGTGCAGATGAAGGCAGTCCAGGAGGAGTAATCTGAGTTTGGAGTGCAGGAGAAGCAGTTGCTGGCAGTGGAGGCCTCACATTCTGAACAGGAAATAATGGCTGTTGTGCATATGGGGCAGGTGGAGGAACTGAAACAGCTGGAGGCTGAGGAAACCATGGCTGAGGTCGAGGTGGAACCACCCAAGCATTTGGAGGCATGGGTACAGCTGGATTATAACTACAGCAGAGAGGTAAGCATATGAGCAGATTTTGTGCCACTCAGATATATAATTTTAAATAAGTAAAATATGTAAGAATTACCACTTTCACCCTATGCAAATAGGATGAATACAAATAGAAACATAAAAATGAACAATAAAATAATAACATACATTGGTGGAATTGCGGGTATGGTTGGTCGAGGGGGATATCCTGCACCCAAAGGTGGTGGAACCATTCCACCTACAAGTTGAGTTGATGGAATATCCACCTTGGCTGCCTTTGATGGAACGTCATCCTCTGCATTAAAAACAAAATTGTAAAAAAGGTGATTAAACCATTTCATGTTTGATTCAATGCACTTTTTACCATCACTAGCAATCAGTGGCAGAGCTTGACCAAATATTTTGAGGGGCCAAACAGTTGAATTATCCTCAAATTATTGAGGGTGCCATACATGAAAAATAATATCTGGTGTGAGTATACCGAAGGACACAGAATACATCAATCACCATACATATCTGGTGTGATTATATGGCAAAGCATCCTTCTCAACAAAATAAAAATTCTCTGAAGATGGGAAAATGCCCCACCCCGGGAAAAAACAAACACACACAAGGATTAGGATCTGTTTGTAGCTAATAAGTTGTACTGTGAAACAACTAAAATCAAAAACAATTTTATGCTCAAGACAGAAGCCATCAGACAAGATTACCTTCTTCACCATAATGAGCAGCCAAGATATCTGGTGGAATCCCTTGCATTCCATATATTTCAATATCCGTACTCTCTCTGCCAGGTTTTGCATTGGGCACCCTGACAAAAAATAAAACGGAAAACCCCATCAATAATTGACGGTATAGCAACTTGCACAAAACAAAAAATTTAGCAATATCCAGATATGAAGGAGCAAATTCACTGGGCTAACATACCACCTTCTCTTTATTATTAAAAATTCATTCAGCAATAGACATTGGCATTCAGGTGAAACCAAACCATACTGCCGCTCAGTCACTCACATTTCTTTAACGTAACTACAACCGTAACATCTACTAAATTTCTAGCATCGTATTTAGAATATGTTAATAATAACAATAAGGCAATTCTTTGGGACACAAATTACATAAATATTTTCTTTGTTTAATATGATTAACCCTATTATACAGAAAGAAAGAAAGAAAGAAACCCTAAATAAGGAGAAAAGAGGGAATTAGGGTGATACTTGGTGACGGATTCCTTGTGGACCTGGAGGACGTGGATGGCCATGCCGCCGGCGGTGGAGAGCTTCTTGTGGCAGACATGGCACTTGAAGTGCTTGGCTTTCTGATGCTGAACCAGGATCTTCTCGTCGTCGAATTCGCGATCGCAGTAGTAACACCACACCTTGGAAGAAACCCTCTTCTTCTTCTTCCCCATGATGGCGATTCCGATCCCTCGTGAATTGGGTTTGTGGCCAAGGTTGGAGCCTGAGGTCTGCTCTGCAATGGCGGAGGACAAAGAGGAGGAAGAAGCTAGGGCACGGATTCAAAAGCAAAAAGATCCAATCGCGGCCCAATTGAAACGAACGCAAATATTTATCATTCGTGATCGGATTATATCAACGGCTCACGTAAGAAACAGTACAAATCAATGGCTAAATAGCTATGTCAGGCCCAAAGACTCGATGGTCCAAAAGTAATGCTGTCTACATCAGTACATCCACCTCTTCTATATTCACTCACTTCGGAGTTACTACCAATACTACTTTCGTCTTTTAGTAGCGTTTTTTTTAAAGAACGGACCTAAAGCCTAACAATTCGAATTCTCACTTGGCCCATTCTAATCAAAAACCTCCTTTTTGCTCTTCGCACCTCTTTTCTTTATATATTTCCAAAATATCGCTCTTCCTTCTTCCTTACTCTCACATGTTCTTACTTTTTCGTCCAATAATTGCCAATATAATATTCACAAGTGCAGATTAGTTGGAAAATGCAAAGTATGCCATATTCTTTTTTTTTAAAATAAAAAAATAATAAGTTATATTCTAAAAATATAAAATAGTTTTATTATTCAATTACAAACCATCCAATTTAGATAAACTTATTCTCTTATAACAAAAAATAAATAAGATAAAATTTTTTATAAGTTAAAATTAGTTATACATAAGTTTTGAAAATGAGTTTTCTATTTTTTCTTCTATAAGTATTTATAAAAATATTAAATTTTTTATAATAATTATCTTAAAATTATATTAACAATGATTTATTATTAAATAACTATATAAAACAATTTATGTTGTAAGTGTATTGAACTCTAATACTAATTAACTTTGATTAACAGTGTAATAGCATGATAAATAATATGAATGAATTTGATTTGGAAGTGATTTTAATGTCTCAAGAAGAATCAAATTGAAAAGAAAAGAAATACGTGCTACTTTATCATGTGATTGAGAAAATGTTTTAACATATATTTGTATTTTCTTGAACATTTTGTGCCCGTGTAAATTCATCATTCAAAATGTTGGCAAAAAAGGAAAATGGGACGAGTAAGATATAATATAATATGTGCACCAAGTAGCAAACTTTCAAGATTAGTGTGGATTGAAGTAGGTAGACTAAGAAAAGAATCTCAATTCCCAAACAAAGTAAAAATAGAGCTAGCAAGTGTCAAACCATAATGTAGTATACAATCTTTTAAAAACATACATAAACAAAAAATAAATAAAAATCAAAGGTGCAAATCATTTTCTCAACCATTCGGTTGAATCCCATGAAAGGAATTTACTTCTACGATATTATCTTTTAGGCTATTTTTCTTGTCTCTATAATCTAACATTTCAATTTGTTTAAAAAAAATACGAAAGAGATTATGTAATTCGCGCTCATCATTTAGGATAACTCTTTAATAGAGTCACAAAAATTAAGATAATTTAACTCGTAGCAAACGAAAAAAAAAAACAAAAATAAGAAAACAAACATAGAACTTTATTATTACTATTCACCACCTTGACCAAAATAAACTCTCTTATAAAATCATTATAAGGAAATTGGAATTTTACTTTAAATATTTACTTAAACACATAGGGTGCATCATCACTATGACTGTAATACATATAACAACAGAGGATTTGACATACTTAGACCTATTAAAAACAATTGAGCAATGTATTTTTTTTCAATGGAACTATGGTTTTTTTTTTTCCAATGTTGCTAATGACTTCGAGTAAACAAAATAAAGGAATAGTTAAAGCGAAGACAACGAGGATGCCGTATGTTATAGCTTTTACAAAAACAAATGACATATTAGCACAGGAAACACTATCCAAGTGAATTCAAAATTTAATGTTAATGATAATTATTGTCTTAGAAAACATAATATATATTTTTTTCCATTCCTCGTATGGCATAGTTTGAATTGTGATTTTTGATAGATTTTACTCTCAAAGTCAAGAGTTTAAAATATATTACTATAGAAGAAGACTTTGTTTGACCATGGTCTTTATTATCTTGAGAATTAATCTTATAGTTATACCTAGAGAAGATACTTTATCAAATGTTGAAAAGTATTTTGTTGAAAAAAATCTCCTTCAATGTACATATGTAAAAATAATTATATTTTTCATCTTAAACTTAAATTTCCTATAATATAAACTAGTATTTTATCTTGAACAATGTAAAAGATAAATATCTATTTTATATAACTGAATTTTATAATAAATAAATGTTTTTGAATATATAAATTATATTATAATTAAGTTCATGATAAATAAGTATTTTTAACATATAAATTATATTTTAAATTTAAGATAAGAAGTGTATATTTTGATACAATATTCTTTTAACTATATTGATGATTTATTTTAAACAATACTAAAGACAAAATTATCATTAAAGAAAAATTTTGAAAAATATTATTGTTAAAAAATAATATTTACAAACATTATTATTTAAAATAATTATTATAATTTAGATATAAAGATGATTTTAAAATATTATTAAGATATATTTATGCATTACTATCAAGTAATTAGAGCACATTTTATTTATAATGTTATTGAAGAAATAATTTAAGAACATAATATAATAATTAATATTTGATAAATCATTTACTCAAATAATTTTAAAATAAAAAATATTATTGAAAATATTACACGTAAATAATCAACTAGTTATAACTAAAATATAATTATTCAAACGTAAAGTAGGCATATATATTTAAAGAAAACTTATATCGTGTCATAAAATAAATAATAATTTAATTTTTATATCATAAAATCTCAAATACTATCTAAACTTGAATAGGATAACTTTTAAGAATATTACTAATTTAATTGCTTAAATAAATCATCTTTATAATTAATTTCATTAATTACGTATAGATTATTTTCCCATAAAACATAGATATTAAATTTTGTAAATGATAAACAATACACATGTTTAAATTTAAAATTATTCTTAAATACGTATTCTTAATAAAATATTATATCCTTAATTATTATTGTTATTATTATTGATATTATTATATTGTATACTTAAAGAGTGGGTGAGTTCAATGAAAGTGGACTATGACTTTAGATAAAATTTATTTTCAATATTGAGAGCTCAAGAGTTGTTACTTTTAGCATATGGCCTTACCTCACATTTACTAACAACACTTAAAAGGATTGTCTCATAGACATGTCTATACAGATATCTTATCAAATGTCCAAAAATAGTATCTTGGAAAATCCCCCCTGCCCCTCCCTCCATGCTAGTTAATATAAGTATATTTTCATCTAAAACTTAAATTACCTATAATGTAAAAATGAAAATTATTGTTGACGTATATTTATGTAATGTAGTAAATAGTTAAAAAAATATTTTCTTTATGATGTCCGTGAAGAAATAAATTTCAAGCTATTTTATAATAAAATAATTAATAAATCAATTACTGATATAAGTACAATTAACACATCAATTACCTCATTATTACCTTATTACTAGATATTTAATTAATAATTAAGTAAGTTTAAACCTATTTTTATTATTGAATTAATTTTTAAAGTAAATTTTACCTCTAATAAATGAGTTTATAAGTTATTTACTTACATTTACTTATCATACAATCATATATTATTATTAATATAATTTTTAAAATATTTATTATAAAATTTTATTATATATAATAAATTATGATTGAATTTCAATATAAAGTTATTTTATATTGATAGGACATTATCTATTTTCTCAATATTTATTATGATCTTATTTTTGTATTTTAACTTTACTTGATAGATATCTATTTTTTCTGTTTTTTTATATTCTAAAACCACCTAAGATAAATATGTATAACTACAATGAGAAGATACTTTCTTAAATTTGGAAAATTAATGAGAAAAATTAAACTTTAAAGTTGGATGAAAGGTGTTATCCACGTACTCATACATTGTTTTATTTAAATAACCTATCTCACTCGTGTTATAGCATTCTCTAGAAATATTATTCAAAATCAAGTTTGTAAATAGTTGCTCAGATATACATGGTATATCTATAGATAATAAAATAATACGTTGAATGATTGTATTTAGAAAAATCCTATAAAATAGTTTGATTAATTGTTTACTCGTATACCTTCTTTTATAATTTGAACTATATGTAATATTTGTGCATTGCACGTGTTTTTTTTCAATATAAAAATATAATTTAAATATGTAAAAATATATTAAAAAATTAAAATTTTATCAAAATTATAGTTTATTGTAAATAATCTTTTAAAATTAATATGTATTTTTTTAATATTAACAACAATAATTGTCAAATTTCTTGATAAGACTGTAATTAAAAAAATCAATATATCAAAATTAAACACTTCACTATAAACTACGTTTTTATGGTAATTTGTATATTTCTTACTGTACGTAACAATAATAATCACAAGATTCACAACACTTTTAGTAATGTAATTTTTGTTAACATATAATTAGTTGCACATGATAAAATTGAGCTATTTTTAAAAGTTTAAATTAAATAAAAAAATGTCATGCTATATACAAAATATATTATATAAATATTACAGCATTAAATGATGCCTTAATACTTTTACTTAAATTATAAATAAGAAAAAAATGTTTTTAGTAAAAAAATATTTTTAGTGATATATTTTCAGTTAAATTAATCAAAAACTCTGTATTTTTATGTCAATAAATTTGGTCATGAAAATAAAAAAAAAAAACATAAACTTAGTCACTTCTTTAAGAATTCATCATGTTTTTTAAATTATAAGAAACTAATTTTTCATGTTTTTTTATAGTTTGTGAACTAAATTTATTAATATAAAAATTAAAAAAAAAATTAAATGCTTGACCAAAAGTACAAAGTTTATAAGTATATATTTTTTCAATAAATAATGATAATGGTGGATATCCAAATTTGTTCACTCTTCTATTTTTATTTTTACTTATTTTTACTTTGTTTTATTTTATTTTTACTTCATCTAGTTATTTTTTACAATACTCAAATTTTAACTTTGTCATTATTTTTTTTATAAAAATTAATATAAAATGCTTGGTGTATTAATTATTATTTTTTTACAAAAATTTCATTAATTACAGATTATTTTTAAGATAAATAAATAATAAGTCAAATACATTAATATTTTAAACTAATTAAGAGTTCAGCTTCATATTATATGAATAACATTTTAAGAATCTTCCTTTAACTATTTACATTGATGAATAATAAAAAATATATTAATGATGAAAGAGATTAAATAAATTAAAACTAATAAAAATTAATTTTAAATAAAATAAAAATATATCTTATTAATGTTAAAAATAATTTTAAAAATATATAAATCTATAATAAAATTATTGATACTAACTAAATAAACTATTTTTTTAATAATTTAATCAATTAGATCTTATATTAAAAAAATATTACATTTCTCAGCTTAAAACTAGGTGAAAGGTGTCAAAAAGAAGCAAAATCAAATTGGGCCTCTTACTTAGCTCGTGAGGCAGAATTCAATGAATCAATACATTGGGATGCCAGAGTCAATTAAAAAATATCAATGTTCTGTCTAATTTACAGAAAATTACATAATTCAATAAAATGATTTTTTAATAAAAATAAAATACAAATAATATAATAATAAAGAAAAAAATCAAAATAGATTGGCCATCCTTTTGACTCTACAAAGTCCCATTGGTCCGCAGAATGCTTCAATAGTCTGTTCTCCTAAAGTCAAATCTTCCCATCTGTTGAGCCACCCGCAACACTTGCAAGGAGGACAATCACCGCCATTTAAATTGAATTGAATCAATTTATGTGAAAATTTATGAGAAAAAATAACAGAAAAGAGTGAGTTAAAGAATTAGAAGGGTAGAAGTGAATCATATTGAAGAAAGGTTCCCTCAATTTGTTCTTCATGCATTGCATTAACACTTAATTAATCTTTTGATGAGTTATTATGTCTTTACACTTGTGTGCCGGGGCAAGTTTCTTTCATTATTTCATAGTAAACAAACTCTTCCATTCTTCTTATTTCCCATATTCTTTTCAATTTTCTTGTATTCACTAAGAAGGTCAAATATAAAGTAGTTTGGTGAAAAAATATATTAGACAAGTATACAATTGTGATTTTTTTAGAGTGATTTCATATACAATATTACAAGTGAGTTTGCTTGCATTGAGATTTTATTGTGTTTTTCTTGTCAAATATTTGACTAAATGAAATGAAATTTTACGTTAGACATACATTTTATCTTGAAAATTGCTTATCTTTTTTTTTTTCCACTCTTTACATTAACACTATTCGGTTTTCTAATTATACTTTGGACAAATATTTAAAATAAAAATATATATATTTTTGAAATATATAATAATATAATAGATTAATAGTATGCCTTTTAAATTATATACAGTAATTTTAAAATACGTGTACAAATTTAGGGGACCTATACAATAGCACAGGTACTGTACTGGTAATAAATGAAAGTAATATGTATAAAATCACAAGTAAAAAGTGTGAAGATATATTTTTAAACAAATAAGTTACTTTCACTAAAAATCCGTTCACTTTCTTACATTTTTTAATATGATCCGCGTATAAATTCTACCACATAATATTATACTTAAGTTTTTCTTTTCATTATTTTACTAGCATTAGAAAAAAATATTTCTATGTTATTAATATACTTGTTAGATAAATGTTAATCACATGCTCTCTCCCAGATTATTTCTACCACACATTTTTTTATTAACTAAAATTTGTTAGAGATTGTAAAAATATGTAAATCCTATTCTATATTTATATATTTCATTTATAAATTTATAATTTTTTAATAAATTTTAACTAATAAAAAATATTAAAAAATATATTACTACTACTCATTTGCTTATTAATCACAGGTTAACGAAAAAACGGAGAGACGACTAGTCATAGACATAAGATATCGAGTAAATGGAGACAATTTATTTTAAAAAATAAAATTAATAATAACAATAATAGTTATAATACATTAAAAATACAAAATCAGAAAGTATGGTAAAAAAAACCGAGACAGTGAATTTAAATATATAAAAATAGGAGAAAAAAATTAAAATTCTAAAAGATATATTTATTATTTTATCAAAATGCGGAGGTGTGTATTTGTCCCTGTCATATGAATGTAGGTTAGTCACCAGATAAGACATGCTATGATATGAAACTACCCAATAATCAAGCAACGAATAAATAAAAGAACACAAATTTTATCAAAGAACCATAACGATGTTTATGTGGGGGATGATGAGTAAAAGCTAAGAAAAGAGAGAGAAGTAAATAAGCACTATATAAATGGTCTTAGAATACACTGAACTGGTGATACAAATAAAGGCATTAATGAAATTTCCTTACACCCATTCCAATCTAGTAGTAGCAAAACTTTTGGTCCTTTTCAACCTTACCTTTAATTTTAGAGAATTAACATCTTAAATTGTGACATTTTTGGTGAACCAAACCATCGAATTGTCCCTTGTTACTGAGATTGGCTTCCAAACACGAACTCTCTCGTTTCTTAATTATTACATTGAGGAGCTAAATCAAATATAAATTCACAACATTCCCGTGGGAAATAAAAAGAAGAAAGATCGATAATTTTCAAATGCAAAGTTTGGCAAATTATGTAAGACAATTAGAAGAATACTAATAACACTTTTATCACACCCTTTTTAACCCATTTATATAAAGTACATATTCAACAACTACCAATAAAATAGAGTTAAACATGTTATGGTCTTTGAAATTCGAGAATTTTAATTTTAGTTTTTATATATATTTTTTTATTTTTTATCTCTATATTAATAAAATATAATGTGATTTTAATTCATCAATAAGAATTAAAAACACGTGTTTTTATTAAAATATAATAACTCAAAATAAATATTTTTTTTTATAAAAACTACGACCAAGGTTCATAATATTTTTATGAATTAAAAACATTATTAACTCTAAAATGTAATTCTTTTGACACATATAAACATCTTGGTGCCATTATTCCTTCAGACAAATAGTTGTACTAGTCAATAGCAATTTATAATTGCATTTAGCGTTTTTCTTTTTTAAACTTTGGTAGGCTAATTTCTTGTGCAGTTGTAGATGTTGGTACTCGGAAAGAAAAAAAGTGCATCGATATCTGCATTTAATTTGAGACTAAATATAAGTATTGTGCTTTGCAGCTACCATCAATTATTCTTTCTGTAACCTAATGATATTGTTCTGTCTTTAATAGTTTGCATCATAAAAGATATGAAGATCATTGTCTAACTTTCGGCACAATTAGTGGCCACCATAATCTTATTGGAGCTTATGAACAATCATCAACTAGATTTTATGTGCTCAACCATCATAGTTTTCGCAAGGTTAGAGGGTGGCAGTATGTTGCATTTCCCTAATTGACTTTGGCCAAAATTTGTGACAACTAAGTTCCATCTGCCAAACCAAAAGAAAGAAATTATCCCTTTCTATGAAACAGTGGGATTGAGTCGTCCAATTAATCCATTATTTTAGCTATTTATCTCAAGCTAAAAACAAAATTAAAATTTCAAGGAATTTGTGACATTTTAGGAACCTGTAAGTATGAGATATAAGATACAGTATTTTCTGAGATATCATAATAGTCTGGTTTTAAGGTGAAGAGAATTTATCATAACTTTTATAATTTATTGAAGTGATTGGTGAGTACAGTTCAGCATTGACAGGAACCATCATGTGACTCCTATATATGATGAAGAGATAACACAAACTCTCTGTCAATTAAATACTTATTAGAAACCCCTAACTAAGCTAAACGGCTTTGCCTAAATCCTAATCCTTTTTTAAGCCCTTAATTATTGAGCGGCATAGCTTTAGGATGCGTCCAAAATGGAAATTGCATCTGAAATGATTCCTTCAGAAGTTGAGTTGATTTTTTTTTTTTTGGTTAAAGAAGTTGAGTTGAATTTGGATCTTATATTTCGGAGGAAGAAATTACTGTAGAATGTAAGAGAAAAGTTGAATGTGGTTGGCGTAAAAATTCTTAATGTGCAGTGCAGGCAATTAATGGTTGTCTAAAAAGATGCTTTTATTGCTTCCACAAGCCAATCAACCCCATTGAAATAGCAAGTTGAGCCCAAACATTAATAACAAAATTTACTTACTGAGGGCAATTTAGTTCATTCTTGTACTTCTGGCCAAATTATTCTTTTGTTTCCCATAACCCTAGATGTGGTCCAAAACCAGGTCTAGAATGATTTTTTTTTTTTTTTGTAAAGAATCATTTTAATTTGTCCCCTAGCTTCTGTTCTTACCCTTTCCAATCCCATTTTCTCATCTATTTTGCTTATTTCAAGGTCATTTAAACGCCGCTACAAAAACTTTTCGTAGATATATGGTATAAACTAAAGTTTTGGTGACAAATTCATTTCGTTCAAAGAAGAACACACCATCATATGGGTCAAGGGTCATTTTTTTGGAACTAACATGGGTCATTTTTTAAGACATGGAGATTTAGTATAATACACTCATGAAAGGGGAAAAAAAACCCAATAGGAAAGTGGCTGTACTATCATGGTGTTTGCACCAAGAATGGAGATCTATCATTGATACCAAGTTTTAGTTTTCTTCAAACATACTACAGTCACTTGCTTTCATTTTGCAATTCTGCATACTTTTTGAGCTCGTATTGAGGTTGTCTTGATATGCCAACAAGGCGAGAAATAACCAATTTTCATTTTAATGAAATTTCAAAGATACCACAATCAATAGAAAATTAGAAAGATACTAAGCTCGAATTATTAATACAATTTTTCACTAAAGTATTCTTGTACAAATAAACAATGTTTCTGGCCATTTATTTGACCTTGAGAATTGAAACCATAGAAAGAAGAATACAATACTGATCTGCATGGGCTTACAGCAAGGATGCTTTACAAGGAAGACATTCCTTGAGTCAAAATTCAAGGCTCCTCCTCACATGCTCATCACCATAACTACATTTCTATGCAGGAAGGGTCAGTAAGTAAAAGATTAAAGATGTTTGCTATAAAGCCAATACACCTATGGTTTTGGACTTAAGCCATTTTTGAGTGGGGGAGTGGGAACCTTTTTAATGCTGTCCACTCTTTAATGGACATATTAGGCAGAAATAATTTTTGAAATTCTCAGTTTATTTAATAAAATAAATTTAACTTTTGTGTCAGTACTGTAGACTAGTCTGACTTTCTGTAGCATGAAAGATATTTCACATTTGATTAAATAAAATTATACTAATAATGTGATGCCAAATTCCCATTGAGGCCCAAAGCAGAGCACTAGAGTCCAAAGAGTGAGAGAGAGAGGAAAGGATTTTCAACTTTTCTTTTGATAAGTAGCATCAGTTTAGCTTGAAAAGCACAAAAAGAAACAAAAGCAAGTCACAGATTCCAGTCTGTGGCCTGAGGCTGAGGCTATTGATTGAATAGTAGCATATGCCCACAATTGCAGCAGAGCCCACCTAACAACCCCAGAAGAAAAGGGCACCCCACAAATTAAAATCCATTATTTCAAACTAATAAATAATCAATCAAAACACATTCCTTACATAATCCCAAGTCCTATTCTCCTCACCTCTCTCTCTCTCTCTCTCTCTCTCTCTCTCTCTCTCTGAACCATGCCTGTTGTCACAGACACAACAACACCAACAGTGGGAGAACACATCAAATGGAGAAGACCCAGAAACCAATTCAGCCACCACCATCACCACCACCAACCCATTTCAGAAACAGATCCAAACCCTCAAATTCCTTCCATAATCCAATCCACTAGGTGCAAGTCCACCATTTCCTCCCTGCTCCTCTCCACATTCTCCAACAACACCTCCTCCAATGACACCCCCACCATCAATGGCAGTGCCAAGAGCAGGAAAAAAAGCAACTTTTCTGCAGCAACCTTCAGAGGGTTGGGGTGCACAGCCGGCGCGTCGCAGCAGGTGTCGGTGCCGGCGGTGATTCGCACCTCCGCTGACTGGCAAGGGAAGAAAACCAGAAAAAAGAAGCACAAGAGAAACAGCAGCAGCAAGAACAAGGGTTTCCATGGTGGGGTTCTAGAGGGTTCGAATCCTGGGTGTGTGGATTTTCAAGATGTTTGGTGTGGCCCTGGAATTGGGTTCTCAGCAGATGCTGCTGCCTCTGTTGATTGTGTTGTGACAAGGAAGAATGTCTCTGCAAGAGGCAAAATTGATGTGGACAAGATGACTCACAGGGAGGTATTCTCATTAATGCAATGTTTTTGAAACATTTGCTGCCTAAATCTGTTGAAAACTTTAGTTTTTTCTTCTTTGTTTTCTACCTCTTCTTTCTGTTGCTCTTCTACCCAGAACAAGGTTTGGTTTCTATGGACAACCTGCATTAATGAAGTTTCCATTTTTAACCCCACCAAATTGATCTTTTTGCGCGCATTAATTAAGAATGCTATTCTTATTTGGCCTTCCTTTCTTGTTTGGTAATTTTTTATGTTCTGTTTATAAAATCACTAATAGCTAGACAGAAAATGATTATTGGTCAAGGTTTTTGTGTTGATGAACATTGAAGTGTTTTTTCCTATGATTTTTATCCGAACTCCGAAGTCCCATGTCACTTGTATGTTTAAATTCCCATAAAATATACACAAGACAGTTAAAAAAAAAAAGTATTTTTCTTTATGGGCCTGAAGTCTTCGATCGTTCTCATGTAGGGCTATTTTTTTGTTTTTTGTTTTAGTGCATGTGATATCTGATCATCTTATCTATACTTATTCTTCCTTCAATATCAAATAAACAAATCAATAAATAAAACATCCAGTGTAAAAGACCTTTAGATTTCCATCCAATCACAGATCATGGATTAAAATAACTACTTTTGGCTGAAATTTATGCATGCCTGTTAAACTCCATACAAATTACGTCATTAAATATTTTTAATTTGATGAAAATATGTCGAATTATCCTTTCACCCTTTTAATCCATTAGTTTCTTTCATTTTATTTTTCATGTGGAGATAACAGGACAATGCTAATTATTTGTTTATGTATTAAAAAAATACTAGCTTTTCTTGGATTTTTAATGGTTACTTAGTGGGAGACAGCGATCCGTTTTTTATGGGTTTAGATAGACACGTGAATGATTAGTTGGGATTTTCGTTTGAGTTCAGCTTCATCATCATTTTTGTTTCACAATGCATGCCTTAACATGATTTCGAACTAACGAACACTGCTTGGTCATTAAATATATTGGCAGCGATCATCGTATGTGGGAAGGCGCACGGAAACCTTCACTTTTCTGGACACTGATTCTGACATTTTCACACCACGCTCTGTCTCTGACTCTTATGGAACTGCAACATACTATCGTCATGTTAGAGATCCTTCCTCTGATGGTTTTGCTGAGGTTGCCTTTTCTGTATATTTGTCGTGCCTTATAAGTGCATGTTTAGTACGATTGAATGAATGTGTTTGATTAATAAAACAGCAAAAATCTGGTTTATTTGTTTTAAATAATAACGTGTTTAAATTTCGAATTCTGGAATTCAAATTATTTACTTTGTGTGTAGGACTTGCCATTGCTGGCTACTAAATTATAAAATTGAATTTTGGTTTACCTTGAAATGTTTTTAAGTGTAAATGAAATAAACTTGCTGCTTTTGTTGCTACAGATGAAATGACTTTTTGTCTGTAATTTGGTGAGTTAGAGTCTTGATCCCATTTGTGTGTTAGGCTGCATGATTATTTCGAGTACGATGAGATGGTGAAAATTGCCCTCTGTCCTGGATTGTAAATGGTGCCAAGTAAGTCTTGTGTCGGGTTTTTCTCAATACATCTCTCAGTACTATTGGATTTCGTGTATAGTAGGTGATCTAATAATAGATTTAAATTAAATAGACTTAGAAACAATCTTTAAATTTGGGTTTGGACAGTTGGAACTGTATTTGAAGCTTAACTGCACTGATGTCTGTAGGTAGTAGCAGGAAAATGAACTGGGTTTTATAGTTCATTATGCCAACATGCCAATGCACGCATTGATTGATAGGAGATTAAGCAATATATTCTGGAAATGCATGATTGAGTGACGTGTTTCTTCGTTTAAGGAACAGTTTTAGTTGTCCTAACATGGGTTGAGATTCTCGTGTATATTCTACACAACTTGTGTAGAATAGACACCTTACATCATCATGTTTACATAGGAATTTCTAACTTTGAACCGTTACTCCTAATTGACACAAATTACATTGGAGTTGGTTTAGTTTTAGTGGTTCATAACATGTTTTTAAAGTCCCTTACTCCTAATTGACACAAATTACATTGGAGTTGGTTTAGTTTTAGTGGTTCATAACATGTTTTTAAAGTCCCTTACTCCTAATTGACACAAATTACATTGGAGTTGGTTTAGTTTTAGTGGTTCATAACATGTTTTTAAAGTCCCTAAAGTAACGATAGGCATAGACATGAAGGGATTGTACTACTGACTCATGCTTCCTGTGAGTCGTGACTCTTAAGAGGGTTACTAGTTTTATATTGTAATTGCCATTCTAATCTTTCTTTATGTATTTTTTTGGGGGCATCATGTCTTTTTGCTTATGTTTCAGTAATTTACTTATCGGTAGGTTATGTCGTATGAGATACTTTGATGTATAGTCCATGTTAGCTTACTGAGTAAATACCAGTCATTTAATAAATGCTTTATGAAGGACAATGTTTGATACATGCTAATGCTGCCATGACTAAGTTATTGGTTCAGTGCCATGTGCTTTGTGATTGTGACTGTTTTGTGTTTGGGGCTGGTTAAAACAACGTATTTCACACAAAATTAAAAGATTAATGGTTATATTTGCGTTTTTGGATGCTTGATTTACTCTTATCATCTTTCTTCTATGTTTGGATTATTATTTGTAACAGAGGCTTGTTAGTGGAAGTTATAATTTTATAATGAATGCATGTATAAGGGAGCATTATGTTATATCTAATAATGTATTTGCTTAGATTAAGTTGCAGTGGAGCTAATATTTCATGTCTTGATTTTTGCTGGCACTTTGAAGATAATGATGCTTCAAGGGAGTCTACTAATGGGTGGACAATTAAACTCACACGATCAATTCAGAGACTGGAGACTTGATGTTGATAACATGTCATATGAGGTGAATTTTTTCTCAAGCAAAAAGCTATTTATTTTCTTTTGCAATAATTATAACCCCAAGCTATTAATATGTTATCCTTGCACATTGTTTTGTGTTTGATAGCAATTGCTAGAGCTTGGTGAGAGAATTGGTCATGTGAACACTGGACTCAAGGAAGATGAGATGGGACGGAACATAAGAAAGACTAGGCTTCAATTTTGGGATGATACATTAAAACATCAAATAGATAAAGAGTGCAGCATTTGTCAGGTAAGTTTGTGAAATTGAATCAAATCCGTGATTTAAAAAGTTTGTTACATTGCTTTTCTTTTACGTATAATAAGCTTTTATAAGATGAGTTTAAAAGATTGAATATAAATTATGTTGCTTGTGAGTTCAGGAGGAGTATGAAGCAGGTGATGAGCTGGGGAGGCTAAATTGCGAACACAGCTACCACTTTGTGTGTATAAAACAATGGGTTGCACAAAAAAATTTCTGCCCAGTATGTAAGCAACAAGTTGCAACTCGACGCTGAGTGACACAACACAACCTTCCATTCTCATCCTTAAATTTGTGTATATTTTTTCATATCCAATATAAGCAAGAATTTTCATTCTTTGCTGTCATTTATCATTTCATCTTTCAAAACTACACCATCCTCTGAGGAGTCGGCAATTATATGTTATTTGAGTAAAAAAGGTTTCTTAAATGAGACCTTTGCATGTTATACGCAAGAGTGGCCTTGCCTAAGAGCACTTTTTTTTTTTTTAGGTTTTTTTTAATGGAGTTGTGTCCGTTGTGACAAAGTAGGGTGTTCATATTTGGAATGTTTGTCCTCAACTATGCCCCTTTTGGATCTTATGGTGTGATAGTTTTTGTTGGCTGTTGCTATATCTCTATTAACATATGCCTCTTGCTTATGGGAAAACTAGTCTGCAAATTAAAATAATTGCTTCAGAAAGGATACATAAAAAATATAATCTTGTCATGGATTTTGTAATTCCACTGTGTAGCACTTGCAAAGATAAAGAATTAATTACATCCATTCTTCATAAAGCAGTTGCATTCTTTTTCCCATTTCTCTATCCTTCATTACTCATCTGGCTAAAACCCAAATAATTAAATAAAATTTTAAATGTGTTTAATCTCCACAAACATCATTTCTTAATTCTTTACAAGTAGTTTTCTGTTGTTTGTTGTGTTTTTGTAAATCTTGAAAAATAATTTTTATAACTACATATTGGAAATGTGTAATATATTTGGTTATGTGATATTAACTATCATTGTGTCATATATTTAGTTATATGATATTAACAATCATTATGTCATATATTTAATCACCCTCAAATAGGAAAAGACGTCGTCAACTTTGTGAATATGAAAAAGAAAAAGGCTCGAGGTGAGGCACAAATATAAGAAAAAATTTATTTCATTTTCATCTCATAAATTTTCCAATGCTTGGAGAATTGAATGTTACATTACATTCACAATCACGGAACTATGCTTGTTTCTTAAAGACGATGATGAGAGCATAAGATGGAGAAGGGCAGTAATGAAATTAAACACAAACTCATCTTGTCACTTTCTCAGTGACAAAGATGTCTAGATGTGAACCATAGATAAATAGACCACTTCTTGATAATGTTTCACAAAATTAATTAAATAAAAAATAGATCAGTCCCATGTCATATCATATCCCTGCATGAGCAATTAAAGCCTTCCATCCTTGTCTCTTACTCATCAAAGTGCCACTTATTATATACGAACTCAGCAACCGACGAGAGTTGAATATAGCAAAAGCAACTAAGTTTCTTACAATGTCGCGATCCAGGTTGGCAGAAATGTTTATATTTAATATCTTATCAGTGCCTTAAAATATGATTGGTTCTTTAAAGCTCTTCTTCTTACGTGGAGTTTTTGGTAGATTGATTTACAAGAGAGAGAATGTGTTTTGCAATCTCAGCAGAGACATTGGGGTTTGCAGCTTTCAGAGCCCTCTCAGACATATCCTCCATCTTCTTCTCGTCCCCTACCATGCAATTCAATGTCCAAATCAAGGAATTAAGAACCAGGAAAGAGAGAAAAAAAAAAGTGATGCGTATTGCTTTTTGCAGGTACATTTAACTCAAACAGGTAAGTGCTGAATTTTAGAATTATATTAAGAACATTGTGAATTCATACAACAGCAAGCAGTGAAGGTGTTAATTAACTAGTGACATTATATTAATGGGAAATTTTTTATAATTTCAAAATTAAGGATTTACTAGATAGAGGATAGTACTCAGATTGCAAACTATGATGCAGATCTTAATGGGAGAGTTAGGTGACCTTAATACGGCAGTGCAACTATGAAAAATAAATAATGTATGAAAGTGGATGAAAAAAGAAAGACCAAAAAAAAAAAAAAGAAAATACTACTGCAGCTTTTGTAAGTTATTAAAATTTGGAGTAAGAAACAAGGAATGTCAGAAGATAGGTTAGGTTTTACTTTTCAGGTAGAAACGGTGAAAGATGGTTGGGATCAAAGAATGCTTGAACTTGTTCTGAAAGATAAAAGTAAATTATTATTTACTCTTTAACCCTTTCCCAGACTTCAAGTTTCAATTCTGGTAGCCAGTTATTGCATTGTGCCAGAGTCTACAGTTTAGAAGTTTATGCCATAGGGCCATCATTAATTGAAAAATGAAAATATACGAACAATCAGTAAAATATTGCTCCATGTCTGTGATAATTAACCTTTTAGAAATAGCTGTTTGTGGACATTAGTATAAATTTGGAAAACACCTTCACATGATAGAGTTGTTTTTTTTTTTTTTTCTACATAAAACAGCATAACTGCACAAATACTTATCATGCCTCATTTGTGTCATCCAGCCTAACCATGGAGCATTGAATTAGATAGGAACAATGCATTTAACACTAATTTATTTTTTTAACAGTGTCAAAATTATTGAAACCATCAAGAATAAAGTTTAAACAATTAATTTCGTCCTCGTTTTGGTGGATGATCCCCAGCCTAGGATTAAAAATTCAGCTTAAAGGTTAGGGAAAAAGTATGTTCAACTCAATTGGGCTGAATGGTTACATTCACTTTTAAATAGATTGACTAATATTATATCTTATAATCCAAAGTTTAAATGAAAATGAGAAGGAATGAAATGAACGATTAAACATAATATTTAAGTACCATGATAGATAGTTTCTGTTCAGGTACTAGATAAATTATTAACGTGACTCTTAACTTTCTTTGAGTGTCTCTGAGGTGATTAAGTGTGCCTAGTCTTCTAGTATTACCTATCTTCTCTTTTTATAGCCATCTTTTTTGTCTTATTTCTCAAGAATTTTCTTATTTGTTATGAGTGTCTGTCTTTATTGTAGTGCCGCCTGCCTACTAATATACCTTATGATTCTTGTGGCCTATGTGCGGCACCGCTTGATCCCTAGTATACATGCATGCTTTGTACTAATAATATGAGTTTCTACGACGTTATTATTAGATATCTTTATCAAATTGAAGTCGGTCATCTTATTTAGCCAATCGGTTGATCTAGTTTCCCAAATACCAATATTTCATAGCAAGTCATTGCATATGCTAAATCCATACAATGCATGAACCTTCGTCAAAAGGGATCACTAACCTCAGATTTCAAAATTACATAGTACTTTAACAATTGATCTATTCATTCCTGAAGAATATGTATATTACATAACTACAACTAATGTTTAGTGAATTTCATTATTACTTAGGAAAATGTGGATGCAAATAATATAAATTATTGACAAAAGACAATAATAAAAGAAAATAATATATGCAGATGGTAACAATTTTGTATTGTTATTCAATAACAAATTGTCATGGATGATAAGTTTGTTTATTTTTATAATAATTATCTTAAAAGTCATGTTTAAAATATCTTCGATGAAATTCCTCATCTTAACTTTTAAAAATTTTTAGAATTTTCATAGGTTCTTAATTATTGCAGAAAAAAGTTGAATTCTTATATAAGAATCAATTGTGGTTCTTCTATAAGCAACTATGCATGTTAGTTCTTACTAATAAAAATATTTTTTGTGTCTAATAAATCAACAAAAATAAAAAAATTAAATTAAAAACTTTAGTATTAGCATAATTTTTTTTTAGAATTGTTAAATATGAGGTGATATTATAGGACCTCAAAAACAAGTTAATAATCTACTTAAACAACTAAATGTTAGAGAATGATGGTCATAATTTCTAATTGTTTGATTGTGGAGAAGTTTTCAAATACATAGAAATTAAACTGAAAGAAAAAACCAGATTAACTATGGATTGTATTGAATCAGGGAATTTTAAGCTGGTCCTACTACATAAGGACGTTAAAACAGCTGGGGGATAGGGTTGTTGTTTGAAGTGAAGAAAGCAGGGTCTTATTCATGTCAATTTGAAAAAGCATTATGCACTGGGAAGAGTGGTCTCACCAGGAAACGCACTAAATATAATTTGATTGGACTTTGGATCATGCAGTGGGTTTGAGTTTTGTTATGACTTTTCACATCATGAAGGCCAAAAAGAAAATAACTCTGTCTTTCCACATCCAGAGTCACAGCATTTAATCTCCATGTAAAGTCATCATTTTAAAAAGGAAATTTAATCACCAAATTTTGCTAAATTGTTATATAATACAGTGAATTACGTTGAATATTTTATGAGCTCGTCGATATGCACCATTGTCAAACTGAAAGAGAAATGACCATTCACCTAAATGAAAGGAGAAAGGGGTCTATTTGATAATTCTACTACAACAAACTGAGCCTTTTGCATCTAATTAGTGTCAGTTACATGATCAAATGATGCTATTGTGCTCTATAAAAAATGAAATTATCTAAAAACTCTTTCGTCGCTCAACATAGTAAACAAAATCACATTCAACATCATAGAACAAGAACAGGTAGTTGACTTAGAACAATAAGGTTCCAATGATATATTATTCATACTTCTCAACAGCTGTTTCTTTTTCTATAATAAGGGGACCAGTGAAATGATGACTGGATCCCCTGCATTCACTTTTTTCTATATATATGCATAGTTCCATAAACACGTAGTAGTAGTATTACACAAAAGTTAAAACACTTTTACCATTTAAAGTTTAGACCTAGGTCAAATTGGTGGATGTGTAAAGAAGAGCGATGAGTTTAAGATTAAGAAGGAAGAGGTTGGCACTTACGGTGTGATATACAAACGTGGATGAGTTTTGCAGCCTTGTCCAATTTGGTATGCTTAACACAGACATAGATGCACATGGAAATTCAGGGTTTCGAAGAGCATGTGAAGGCTATATGCTAGAGTCCAAGGGAGAATTTTATATAAGCTTAGTGTACACACGTATATCTAACTAATGAATATTTACTTACACAGTCAGATAATTATTTTATAGCTACAGTAACTATGTATCAATTTATTATTAACATAGCAAAAATTGCGTAAGGGATGCTAGGAAATTCTCCAAGCTTGGTCTCACTATACTATAGGCAGTCTTTCGGCACTCTGCATGCACGTTCATAGATTCCCTTGGTGCCAATAATAAATGTCAGGTCAGAGTGACCCAGTTGCGCCATGTTGATTCTTTTGTAGTTTTCGTTTATTTAAAAGATGAAATCCTTCTCATGACTGAGACTTTATAATGTTATTAAGGTTGTTTGCAACTTATGAATCGTGATACCAGCTTCGTTAGACATTCATCTGACAAGAACCATGTGTGATCGAATGTTCATGACAAATTGACGAGTCAGAAAATTTAACATTCGGACATATCCTGATTAATTTACCCAATCCACCACGTGCACAAATGTTCATTATTATTTAATTCAGGAAAGTTAAGATTATGTTCAAAACAGGACATAATATAAAGATAATCGAATATCTGAACTTTCAGATATCTGATGTTTCTGTTAATCTGAGACAGAATGAATGTGACTGTCAACCCCACAATTAAAAATGAAAAAAAAAAAAAAAAGTCCCTACATATTCAACTGAATTACAATATTATACCAGAACCAGAAAAGGTAGCTTTAAAATATATGATCTTACATATTCATATAGATAATAGAAACCATATATAGAAAAGAAAAGACAATACCTTCTCCTTAATTTTCTTTTTAGAAAGGAGGTCCAATATATGAATCATTAAAGAATGAAAAAAAGTCCAATATATGAACCCCCAATGAAATGGCTAATATTTTTCAGTTAATCGATAATTAGTGGGTGTGATGTGTAAAGGAAATCGTTTTGAAACATGTCATAGAGCAGTATAGTTGGTGTTGGGTAGGTCCAGCATAATTAGTAGTAGGTATGGTGGATGATGGACATTGTGTTGCCGAAATTGATTGAAAAAGCAGGATTTGATGCAAACCACCTTCCACCTTTGGTACATATAGTTGGGGTAGTGGAGTGGCATGCTTGGGTCTGTGGTATTAGTGACCTAACAGAAGCTCCCACATTTTCATAGTCAAGGGTGGAGGTGTCATTTCCCCTGTGACCCTTAACACCAGCCCACTTGGCCCATTATAATCACCTGCTTAAGACCAGCCCACAGCCCGCTTAGTAATGGCTTCAACCAGAATTAACTATACCTCTTTTTCTTTTCTTTATAGGACACACGTACTTGTGGGTACGTAATTATAAACTCATACCTAGGATGAACACGATGACAATAATAACTATAAATTTCTACTCTCTACTTAATAAAATATAAAAATGAAAAAAACCCTGTTTTAATTATTTATCAACATTATGGCTTTCTTATGTATATGTTAAAATTGAATAATGTTATATTGATCTGGTGAAAGTATGATTTATATTTTACATCGATCCATTTATCTTTGTTTATGATCTCTTTTGGTTTTTAGGTCTATTCTTTGTTTTTCTTTGTCTATCTTTTAAATGTTTGATATACATACATTAAGTCCCCTCCCAAACAAAATTTGTATAGTTCCTTATCTTCTCTTAACCATCAATATAACATGTCATGCCTATATTTATACAGTATAAGTGGTATAAACCCACCACTTAATTTCCTTCAAACCTTTGTTTATTTGGTCAATACGAAACGAGATTCAATAAATATAAATATATAACCCCACCTTTTACACGCTCCCCTCCCTCTGTCTATCTATAATTTGTAAGTCCATGTGCCTATTATGAGAGTATATATAATATAAACAGCTCCAGCATTGGTAGATTTATATTTAATTAAAAGTAATAAATATTTATAATTTAATTTGTATGCATTGTTAATCTAAATTAATTTTATATTTTGTGTCTAAGTATAAATCAATTTAATTTAAAATAATAATTTAAATTCATTGAGAGCAAAATTATAATCATATCTCAATTTCTTTTTTTTAACAGCTAAAACTGATATATATATATATATATATATATATATATATATATATATATATATATATATATATATATAACCCTAAACACGTACATATAAAGTATCACATTGTACATTTGAGTTTAGTAATAATTGAATTTAATATTAAGTTTAAAGTAGTCTTACTCGAGAAATTTTTGGAAAATCCATTCGATGTTTTTTTATAATTTATTTTATTTATATATTTTTAAATAAATAATACATTAAGTTAGTAATTATATTTTAATTCAAAAATATATAAAAATTAATAAATAATAAATAACTGAAAATTATTTAAGAATTTAAATTTATTTTTAGTTAAATGTTTAATTTTATATTAGTTATTAGTTATTATTATTTTAATAGTTATAAAAAATGAAGTATAAAAATAATTATATATATATATATAGTTACATCCGTACCCAATCCCGTTTTCTTGAGCCTAGAAAAACCAAAATCCAATTCTATTCTTAGTTAAAGCGAGCTTTTCTCGTTAAAGTTAAGATAAGATTGGACGGATATCAGGAGTTTAATTGACATCCCTATTTTTGAGTATTTTTTCTTTAAGAATTTAATAACTGTATGTTGGCATATCTACTCAACCAATTAGATATCATTGTCTTTAATATTGATGTTATTTTAAAAAAATTACATCAATCAAACCAATTTTGATTTGAATTTGAAATTTGATTAAAAATTATAAATATTAATTAAAATTTTTTTATGGTTTACTTAAAATTTATTTGTTATTTTTATTGTATTAATCATTATTTTATTACGTTGTCTGTATATTTAGCTTTATAATTAAATTGTGATGTTTTCGGTATGAATCATTCTAATTAAAATTCATTTTATTTAAATCAAAGCATTATTCATTTAGTTTATAAACAATCAAATTGATATAAAATAGTTTTAAAAAGAAAATTTACTATTAGAAAATTAGAATTATTGTAATTATTATGACACAGCTATTAATCTTTCAATAAAAAAATATTAAATATCAACATTTAATATGTAAAATAATAAATATTTAATATCAACATGTTAGGAAGGAAATACTTACCGTATTTAGTAAACTCAAGCTTATCGACGAAGATTAATCATTATTCTTTGACCATGAAAACTTAACACTTATTCTGTAGATATTAAAAAAAAAAATAAGTTAATAAAAAATATATTGAAAAATAAATTTGAGTAAAAAATAAATAAATTTCATATTAATACTTGACATTATTCACATAAAAGAATAGGAAGACATTTAAGTATTTTAGTGAATATGATCATTGATGTAATTGATAATTTATTAATTACCAATTATATATTTGCATTATGAAATAAAAAAATATTTTGTGAGATTTCTTAATTTAATTAAATATCCTATAATTTGAAGCAAAATATATATTTATTTTATTAATTAATCAATTAATATGAAGCAGAATGTATATAAGTGTATTATCATTTAGAATTAATGTTCAATCATGAAAACATATTGTTCATTATTATCTTAATTAACATAAATATGCATAATTATGTATTTTATGAATTAAATAAATAAAAAATATTTATATTTGGACAGAAAATTGAGTAAAAGTGTTGCAACGTAAGATCTGCTTACGTGAAAGATCATTCTTTATATATATATATATATGAAATGTTAGAATCATCACTGTAAATATTTTTTGTTTTATAAAAAATAATTTTAATTTAAAAGTAATGCAAATTTAATGTGTAGGTAATTATAAAAAACATTCTATAACCAATATTACAAATCGAAATACTCACATATAACAGATATTAGTGAGTGCATTAATATATTTGCATACATGATGATAACCAAAAAAGTAATGGATGTGGTTCGGGAGCTGAGGAAGAAGTTGGAGTATGTGATCCTTCATCAAGAAAATGAAGCAAGTTGCCTTAGTTATCCCCTTCCTCACTCACTACACGGTTTCTGATCCATCATCTCACCACGCACCACATATATATATATATATAATTATTTTTATAATATACATTTATTTATTTATATATATATATATATATATATATATATTATTTATTTATTTTTGTCTACCATATATTCTCATTCTAATATACATGAGTGAACACTTTCAAGACATTAAATTAAGTTGATATTTGATCATGATCAAACAATTGCGAAATTCGAGTAAATGTTAAAGATTACTAAAGAGAAAATCAAGAAAATTTTAACATCTTGTTTTTATTTATTGAATTTTTTCATCCTTGTTAATGGTATGTTCTTCCCTTTAATTTAATCAAAAATTTAAAATTTTATTAATTTTTTCTTAATTCTTAAATAAGAAGAGTAATTGTTTGATTAAGTTATTATTAAATCATATTTATTGTAGATATATGATATTCTTATCACTTCTTTATTGATTTTACGACATTCTATTTTATGATTAATACATTTGTTGTGTTTAAAATTAATAATAATTTTTAATAAGCATTTTAAAGATTTTACTATATTTTAAATAAATAATATTTTTAAAAAAGTAAAAAAAAATCTTATTTTTTTATTTAATATATCGACATAAGTCAAGTCAAATGTTCTAAATTTCTAACTAATCAATCGTGTGACTCATTCTAATTTCTGTTATTCCATATTTCAGAAATTAAAAATTTAAAATAATAATATTTTATAATAATCTCGCTCGAGAAGCTGTTGTAAAAAATTCTTAACCTCAAAAAATATTAATTTATAGAACCAGTAAATTGGATTATATGACTAAATTTCTGTTAGTCAGAAGTCAAATCAATACCGCGTACGTTATCTTTCATTGACTAAATTATCAAGAAAATAACGTAATACGTTAAATTTGCATAAAAAGGAATATGAAAACAGGAATGATGCGTAATTAGTAAATGTCCGTGTATTATGCGGATATATTTTTTTATAAAAAATATAAATTAAAGATTAATTTAAAATTATAAAAATATGTAAAAATACTTTAAATAAATGAAAAATATAAATGGGTTAGATTAAAAAAACAAATTCTAGAAAATAAAATTATTATTTATTATGAATATAAGTAGCTGATATTTGAGAGAAAAAGAAAATCTTAATGTAAAAATTTAAAGTAATTAAATCTGAGATTTAAAGAAAAATCAACATAAAATAATTATATATATATATATGGGCGCGCGCATGTTAGACTAAGAAAACTTGAGTTGGCTTACACGATCGTGTTTGACCAGTTTCATTAACAGTGTATTGTTAGTGAAATATGTTGTGACCAGCTTACACGTTATTATCAAATCTAATTTAATTAAGACTTATAATATATGAGTTATTGATATAATATATTTATTTTAACATTATTTATTATTAAATCATAGAATTAAAGAATGTACATTTAAAGTATATTTTATAATATAATTTAAAATAAATAATATCAATATAAATAAATATTGTGTTAATTAGAGATAAAAATATTGTTTATTAACTTAATAATTGAAATTTTAATGTATAATTATTTAAAAATTATATTTTAAAAAAATATCATACCAAATCAAGTTAGAACAATTTAATATATAATTTGAACTTGAATATAATTTCTTAAATATTAACCTATTAAAAAAATTCTCTTGAACTTGGTTTAATTTGTGAGACAGGCAAGTCAAGTTTATTTATTTTTTAATGGAATTAATTAAATAAATAACTTTAAATTAATATTTAGAATATGATTATATGAATAAATAGATGATGGAATGCAATTAACAGATCAACCCAAGTGAAACCAAGTTGGTTTAATAATTTGCTTAGTTGAATTATACTTGGCATGCTATAAATTATATCATATTTAACCTGTATTATGATGATTCGATGAGGAGTATTAACAATATATTTTTAATATTTTATTTTATTTTAAAATAATACACATTCTTCTAAAATATTTTCTATTGTTAATTAAAATTTTATTAAAAATTATAAAATTATAAGAGATATTTATTAAGAAAAATATATATTAAAAAAGAATGTTCTAGATTATATGGTACTAACATTAATCTAATGAAAGAAGGACAGGGAGGGAATGAAAAGGGTTTAATTTTTTTATCTTTAGATACTTTTTAGATTCTTTATAATTTCTATGTTTATTTTTATTTCTCAATTATTATATTTTAATTAAATAGATTTTTAATCCTTATAAATATAGAAATGTTAGTTTTTAGTCCTAAAAAAATATTTTTTTAGTTCTTGTCTTTAAAAAAATCGCTTACTTTTAATGATTCATTCATGAAAATAAAGACTACACATGATACATTTTCATAAATAAATGATTAAAATAAAATAAGTTTATTTAAGGAATAAAATCAAATATGATTTTATTTCTAGTGACTAAAAATATATTTTATTTTATTATTTAAAAAAATCAGTTTAAACAATAAAAAGACAGGGCAGTTTATACTTATTAGTTTGACAAATGTTTGGTTACACCATTGAATTAATTAAGCGTATACATATAATTTGTCTGGTTCTCTCTCTCTTTTTTACAATGATAATAATGAGATTTAAATATAAAATTTTGTATAAATTATCCAAACTTCTTATCATTTAGTTGACCAGTAAGTTTTATCCTTTTTTATGTCATGGTCCATTTTAAACCTTATGTCATCTTTATACACATTTTATTTTAAAAAACAAGTATTCTTTAAGATTTTCATGGATAAATTTATAATTTTTGTAACGATTATTAAATTCTTGATAAACATTTTTTAAAATTAATTTATGTGCATATTTTGCAATACTCTAATTTTGCTTTGATGATTATATAATATTTCATTCTTTATATATATATATATATATTGAAAGACAAAAAATTGTAAGAGAAATCTATATCGTGTTTCGTTATACAAATTATTAGAATTTAATAGTTATGAACGAAATAAATCATCGTCAATCAATAAAATATTAATATTAGTGTGATTTTTAAATAATTATTATAAAATACAATAGCTTTACATTGGTATATTTTCTTTTAATTCAATACATTAAATTTTTAGAAAAGGATTATATACATTAAAAAAATGCTTAATAGGTAATTTTAATTTCTCTTATCCGTATTGAATGGGTCGATGAAATAAAAGTCACGTCGTTGCTTATAAATATTTCTCTCCATTTTTTTTTGTTGTATTTGCGAAATTAGTCAAAATTTCTATTAATTTTTTTTACACATAATTATAAATGAAAATGTTTTTCAGGGACGAGTTGAATGTGATTTGAACTACAAGTTGTTGGTTCAAATTTTCTATTAGCCGATCAAAGAGAGTGGTTAACGAGTGGGAAAGAGAAAGGCCAATCGAATGGCGTCTATAAATTTGAATAACCCCACCACTTTCTTTTACATTGTCATTTCAACTTTGGACTTTGGAGATGGGTCTTCATTCCTTGTATCATTTTCTCATTCTTCTTGCCTTAATCGCATCATTTTCGTTCATGCTATCGCCTCAAGCTAGTGCAGGTTTGTCTTTACTTTTTTGCATTTCTTATATTTATCATTAAAATTGTCAAGATTCTAAACACAAATGTATTTCATCACACACTAATCATGGAAATGATAATGTAAAGTATATATATATATATATATATCCGTAAGATCCACTAAAAGTTCGGAAGAAATCTAAAAACAACCTGTAATTACTTTTAATTAAACTGTTCAATTCTTGTGTTCGTAGAATACAGGCATCTCAGCATGCATATATGTTCAATTGATTTACTCATTCATTATAACAATTAGACGCTCCTTTTTTTTTTCTTTGACATGTATAATCACGCGTTTTTGTAGTTCCGTTGTGAAAAGACTAGCTTGCAACGACATATTTTCGTTATGTTTAAGTTCAAACGCAGCTATATTGATGTGAAATACTAATGCTAGTAATGTATCTTATTAATTAATTTCTGAGAAACTTTGCAGAAAATCTTGATCGAATTGAACAACAGAAACACTATTATATATGTCACTGACGATATCGGGAGACGTGTCTCTCGTCCATCTACAATTTCTCACTGTGCATGCATTAGTCACTGCAAATCTTTTCATGCCATATATTGAAGCAAGTTAATGCAGATTTTTTTTCTGGACATTAGATGTACATATATACACATGCATAGGGAAAGTTCAATATCTAATGAAAAATGTGTTTGATTGCACATTTTTTTTCACTGATATCGTGATAGTTGGCTTTGTAAATTCTTCATGTTTTAGGGAAGTAAATAATTAATACTGTGATTGGTAGCCAAAATAGCAAGAGGGGGCGAAGATGAAAATGTATAACATGGTTGAAGAAATAGAATCGAAAATAAACATTAAAAAATAACAATATAACATGAATTATGCATTAATTAGATTGAATTATTTAATCAATTATATTTGATTATATAATTCACTTAATCAATTACGAAGAGTGATCTATTTATTTTTAAAATAACGATAAGAGAATTATTTCTCATTTTCATAAAAAAGATGTGTCATCCATTAAAATTTTTAGCTTGTAAAAATGAAAGATGAAAAAAAAAAGTAACTCTCTCATAATTATTCTAAGAGTAAATGAATATTTTCTCATTGATTTTATATATATATATAATTGATTATATAATTCAACTTAATTTCCATAATCGATTATGATTATATAATTATATTTATTTATATATTTTTTAAACATATTTTTATGTTTATATGTTCTTTAGTATAGTTATATATTTAATATTATATATTTATTTTAATAATAATATAATTTTATATATTTAACATATTTATATGTTTATATGTTTTTTAATATATTTAGTATTATATATTTATTTTATTAATAATATAATATTATATTTTAAATATATAGCAAGTAATTTTTGGATTTAAAATTTGAGAAGGAATGTCATTTTTTATTGTTGATTATATGATTATATTTTCGATTACCTACATATACAACATAGTATAATACATATATTTTTTTTAGATAGGATAATTATTATAATTGGACAAATATATATATATATATATAATATAATATAATCTAATATAATATAATTATTTTTTAAAATAAAATAATAATTTTATATATACTGAATTATGTTAAAAAATTAATTATTTATTTATTTTTAAACAGTTACGAAGTTAAAAATAATCTTTTATATTAAAAAATATTATTTTATATATGCGTTTTGTTTTTTTAAAAAAACTGATTATGCAATTAAAATTTGATTATATTAAGTAAAAAAAATATTATATATATAT
Organism: Mucuna pruriens; assembly: GCA_025330945.1. Classification (NCBI taxonomy): domain Eukaryota; kingdom Viridiplantae; phylum Streptophyta; class Magnoliopsida; order Fabales; family Fabaceae; genus Mucuna; species Mucuna pruriens. The sequence goes on along the minus strand of JAENHJ010000179.1, from coordinate 1,024,810 downwards.
ATATATTTATGTTTTATTTTTCAAAATAAAATTTATTATGTAATTAAAATTTGATTACTATAAAATTAATCTTTTATGTTTAAAAAATATTACGTATATACATTTATACATAATCGATTAAAATTTTTAATTTTTATTATTTAAATGTTGGTGAACAATATTTGTAGTCTCTTTTAATTTTTTATTCGTTTATTATACATTGATCATATGATTATATTGATAATGATTTGATATTATATTGTGTTATTTTTGTGATTTTTAATTTTCCATAATAAAATTTTTTATAAAATATTTAAAAAATAAAATGACATGTTAAAGATAAAATTAAAAATTTATATATTTATATTTTATTTTGTCTTTTAAAATAACTTTATAACTTTATTTTTCTTATATTTCATCTTATCAAACAATTTAAATTTCAACTTTATTTTTACTTAATTTTCTCAATTCAATCAAATACAGCGTAAGAAATCATATTTTTTCATTAATATTGTGATAATTTGGCTTTATTGAGCAACGATTATATATGAGTTATGATATGCAACACTATTTGTTTTTCCATTTATCATTAACTACATTGCACAATATATATATTTTTTATTGTACAAAAACATTTCTGATATTGTTTGGGCGGGGCAGAGTTAAAGATTGGGAGAAATCTTCGGTACCGCCCAAGCCCACCTCCGCCGCCTTACACACCTCCCGGACCGGAGCCGGGTCGTCTACCACGTCATGGTAAATAGCCACGCAAGACAAAAACGTTGGGCTGCCTCTTCTGCTTTATAAAATTATATATTCTTTTTTTTTTTAACGTGAAATTATGTTGTCCACTATGGGGATTTACCATTTCAACTCAAGGGAGGGTTTTGATTTAGTCATGAATGTCCACAGAAAATAAAATGTGTTGCTGTTGTATACGATTAGTTTTTATTGACAAGTCGAGTTATTCCATTGAAGAGGTCAAACTACTTCAAATTTATTAAATCTAAAGCGATATTAACTACCTCAAGTGTAACCCAAATAACGTTAAGATACAAAGAATCTTGTTAAACTTTTTTTTATACATATTTATATGAAGAGAAAATAATAATAAAAAATATAATATTTCTTCATAAGTTAATTGTATAAGTTTTTTTATATTTTTTTTAAAAAATAATTTTTAACTTATGTATAAGATAATTTTAGTTTATAAAAAAAATTATTTTATTTTATTTTTATTTTTTATTTTTTATTTTTTCTACTATAAGTATGATGAAGAAGTTTACTTAAACAAGTCCATAATATTATGAATACTTATAACCGATAAGAATTTAATAGAAGTCATTAATGATTTTTTGTAATCTCCAAAATTTTGTGATATAGATTTTAGGCTTAAATATGTTTTTAATCTCTATAAAATTTTTTTTTGATAAATCTTCATTCCTTTAAAATTTGAATATTTTTTTTTTGTTCTGAGGGGGTCTAGGAACAATTGCCCATGGCCCAAGTTCAGTGGGCCTTAGAAAAATTAAAAAATAATTATATTATTATGTAATTTTTTATATTATGTTAATTTTATAAACAATTAAAACTATTATCTTCAATATATCATGTTTTATTTTCTTTATTTAAATAAAAATATGATTATAAATTATTTTGGTTATTTTTTCTTCTAATATGTTATGTTCGTAAGTTCATGTTAAATAATTTTTTACTTAGTGTGATATATAAAAAACATGATGAGTTTATACCATTTGTGTATAGGTTTAAGTATAAATTAATTTAATTTAAAATAATAATTTGCAAAATTACGAGCATATCTCAATTTCTTTTTTAACAACTAAATTTGGTGTGTATGTATATATCTCAATTTCTTTTTTAACAGCTAAAATTGGTATATATTTATGTGTATATGTCTGTATATATGTATATATGTTATATGTATGTATCACACTATACATTAGTTTAGTCATAATTGAATTTAATAATAATAAAAAATTATTATAAAAATCGACACACTTCTATTGAATAAGCTTGACAAGAGAACAAGGTGGGGATGAATTTGGCTCTACTCATCCTTACAAAAATCAAAACAAAGTCATGGTTGAGTTTTTAAAAGATGGAGATGAAAAAATGAAACTCAACCCTAATCTTATTGAGTTTCGAAAAAACTTGTGAAAAACTCATTCTACAATTTTTAAAAAATTTATTTTACTTACATATTTTTAAATATATAAGCTTGACAAGAACTCAACTACTTCAAATTAACTAAATCTAAAGAGATATTAAGTCGCTCAAATGTAACCCAAATAAGGTAAAATACAATGAATCTTGATAAATATTTATATGAAGAGAAAATAATAATAATAAATATAATAAAATTTTTTATAAGTTAATTTGTATAAATCTTTATATTTAAAAAAATTGATTTTAATTTATATATAAATTAATTTTAATTTATAAAGAAGTTTATTTTATTTTTATTTCTTATTTTTTTCTACTATAAGTATGATGAAATGTTTACCTAATCAAGTCTATAATGTCATCAACACTTATAACCAATAAGAATTCATTAAAAACCATTAATGATTTTTTGCAATCTCCATAATTTTATGATATAGATTTTAGGTTTAAATTGTTTTTAATCACTATAAAATTTTGTAATCAATTTTCATTCATTTAAAATTTGAATAACAATTTTTGGGTCCAGGGGATCTAGGAGCAACTGCCCATGACCCAAGTTCTGGGGGTCTTAGAAAAATTAAAAAATAATTGTATTATTATATAATTTTTTATATTATGTTAATTTAATAAATAATTTAAAACTATTATCTTCAATATATCATGTTTTCTTTTTTTATTTAAATTAAAATATAATTATAAATTATTTTTGTTATTTTCTTCTAATATATTATGTTCATAAATTTATATTAAATAAATTTTTAACTTAGTGTGATATATAAAAAAAATGGTGAGTTTATACCATTTGTGTATAAGTTTAAGTATAAATTAATTTAATTTAAAATAATAATTTGAATGCATTGAATGCAAAATTACGAGCATATCTCAATTTCTTTTTTAACAACTAAATTTGGTATGTATGTATATGTCTCAATTTCTTTTTTATTAGTTAAAATTGGTATATATGTATTTTAACAACTAAAATTGATATATATGTGTGTTTATTTGTCCTAATGTATATATGTATGCGTGTATATATGTATCACATTATATATTAGTTTAGTCATAATTGAATTTAATAATAATTAGAGATTATTATAAATATGACTTTTAGATAATTATTATAAAAATTATAAAAATCAACATATTTCTCTTGTGTAAGCTTGGCAAGAGAATAGGATGGGGTGAATTTGACTGTAATCATCCTTACAAAATCAGAGTGAAGTTGGGATTGAGTTTTTAAAAGGCAGAGATGAAAAAAATGAAACTCAATCCCAACCTTATTGAGTTTTGAAAAGCTCATTCTACAATTTTTTTAATTATATATTTTTTTAATAAACAATATATTAAATTTGTAATTATATTTAAATTCAAATAATATATAAAAATTAATAAGTAATAAAGAACTTAAAAATTATTTAAGAATTAAAATTTATTTTTAGTTAAATGTATAATTTTATCTTTGTTATTTAATAATTAAAATTACTTTAATTATTAACTACTAAAATAATTTATTTATATTTTAATAGTTATAAAAAATAAAATATCAAAATAATTATATACAATATACATAATTAACAAAACAATAAATAAGTATAATGATTCGGGTTTTTCTTTTTTAGCAGAGGTTAGAGAAATATTTTCTTTTTTTCTTTTTATTAAAATAAAAAAATTTAGTTTATTTTCATTAGAATATTTACAAGTCAGTCAACCAATACCGCGTACATTATCCTAAATTAAATAAATCAATTCAATACTGTTACCTTACATTAAAAAAGAATCTAAACATGGAAATAATGGGCAATAAATAATTTTGATTCTCTATTCGGAATTGAATTGGTCGATAAACGTCATATTGCTTATAAATATTTCTCTGCATTTTTTTTTCCTGAAATTAGTCAAAATTTCAAATGGACAATAGTTAACGAGAAGAAGTAAACCTAGGTATTGAATCTGACTTGCAACGTCTATAAATTTGAATAACCAACGACTTGCCTTGCAATTTAAAGTTAGGACTTAAATAGGAGATGGGTCTGAAATCCTTGTACCATTTTCTGATTGTTATTGCTTTAATCGCATCCTTTTCCTTCATGCTGTCAACTCAAGTTAGTGCAGGTTTGTCTTCATCATTTTTCATTTCTAAACACAAATGCATTTCTTCACATCACACTAATCAGGGAGGTTTTGCTGAGCATTAGAACACATGCATATAGAAAGTTCAATAACTAATGAAACAGGTATTGAATTTCACAACATTGTTTTATGTCTGATATCAACATGAATGCAAAATCTGTGAGAGCTAACCTCTATTGACTAATAATTATATTTTATTTTGGAGGGGCAGACTTGGAGATTCGGAGAAAGCTTCCCAACGTCCGCCTAATCCCACCTCCAGGACCCGACCATAACGACGGCTTCGTGCCGGGTCATGGTTAGCCATGCAAACAAAAACATGGCCTCTGCTTTATATAATTCATTTTTATGTAATATGATATTATTACCTCCATGTTAATCACTTCAATGATTTTCTCTGTCATTTTCGCTTCCTTTTTAATTTTGGGGCTCGATCACTCATTGTTTCACACCAAAACTTGAGAAAAGTCATGTAATTTAGGCTTTAGCTAGGGTTTTCTTTTCCTTGTCTGATTAGAGCATGAATTGGACAATTGCAGTGTTCATTGCAATACAGTGATTTGGGTTGTTCTAATTGTCCATGCTCAACGTCTATTATCAATCGCTCAATTACCAACTATGAACTTGAATTATCACAAACACGACCCCTTCTAACAATACCGTAGAATTCAAAATATATCTTCAAACATGTGATTGTCATGTTATTCTTAAAAATTTATTCCTACGATGGGCAAGTTTTTATATATAATATGTTTATCTCAACCTCATTAGCGCAACAAGAATAACTTAAAATTCACATAGACAAAAAGAAAGAAATAATGTGTAAGAGAGAACTCTCTGAAAATTTTTTGAACAGAAATATTTTAACAAAAATACTGCAAAACCAAGTTAAAAAACAAGATAAGAAGACTAAATAAAAATAATAATCTTTTAATGTTGAGAACCTAACTGTTGAATCCACTGTGGCTAAGAGGGAGTTCAAAGTTAATAATTTTGCCAAGTACTAATTAAGCCATTTCAATCGAGTTCTACCGGTTGCTGAGAAATGGGTGGGAAATTCAAAAATTTTAACTGCCCACATTTCCCTCCTTGACTCGTTTACACACATTCTAACTTCTCCAACTTTTCTTCTCTTTCTCCTTCTCTCTTATCATATCTTTTTAAAACTCTCCTCTTTCCCTACACTTTTTTCTTTTCATTTGAATCAAATATTTCACTCTTAAAACGTGTTGCTGTTGTTTTATTTTGCTTGACTATGATTTCTTGGTTGGCTCGGTGGCTGTTTTGACCTTGAATGATCGTATAGTTATTATATGTTTGATTTTCCTTCTAAAACTTCAATTATTTTTTATTTCAAACCATGAAAATGTGTATTTTACCCCCCGAGTATATGCTACTAAAATGCTCTTATTTAAATATAAACATTATTTAATTTTTACGGTTTAAAATATTATGTTGTGCATATATGTGTTATATGAAAAAAAAAAGTTGTTTTGGTGTGTATTGGGCTCTTAATGAGCCGTGAAATTTCCTATGATGATATATGGATTTGAACTAATGGATTACAATGTTATTTTTGGTGATCGTGAATATGGAAGGGAATGAGGCTGCAAGACTGTGTGTTTTTGTAAAGCTAAGGAGAAGTCTTGGGAGAAAACGTGAGTGTACCTCTGAGAGGTCTTTTAGCATCTGATTGTTAATCATATAATAAAAAAAATTTATTACCTTAGGAAGAATCATGAAGATTCTGTCGTCTTCTCATTATTATTAATTGAATTTTGTCATACTTATAAATTGTGTTCTTCTTTTTAATTTAATAAAAACAAAAAAAATAAAATTTATTACTTCTTTCTTAATTCTTAAATCAGAAAAGTAATTGATTGCGTATTGTTAAATTACATTTCTCGTGAACAAATGATATATTTTTAATTTCTTTATTAATTATACGATGATATTAGTGTGTCTTCTAAAGTAGGTATTATAATTTTTGAATAAGTATTTTAAAATTTTAAATATATTTTAATAAAATAAGTTTTTAAAAATCATAATTTATATAATAAATAAGCATAAGCCAAGTCAAGCCATAAGTTCTAACTAATCAACCGTCTGATTCATTCTAATTTCTATTATTTTATATTTGACGAATTAAACTTTTTTAAAATACATTTTATAAAACTATCGCTTGAAAAGCTGTTGAAAAGACTTCTTAACCTAAAAAAAATTTAATTTGTAGACACACTAAATTCGTACGATGCTAGATATTCTCAAAGTCAAAGTCAAAGTCGTTAGTCGTAAGTCATATATAATCGATACCGCGTATGTTATGTTTCATTGACTTAATTATTAAGTAAATAACTTAAGTTTGCAATTTTTATAATTATAACATAAAATAAGTTGAAATAAATTATATATAATTTCTTCTTATTAAGATCTTAATATATAATCTATACCTGTCTTCAAAATGTATTAGTTCTATTTTCTTAAATCTAAACCTATAAAAAAAATCCTCTCAAATCTGGTATAACGAGGTTAATTAAATGAATTATTTAAAATTAATATTTTCAATACGATTATATGAATAAATAGACGAAGGATGCGATTAACAGGTCAACCTAGGTGAAACCAAATTAATTTAATAATTGTCTTAGTCGAATCCACATATTTTTTTTAACACTTTTTATTTTAAAATAACATACATATTTCTAATGATATATTTTTTATTATTAATTAAAATTTAATAAAAATGACAAAGTCACAAGAGCTTTATTAATAAAAAATGTGCTCAATAGTACGTGGCTAACATTTATGTGTGCTTTGAAAAAGGTTTATTTAGAGACGGAATGACATGAGTTTAGTTTTGTTATCTTTGGATATTTTCTGGATTCTTTAAAATTTCTCTTATATATATACTTTTCATCTCTTAATTATTATTTTTTAGTCCCTATAGATATAAAAATATTTGTTTTTCGTCTGTAAAAAATTCGTCTTCTTTTTATATATTATCTTGTTTAAAAAAATTGTTTCCTTTTAAATTATTCATTTTTATAAATGAATGACTAAAAGAAAACAATTTTACTTAAAGACTAAAATCCAACGCCACTTTATTTATAATTAAATATTAAAATATATTTAATATTTATTATTTTATAAAAATATTATTCAGTTTAAACAATAAAAAGATAGTGAAGTTTATACTTATTAGTTTGAAAATGTTTGGTTACACCATTGAATTAAGCGTAAAAATATAAATTGTCTTTTTTTAATGTATAATCCCATGAAGATTGAATTTAAAATTTTATATAAATTATTCAAACTTCACATTATTAGGCTGATCTTAACGAGATTTTTTCTCTTTTTGTTATGTCATGGTCCATTTTAAACCTCTTGTATTATCATACACATTTAATTTTAAAAAACAAAGTATTATTTATGATTTTTTATGGTTAAATTTATAATTTTTTATGATGATATATTTTAAATTATTGATAAATATTATATATATATATATATATATATATATATATATATATATATATAATTGAGTAATTCGAAAATTTCTAGGTTCTAAATAGAAATAACAATAATTTAGAAGATTTGCCATTAGACTCAAATAATCTAGTTGAAACTGAATATGTGTTATTTATCCTAATTTATCTTCAAATGATTTTACATCTTATCATAATAGTTGTAGAAAGAGTCTTTTTTCAACGAAAATTGTGCAAGATTGCTTGCACAGTTTTTTAAGTAAGAAAAAATAATTGAAGATAATAAGAATAGAACTTAAAGATATACGAATGAATAATTGTTTAACTAGTAATGATTTATACAGAGAGAAATGTATTTCTAATAATTGACGAATGAATAATTTCAAAATAAAAAATCATGCAAAAGACTATTATAAGGTATATAATTGATTTATTATAAATATTAAGATTTGTAAGATTTTAATATTTATGTATTCATTTTTATACAATAGTAGTCAATTTTAATTATCCCTATCGAGTCAGAGTTGTGGAAATTTTAGTTTAGTTATTTTTTATTCCAACGTTATCGATCTTATTCGAAACTTAAATATAAATACCACTTTTAATAAGAATAAGAATTCGAATATTAGTTTGTTATACGAGTGACTTAACCCTTCTATCGTATGCAACCTCTTTTATGTATATTTTGTTGGGTGCTGAATCTCAAACCCAAGCATACAATCACAATTCTGGCTCAAGTTCTGCAAACAAGGTGTGTATTTGAGAAAGTTTTATATAAAAGATTAATTTAAAAAAAAAACTCTCTAAAAAAATTCAAATGTTCCTTTTGAACTCCGAATAAATTAAATAAATATTTTTGTACTGTCTATTTTTTTTTACATACTATACTATATATCTAATATTAGATGAAATTTTTACATTTTAATTAAAATCAATCTAACTCCTGGTCTGGTCATAATCTAACAACCGGTCTCCTCTCCAAAACGATGGTGAAAGACAAAGTCGTAAGTCAATCAACACCGTGTACGTTATCTTTCGCTGCCTAAATTATTTAGTAATTTATTCAATACGTTAAACTTTGACAATTTTTTTTTTTATAAACATGACATAATGCTCAATAAGCAATTTTAATTTCTCGGGTCCGTATTGAATTGGTCGATGAAATAAGCTTCATGTTGTTGCTTATCAATATTTCTCTACATTTTTTGGTGTGTGTGAAATTAGTGAAAACTTCTATTAATTTTTTTCACATATAATTGTAATGAAATATCTTATTAGAAGACTCGAACCACATTCACTCCAACCAACCACTTGGTTCAAAATTTCTATTAATCGATCATAGACTAGTTAACGAGTGGGAAAGAGAAAAGCGATTGAATATAATTTGCAACTCATGGCGTCTATAAATTAGAATAACCCCATGACATACTTTTACATTGTCATTTGAACCTAGGACTTCGGAGATGGGTCTACATTCCTTGTACCATTTTCTGATTGTTCTTGCATTAATCGCATCCTTGTCGTTCATGCTGTCAACTCAAGTTAGTGCAGGTTTGTCTCGGTGATTTTGCATTTCTTATATTTATCATTAAAATTGTGAAGATTCTAAATACAAATGCATTTCATCACATCACACTAATAATGGAAATGATAATATAAATATTTGTTAGATTATCTGTAGCATACACTAGAATCTTGGAAGAAATCTAAAAATAAACAATAACTACACGTACATTTAAACCGTCTTAAGTCTAATTCACAAGCATCTCAGCATGTTGAATTGATTTACTTATTCACTCACACAATTAGACGTTGCCTTTAGTCATGATGATATATATATATATATATATCGTTATGTTAAATTCAAACACAGCTATCCTTTTATGTGAAATACTAATGCTAGTATTGTATCTTATGAATTATTTTCCTAAGAAACTGTGCAGAAAATATTGAATTGAATAACAGAAACACTATTATTATATGGGCCGGAGACGTGTTCCGTTCCGTTAGCAATTTCTCGTTGTACATGTATTAGTTACCTGCAAATTATTTTCACCATCAAAGCAAGTCAATGCAGGTTTATCTGAACATAGATCGCATACGTACACATACATGCATGCACCTGGAAAGTTCAATAACTAAACTAATGAAACAGGCTATTTGTTTGATTTCACTACATTTTTTTTTCATTAATGTTGTGAAATTTTGGCTTTGTTAATATATATATATGAGAAAGAACTCTTAAAAAGTAAATTTAAATTTAATTTAATAATATGAAACTAGTTTATAAAATAAGTTTATTCTTCATTTATGGATATTATTTAGATAATTTTATTGGTGGATAGAGATTATAACATAAATTTTTATTTTATTGAGTAAAGATAATAGAATTATTTTTGGCAGGCAGAGTTGAAAAATCAGAGAAAGCTGCGCGTTCCCCCAAGCCCACCTCCTGCACCTAATTCCAACCACGGCCCCGGGATGCGACATGGTAAGTAGGCACGCAAGACAAAATAATGGGGTCGGGCTCTTCAGGTTTATATAATGTGAAATTATGTTCTCCACTATGGTCTATGGGGATTTAGCATTTTTATTCAAGGAAAAAGTGTTGCTGCATGTTGTATACTAATAGTTTTTAGTGACAAGTGATTGAGGTATTCAATTGAAGACTTCAACTGCTTGAAATTAATTAAATCCAAGGTGATGTATATTAATGTCACCCAAAAACAATTAATAGTATATTACTTTTTATTTTTTAATAAGCAAATGAGATGTTATTGGAGTATTCCACACTTACAACTTCAAATATGCATGTCGTGGCTCAGCGCATCAAAGTCTAATTCAAGGTAGAATTTATCAACTTATCCCAAATCACTTAAAAAGGCATAATGCCACCAACTAACACTTATGACCAACACGATTTAATTAGAAGCCATTAATGATTGGTCGCGATCCCCAGACAGAGAAATTAGGAGAACGTTTGGCTTTGACAAATCAATCCCACCTCGTGGAACTAAGCGTAACCAAGGTCGATCTGCGTTTTCATCAGAAACACAGCAAATAAACATCAATCGGCTCTTATACAAACATGTTTTTTGTAATCTGAAATTGTGTTGTTAGCATTTTAAGTCATTCAATGGAAAGTTTTTATTTAATTGTCCAATATGTAGTTAAAAAAAAGGGTATGGCTATAGTTAATTTAACTCCTAACACATTAATGGGCGATGGCAACAAATGATTGAATGGCTAAACTGCTTGAAAATTTTAATCCAAATCGATATTAAATTTACGAAATAAAAAAAGTATATCACTTATAATTTCAAATAGGATCATGCATTATTGTGTAGCTCAACACTTAGGCGGTTAACATTTTTTTATGTTTGACAAAAGATAATAAAATATTTTTGAAAATATTAATTTATAAATAAGTGAAACTTTCATAATAATTGAATATAAAATTGTTATGATTTTTATACACATTTTATTTGAAAAAAAAACAAGCATTCTTTGTGATTTTTTATGGATAAATTTATAATTTTTTGTGATGAATTTTAAATTATTTGTAAACATTTATTTATTTATTTATATGCATATTTGGAAAATTTCTAAATTTGGTTTTGATAATTTTATTATTTTTTTTTTTTATATATATTTTTAATTGAGTAATTCAAAATTTTCTAATTTTAAATAGAAATAACGAAATCAACAAAGTGAGCAGATACGACAACAAAGTGAGCAGCTGCAACAACAAAATCAACAAATGCAGCTAATTTTACAACATTTGCAATTGAAATCTCTTATGCCACCTCCCACTGCACCAGATAATAGTGATGACCATGGTGATAATGCTTAGGATCATATCTTTAAGATGATGTAATAGACAATTATTTCACAATGTTTAGGATAATTATGTTCATACTTATTATGATTTTGTTGATTTAGTAATCATGTTGAGACTTTGAATTGTTAATGTTTTCATACATAATTATTTATTTCAAATTTATTATTGTATGTTATTTATAGTGTGATTAAAATTGTAATTATTGATAAATATTTGGCAGATTCATAATATATATATTACTAAATTAAAAAAAGGAAAAAAAAACCAAAACTTTTAGCGACCGCTTATTTCCGTCTCTAAATCCGTCGCTAACCGAATATGAAATTTCAGTTTTAACCACCGAAATAGCCACGGATTTTCAGCAACCGAAAATTTTTTAATTATATTTTCAAATATATTAGCCACCGATTTTAGCAACCGAAATAGCCTTTTCTTTTTCGGTCGCTAAATCTCCGATTATATAGCCACCGAAATCTTCCGTCTCTAAATCCGTCGCTAATCCTATATAAACTTTATTTTTTGCCACCGAAATAGCGACGGATTTCACCAACCGAAATTTTTTTATATTATATTTCGAAATATATTAGCGACCGATCATTTAAATATAAAATTTCTTAACTAATTTAGCGACCGAAATAGTCTTTAAATTTTGGTCGCTAAATTTCCAATGACAATTTACCTACGGAATTAAATAGCCACCGAAAAATTCCGTGGCTAATTTTGCCACCGAAAATTGCCGTGGCTAATTCGTTTAGCCACTAGGGTTTTACCGACCGACCGAATTCGGTCGCTATTTTCGTCGCTAAAGGGTTTAGCTACCAAATATCATATTTTGCGACCGATTTCTAACATTTAGCCACCGATTTTTTTGGTCGCTATTCTGGACTTTTTTTTGTAGTGAACGTTAATTTAGAAAATTTGTCATTAGACTCAAATAATCTATTTGAAGGTAGAAAATGTGTTATTTTATTCACTAATTTATCTTCTGAGGTTGGTAATGATTTTACATGTTATCATAATAATTGTAGAGCCTTTTTTGCTATGAAGATTGTACAAAATTGGTTGCACAATTGAATATGAGAGAATAGGGATGCATAAACGAATAATTGTCTAATGACTAATGACTTATATCCAGAGAAACGTATTTAATAAAACAATTTCAAAATCTAAAATCATGCAAAAGATAATTATAAGGTATATAATTTATTTGATTATAAATATTAAAAATTGTATGATTTTAATATTTATATATTTATTTTCATACAATAGTAATTATATATTTTGAATTTTAATTATCCCTATCGAGTCAGAGTTGTAGAAATTTTAGGATAAATAACACTTTATTTCCCAAACATTCAATTGAATCAATTCAATCATTCGTTGCCATCACTCCATTAATGTGTTAGGAGTGAAATTAACGACTAGCAACACCCTTTTTCTAACTACATGTTGACAATTAAATAAAAACTTTCCCTTGAATCACATAAAATGCTAAAATCCACATGGTGAACAACACAAATTCAGATTAAAAAAAAACATGATTGTATAAATGAGAAGAGCCAGTGAATGTTTAATGTAGTATATAGGTAGTATTTTTTAATTTAAGTAAAATTGAAAAATAATTAAAGATTAATTTAAAATTATAAAAATATGTACAAATAATTTAAATAAATAAAAATATAAGTAGTTTAAATTAAAAAAACACATTTTAAAAATTTTTGTTTAAGAATATAAATAGCTGATATTTAAAGAAAAAAATTAATATTAAATTTAATTTGATATTTAAATAAAAATATGTCCCATGAAGTCAAATGTATGAATAATAGGTTATGTTTATTCTTAGAAATGGAAGAACCAAACACTATTTTTCATTCACCTACAAAAGATAGATTATGTATGCAAAATGATAATTCTTGATCATGCCTAGATTATTATGACTATGAGAATGTGCAAATTCCAACTAAATTTAGGCTAGTTGGCTCCCCCCACATCTATTTAAGTGAAAATAAATGTGGATGAAAGCTAGTTACACGAGAATTAGAAGTTTGGTATGTGACAACATCGAACAAGTGGATTGTTGGCTTTTCTTTCTTCTATGGATTTGACAATCCACTATTTATAGTCAAAGAAGGTATAACATTTTGCTCAAATTGTGATCTTAGAAGCATCACATATGAGTCAGACTACGCTACAATGATTGACATTTTGAATAAGTTAAACATTAACCAAATTTACATACATGTTTATGTAGAAATCATCTACTAAATTCAGATAATTATGAGTCATGACTAGTTTGTAATTATCTCGTTGTTCCTATTTGAAGCTAATAAAACAATTAACCTTCTTGTTAGGTAAAGTATAAAAAAACATTAGGTTCTCTCATGTTTGAGTTGCTCCTCCAAATGTTATCCTTGTAACCTTAGTGGAGAATTCTAATTCTGATATTTAATTTTTTTTTACTAAGAAAATCTCATAAACATAAAAAAATGTAAGCACTTTCAATAATAAAACTCATATTTTTATACCTATTAAATTTTATTCATCTAACTTGTTAATTCATAATTCTTGCTGAGTAAATTAATCCTACATTTTTTTATAAAATTCTAAAATAATTTAATACTTTATTAAATAAATTTAATTTAAAACATAATATACATTTTAGAAATAAAATAAATATTCACTATAAGATTATATAATTATAAATATTTAATTTATCTGAAATTTGATGTACATTATTCTTGAATTAATATCAAAATATTCAATGATTAAATTAATAAAACTATATATATTACAAAATAAAATAATTTTACTATGAATTACTCTTACGATAAATTCCTCCCTCTTCTTATAATTAATATAGGAATTAATAAGTATTTTTCCAATTCTCCCATCATTATTGAATTGCTTACTAAAAATAATTTAGATAAATAAAAATTTAAGTAGTTTAGATTAAAAAAACACATTTAAATTTTTTTTAAACATATTATTTAAGAATATAAGTAGTTGATATTTGAGAAGAAAATAAGAATTTAATATAAAAATTAAAATAATTAAATTAAAATTATTAAAAAATATTACGATGTCACATGTGTCATAAACACAAACAAAATATACAAAAAGAAAAAAAGAAAAAAATAAGTGCCCATGTGAATGGTATTGATGAGAAGAAGAAAAAAAAAACTAGAGCAATGTTTTTGTGCGAAATTAGGAAAATTTGAATGAACGATCCAACGGGCCATAGTTGAAGAAAAAAATGAAAAGAGGAAGCGGACTTTCAACTTTATGAATTTGAATGATCGCACGACTTGCCTTTTCATTGCCATTTAAACTTTGGATATGGCTCTTCGTTCCTTCTACCTTTTTCTATTTTTGCTACCATTATTCCTATCCTTTTCCCTCATGTTGTCCACTCATGTTAGTGCAGGTTTGTCTTTATGATTTTTTATTTCTTATATTTACCATACAAATTGTGAACATTCCAAACACGAAGGCATTTATTTCATCACAATAATCATGAAAATACCAAATATTTGTTATGTTATCGGTAGCATCCATTGAAAACTTGGAAGAAATCTACAGACAAGATCATGAATTGGTTAATCCAATTGACTTCTAATTACTAATGAAACAAGTTATCAACTTCACTATCATTTTTCATTGATTTTCTCATAGATTGGCTTTGCTAAATGTTTATTTTTTAGCCACTTTTATTTCAAATGTCTGGTAAATAATTAAGGGATCATATCAACATGCATGAGTGCCTAAAGTAATTAGCTTAGGTTATACTAGATATTTCATCACATCATATCAATCATACAGGCATTTCATCACATCACATCACAATAATCATGGAAATACCAGATATTTGTTAGGTTATATGTAGCATCCATTGAAAGCTTAGAAGAAAACTACAAACATCATGAATTGGTTATCCTATTGATCTTTAATAACTAACGGCACATTGGCTTTGCTACATGTTTATTTTTTAGGGACATTAATTAAGCTCTGGTAAATAATTAAGAGATGAATCATCATGAGTGCAAAATCTGTAAGAGCTGATATTTGTTGACTAATGACTATATATATTTTTTTTCATCTTTCTTTTTAATTGTTTGCGGGGGAAGAGTTGGAGATTAGGAGGAAACTTCGCAACAACCCAAGCCCACCTCCTGGACCTAAGGCAGTTAATGGGCACGGACCGGGTCATCGTTAGGCACATATGACAAAAACATGGGCCGGGGCTCTGGTCTATACAGTTTTGTTTTTGTAATACGAAATTATATCTCCAGAGTTGAAGATTATGAGGACGTATGCCTAACCAAGGTCCGCATCATGATCTGGCCCACAACAAATAAACACCAACTCGCCCCTCACATTCTCTTACAAGGGAAATTTTTTGATTTAATTATCAACCCAAAATAATAAAAAAGTATGAATTTCATAGTCATTGATAATATAAAGTAATTTTATGTCGTGATCTAATTATAAATTATAGTTAGTATTTAAAATATTTATTGTAAAAGTAAACAAACATACTATATATCATGAGTTGTAATTGAATAATAATATAAAATTAATTTACATGATCATATATAATTTATTTTTAAAAAATATTATTATTAATTATTAATTTTAACTCCAACACATTAATGGAGTGATAAAAAAATGATTGAGTTAAATCAATTAAAAGGTTAAAGTGTTTATAATTGAACCCAAATCTATATTAAATATAGAAGGCTAATAACATATCTCTATTATTAGTAAAATTTATTGAAATATATAAAATTATGTGTAAGACTCATCTCTTATTTTATATATATATATATATATATATATATATAAATAATCAATATGAAGATATATTTCATCAACACTTAATCATGCACTACATGAATTAGTTAAAAGTCATCAATATTGATGGACCGCAATCGTCAAATTTTTGATGATTTACAAATTGACATATATAAATAATGAATGGATTTAGCACGAGATATCACCTAAGGAAAGTACAAAGTCTAAAATGTTATTGTTATAGCAAATATTTTAATTAATTGATGAAAGAATTAGGGTTTAGGTTAATTTGGATGAGAATATTTATAATTTATTTGAATTTATTTTATAATATAAATATTTATGTAAATGTTCTAAAAACTTATAATATGTTCTTAAGTTGTTTTTATTATTTCAATCAACTCTCCAAAATAAATTATGAATATAACTTAGAATTTATATAAAAATAGTTTAACCC
Source organism: Mucuna pruriens (assembly GCA_025330945.1). Classification (NCBI taxonomy): domain Eukaryota; kingdom Viridiplantae; phylum Streptophyta; class Magnoliopsida; order Fabales; family Fabaceae; genus Mucuna; species Mucuna pruriens. Next base: position 1,007,943 of record JAENHJ010000179.1, on the reverse strand, counting down.
TAACTTTTCTTTGATTATAAAAGCAACCTATATATATAAGTATTTATTTAATAAATCCTTAATTAAACTGTTCAGCTAAATTATGAGCCCTTATAATATTATAGGAATTACAATAAATTAATTATATACTTCTTAAAAACATTCTTTTAAGAACACATTCCCATTGAATTGTTGAGAGGAATAGGATCTTTCCTTTTCTTAATTGAGCCCCTTAACTAGAATAGTATCAATTGAGAGTGTTGAGAATGGAGAGAGGAACCTGACCTTATAATAATAATATCTCTAGTTTTCACCCATCATTAACCTTAAGTTACTCCCTACAATGTCATCTCGCACACTTACCAATTAGGTCTTAACTCAATAAACATTTATACAATATACATGACAATTCCCAAATGCAAAATGAACCACATATTTATATGGGTTTCTAAGAAAATATCAACCTATCCATTCAACCCAATTTTACAAAACCAAAATAATCAATCATTATTAGAAGTCTAAACCCAAAAATTCTAGCATGCACTGTCACACTCGGACAGACAGGACAGTATTGATTGAATTTCAGGATACTTTGATTTCGCTTTGTATCTACGAAGGCAAGCTTTTTCTTGACGTACGGATATGTTAACTAATTTTTCATTGGTAATGTGAATTTAGGAATAAGATATTGTATCACTTTGACACTTATTTTGTAGAACAGAACAAAAATAATGTGTTTGGACGAAGAATTATAAGAGGACAGTTCAATTTTGAGGAGGATATAAAATGTGCACTAAAAAGTAAGTATATATAAGAAGACATACAAAGACATTTAAGAATAAAAAAGGATGGATCTGGGGTGGTGATAGCTAGTATATATATTTGAAGTTGTTGGAATAAGAAAGAATGAAAAGCACGAGCATGAGAGTAAATTAAGCAGAAAGAAAGAAATAATAAAAATGTGGTTCATGTTGGTAAGTTGGGGGAATGGTTTGGGAATTGAAGCTGAAGTTTGACATGGTAAGTGGCAGGCATTTGACTTAGTGGTGTATCGGTTTGAGTAAAAAGAGCAACACCACGAGCAAAGGCAAAGGAACCAGTTCCTCCTATAACCTTAAATTCTTCTTTGTCTTTATGAGCCTGCACGCTGAGACTACCTGAATGATCTGGTGTGTCAAAGCTCAGATATATAACATTGAATGCGGATTCTTCAAACTGCTCTGTGGGGATGACAAAGCCCTCTGCTTTCCCAACCACACGTGAAGTCTTCTCTGGCCCCTCTGTAATCACACGGCGAAAGATGAAAGCCTCAGCATCTTCCCTTGCTACAAGCTGAGTATTTGATGTTTCTATGTCAGGTTGTTGAATGTACAAAGATAGATCCAACCATGGCCTTGAATGGATCTTCTTCTGGGACACAGGTGATACCACAGCCAAAACAATAACTGCTATTGTTGCTAGGGAAACCGCACTGCAGAATATGATCCTTGCCAACATTATGCTTAATTTGTTATGATGAGATCAAATCTAGTACTACATTCTTTTAAATTCAACGTTCCTTGTGGTTACAAAAAGTTTAATGTTGTTGGCAACCTAACCCATTTTGCACTAGTTCAGTACCTAAACCATTATGAAAACCATGAACTTGTCTCTTTGTTGCCTAGCTTGCATGAGGAATATTATCATGAGCTTCTTCCGTTGACTCGTTTACACATTCTTTTCTTTTCACTTACTTCCCCAACTATAAAAAGTTAATAAATCAAGGTTTTAAAATTTCTACAGTTTTAAAATTGGAGTGCATAGTGTTTTTGAAAACCAATTATATCTATTGGACCGTTTAGGCTACTTCTCTGCAACGGCAACAGAATATTGCACTGCCTATTTCAATGGGTAAAAATGCAAGGAATTGCTGCTGCTTTTAGCTTTTTTCTTGGCATATAAAAAAATGAAAGGAAAGCTCCGAGAAGGAAATAGAAAATAATATAAATATCCCAAATCAAATAATTTTAAAACCTTTGAGTCACAATTAAAGAACGAAAGATTTTTTTTTTTTCAATTACCATTGACCTTTGAGTCACAATTAAAACTCCTATAATTTCTTTTAAAAATATATTTTAAAAGAATTTTATTTAAGTTTTTTTTCTTTTTTCAAACTTAACGTGTATTGTTAGCTAAGCTGTACTAGTTATTATCTTATTTTTCATATCTTGTTAACTGTCCCTTTTTATCTCCACCGAAACAAACAAGTGTTGCCATCGCCTACTACTTACTACTTCTTTAACTTTATTTTTAATAATATTATTATATGGTTAGAGATTAGAATTTGCTTATAAAAGGACCATGACCTATACATGTATTAATTTGTTATTGAAATGAAGTTCAGTTGATGAAACTCTTCCTCTTCTATTCTGCTTCCGTGGGTGAGTTAGGTGACCAAATTGTATTTTCAGTGTTATATATTCTAACCAGGTAAAGAAATCGACATTGAAGATTAATAAGATTAGAATTGAAATTATAATTTTTATAAAGTATTTATTGTTTTTAATTATGAGTGAAATATCTAGATTTTATGTCGTTATTACGTCTCATATAATTTATTTTAGAAGATAAATATTATCAAGACAATATATCATTCTTTTTATGTGATAGTATAATTGTGAATTATATTTAATATAATCTTTTTTAGGTGATCGTGCCGTTTATTTAATCAGACTCGATATTGGTTGGGGGTGAAATATATGTTTGGTCTGGTTGATTAAGATTGGTTATATGAATTTTATTTTCTCCATACGTACACCTAGTTTCCAACGCAGAGGACTGTCCTTTAATTTGGAATATACTTGTATAGTAACGCAACTAGCTAGCACGGTGGGTGGGACCCATTTTTGTTAGATCAAAATTATTCCTCGGTACAGATGAATTACAGAAGAGACACTTAAAACTTGGGAGATATCAGGCTAACGTTGTTCAACTTAACGATTTCCCATAATTTGAATCCTTATCCATACCAACTTTAATTAAAAGAAATTGTAATTTATGAGTCTTGACAGTTATTTTGTCACCGTCAACATGTACTACCGCATGTTATTGCTACAAGTACACGAATGAATCAATCAATATCCAATTTCAATGCAAATAATTTATGTCCGGGCCACATTCCAACTGCAAAGTACTGAAGTTTAGTAGACACACTAGACCCACAACATGAATCGTCCTTAGTCCTTCTATCTACCTTTTTCTTTTCCCTCACAGAATGCCCACAACTTTCATTGTCCTTATGCCCTTTTCCTTTTTTAAACACAAAATGGACAATTAATGCACAGTGAGATTGATATTGAAAGCAAAATTACGTCCATTTTCAAGGCCATTAGCCCACATATTAATGATTCTATTTTGCAAGGAAATTGAATTTGGACTAGAGCAATACTGATTATATGAACTATGAACGGTTAAGTCAACACGTAAATAGTGTCGTGCAAAATAATGATATGGAAGTAGAGTATCATTTTCGATACGAGGATCGAATTTCCAAAGTAATACTTTGTTCTTTTTGACATTAATCAGTTTGGATTACCAATTAATTGATAGGAAGTTCTAACCAAAATAAAATGAATAAAGAGAATTCAATATAAAGAACTCATTCATACACAAGAGTCTTGACTTGAAATTCTCCAACTAATTTTACTTTATATGACTTGAAATTTATTTTTTAAAAACTTTAACTATTTATATTTGCCTCCGGTTACATTTATGTTTGGTTTCGTCCTTGTTTTGGTATTGTTCTCACATGTATGAGAAGAGTGGTGCTTGCTACACCCTATCCATGCACTTGAAGGACCTAAACTCTCTTTTTTGGTTTCATGGACTTTGAGTTTGTGTGCTTTATTGACCTTAAGTGGATTATGTGTTTAATTGATCTTCAGTTTACTCGATTCTAACTTGTTAAGGAAGTTAGGTTGTCTTTGTATAAGGTCGAACTATACTTTGCATACTTCAATCATCTTCTAGTTTAGCCCAATTGGGCAACCCATAACCCCTTAAGTGCAGAGCTAAAAAAGCATGAACAATTGTTATGCTTGATTGACTTGTTTAGACAATCCATGGCCCCTCAAGCATGAAGCTAGCTTGGAAGGCATGAATACTTGCGATGTTTTATTAGCTTGTTCATATGACCCATAACACAAGTAAATTCTTTTATGTTTATGTTATGACCTAATGATTATTATGTAACTAATACAATATACTTTAAACCCCAAAAGAGTTTATATGTGTTGTGGCTCACCTAAAAAGACTAACATATCAAGCATAGTATGTGTCCAAGGTATAACAAGTTCCCACAATTAACCCAACAAGCGACACATAATCATTGATCCACAATACAAGTATATTATCCCATTAATAATCATTAGTCACGTAATAACAAATTGAGACTTAAAATATTGTTTGATTGTTGATTCTACTCAAAGCTTTTACTCATCCAAGGGTCCTTGGTTCCTTATTGAAACCTATCCTACACCGAAGAGATCACTTTAGTCAAGTAGGTATTCATCTTAGACTTAGTGAACCTCACCTTATGTCTCTAAATATCAACACTAATTTTCATCTAAAATATGACTTTGACCCATATTTATATTGCTACCTCATAAGCTTTCATTAACTTGAGTGTTTGAGTCTATAATGTGTCATTAACCTCAACTATTGAAGTCTAGAGCCCTTTATCAAAGCCATAACCCCACTATATTCCTCTACCACTTAGTGAATCCACCATTAATAATAACATTGAACACTATCTAATTAGAATATAAGCCACATCATCCTAGTTAAGCCCATATTGGATCAATTTTGTTTACTTAAATTTATTAAAATATTTAAGTTAATCCTATTCTTATATCAAATTTTCTTTATTTAAATTTTTACTTTTATTTCTAAATTTTTATGAACTAAATCAAATAAACTAATAATAATATGATTTAAATCCTCTCGTACACGCATAAGAAAATAACATGATAATGTCTTATTTCATGAGAGAAAAAGATGCAAAAACAAATTTAATGAAAGTTAAGAAATCGTGATAAGTCTTAGACCTATGTCTTTCCATCCTAAAAGATAACTATTCCTATAATCTTCATAATAAAAACATCAAAATACAATTAAACTTAAATTTTAGATTTATGGAACCATGTACATTATGATTTATTAAAACATTTTGATGACTCTCCTCTCTTTTTTACCTAACATATGTATCATTTACGACAATAAAAAAGATATATTATCTTTGAATTGGATAAAATTATCATAAATAACATAATTTTTTTATTGGAGTAATTAATATAGTAATATATATTCATGAATCAAACTCAAAACCAGTAGTTATACTAGAATAATTAAATATTAATTAATTATTGCGCTCAGTAATATTTTGATATATAGATTTTATGTATATAATTTTTTTAGTTAAATTATTAATATACACATTTTCTACCATATTTTAATAACATTTTTTCTTTATTTTATCTTTTTTATTTGTATATCATTTATCTTATTTTACACTTTCCCCTCTTTCTATTTATCTTTAGTTATGAAAAAAGTTATATACAAAATTATTATATTTACCTGCCCATGCTATACCTTGGCCAGTTCATTCACTTGAGTGGCTTCGTACACAAGGCATCATTACAAGAATTTTTTGATTTTGCTACTAATTTTAGCTACCATTTAAATTAGTAGCTAAATCCTAACTAATTAACTATTAATTAACTAGAATATTATTTTTTCTAACTAAATTGAAGTTATATTTATTTATACTTCTCATTACTACAAATTAGCTAGAAAATAACTACAAATTTAAAAAAAATTACTACAAATTAACCAAGATTATTTTCTTAGCTAATTTACTACTTATTTCATGTTACCATTCAATATTATAGTAAATTTGTAACTAATTATTTTTACTAGAAATTAGCTATAAAATAACTGTTGATTTTAAAATTAGTCACAAAATTATTTTGTAACAAATTTTAAATTTTCTAATAGTGCACTAGGCTTAAATGTTGTGTACTTTATGTGTTATGCCTTGGTCGGTTCATATGAACCCACTGAACAAACAACAAACAATCCTCTCGATAAGGCAACCTCCAATTAGATAACCCTATTTTAGGAACCCACAAGATTATATTCTTATTATCAGACTATTCACATCAATTAAAATAGTTTATTATGGGCTTCAAAACTGGTCATCTACCTGCTCTTGAAACTTATAACATCATGATTTATAAACTTATGACATCTTCATACATATATACCGATTAACTCTCCTAAAATTAGGAGAGTTTAATTCATAGATACAAGAACAAATTCCATAAAAAAAAATACTAAACTAATCTAAAACTCTATCTCTTTCATTTTCCGTACATTTACCATTGTATCATTTTATAAGAAAAAAGTATGCATTTTTTTTTTAATGAAACTTAATAAATCATGATAAGTTGTACAGCGAGTATTTTATATCATTCCATCTTAACACATAATCATAACTAATATATGAATATCCTAATCCAATAATCTTTGTGATAAAACTATCAAAATACAATTAAACTTAAATTTCACCACTGATATTTTTGTAATCGTGTACAATAGGATTTATTAAAATATTTTGATTTTTTACAAAGCACAAATATAATAGACAATTATGCTAAAATAAAATAAGATAATTGTGAATAATAAAGCAAAATTTTTCTCTTTTTTAAGAGGAGGGGAGAGTTTAATTCATGGGTTGTCTAAAATTCCACAAGAGAGAATGTAGTAAAATAATATAAAACAAAATCTGTTTGGGGTTCCACACATATAGTATTGTGTGGTGAGGCTAGCAGGCTCAGAAGTCACAAGTAGATGTTAATACAGAGCTTCATTCATTGCATCTAGTTTTGAAATGGAATCATATTCTGATGATAGAACCATACCGTGGCTTCAATTAAATGAGAATGAAAATCCCGTGGCCGCAATTTCTGATGCGATTCAGTTATATGATTTGCCATCACACTGGTCGGATTTTGCAAGTGGACTGACCCACCTCATCTAAGTCCATCATTCTCCTTCAGTTACTTCTAAAGTTTTTTTGAGCAAAATGGAATTAGTTCCCTTATCTCTATTCTCCAGTGTGTCTAATACTGTTTTTCAATCACTCAAATATATACTCCTTTGGATCTTTAATATAAAAATATTTAATTAAATATTATTTAATTACATTAATATTATTTAATAATTTTTTTAAACTACCACTCATTGAAGCTTATATAAGAATCAAACAAATTCATTGAAAACAAAACTTCTATAAATAAAGGATATTTTATAGTCAACTTTGTTAAATTAGTTGAAATTTTCTTATACTTGTGATTAATAATTTTTTTTTCTTATACTTAAAACCAAAGAGTAGAAATAAAAATAAAATTGAAAATAAAAAATATTTTTAACTAGAATTTGAGATAAACTTTTCTTCATTAGAATTTGAGATAAAAATAAAAAACATTGAAAATAAAAATTTTAATAAATAAAATAATATTTTGAAGATAATTTTATCAAATATAATAAAAGTAATTAAAATTTATTTATTTTTAAAAGTATAATATTATTTTCAGATAAATAGATTATGCATTATGGTTAAAAATAATTTTACATTATTATCTAATAACAAATTATTATATATAATAAATATATTGACTTTTATAAACTATCTTAACAAATTTATTGAATTTTATAAAACTATCTTAAAAATGATATGTAGAAAGTGTAAGAATATTGAAAATTAAACTCTTGTTATTACTTGTATTCGAAATGGAAGATGGAGTACATATTCATCTCCCACTTTCCATCATTCTCATTTTTCTCTGTCCTTCCTACACTGTAGAGGTGCATATGCATATGTTCTGTTATCAGCTAGTTTGATACTGGTTATGATTGAAAGGTTTATTCTTGCATTCCCTTCAACAAAGGTGCCTTAAATATGTCTTGAAAGTTGTCGTGGTCTGAACGCTACCATTTTTGAATTCTTTTCAAAGATACCATTAGCAACCATAATTCTGGAAGCGATACGATATAAGAAGCAATTAAGGGGATGATGTTTGGCTAATTTGGATTCATTTTCCTGCTGCTTCTCAACTTTTGCAAAGAGACTTAGAACTTTATATTGGCCAATGAAAAATGATGGCATGAGGTAGTGCGATACCGAACTAAGAATCCATTAACCACATAGCAGTGAACACGCATGAGGAATTGATGGTCCTAAATCCAAAAAGGGTCAAGGATATATAACCTTCAATGCTCAAAAAAAATCTATAGACTCTGTATTCCCTGTCACACAGCTGGGCCTACTGAGGCCAAATGAGGAAGGAAGGTATGGGGTGTTGACAGGTGTTGGAGATAAACTACCTTTTTCTCTTACTTTAATCAGCACCAAGTTCCTACCTCTGTCTCTTTCCACACATATTTCTTGCGTATATTATCTGTGCTTCTTTCAATCTCACTTTTTTTATTTTATATCAACTTATTACTTTTTTATTTTTATGTCATAAAAATCTTTCATATCAAATGGTGTTTAATACCAAAATATAATTTCTTGTTGCTTCTCATAGTCATAAAACAAAAGAGACGTGTCTTGTATATTTGGTTCGAAATCCTTGCACTTTGTGTAAGGGTAAAAATCCCCTTAATCTTATGTTCAATTTTTGTCATAGATAAAATAATAGAAAACATTAAATGTATATTTATAATATTTTTATTTTATAGGATTCATGTTAACTATTTGTATCTCATTTCCTAACTATTATTGTGAATGATATGTTAATACTTGATAGGTGAACATTGATATACAAATATGAGATAATCAATAGAATCTAATTTAATTGGTTAAACAGGTGGGTAAGTGTTTAAATCATGTACAATCTTCAATTTTTATGAGTAAAAAATACAAGACAATTGATTTGAATATCTTCTTGTGATGTTTTATTTTTAATGCAAAACTGCCTATGAAATTAAATACACTTAATTATAAAGGATAAATGCATTCATGTTTTATTTTTTAGTTTTTTGTTATTATAAAAAATATAAAAATTAATAATTTCATTTTACATATCAATATTTGATAAGATAATTATGTAAAATATATTTATATTGTGAATGTACTTTAATTAAATTTTATATTTCCAATAATATTTTTTTAATTTTTCTAATGTTATATAAAAAGTAAATATCTTTTGCATTGATTTAACTAAAAAAATTAAATACATTAACTATGTTCAGCCATGAATTTTTAAAAATCATATATTTTTATGATCATTATTTTATATACAAATTATATCTGTCTAAAGTGATTTCATATTAATTAGTTCATAATAAAAAATTATATTAACAATATATTAAAATTTAAAATATTTAAAAAATATAGAAATATAAAATAAATTTGATATTTTTATTTAATAAATAAGATTTATAAGAAATTCATGCTCTCTCTTCCTTCCATGTGTTTTGGGCATGCTGCCGTCACTGCCACGCACTTGTGTCTTATTCACCCGGGCGAGGTGCGGCACAACCAAAACTTCTAAATTTTTTTTTTTTTTCCTCACCGTTGAACACCCTGAACAGATGAGAAATAATAAAAAAAAAATAGACAAGAATAGAAAAGATTGATAAAAGTATAAAATTCAGAGTGTGAAAAAATTGAAATTAATATATATAATGGAGAGTTGGGTATATTTAAAAAGTTTAACTTTATAAAGGAACAATATCCCATATTGTTTAGAAAAGGACTTGTTTTAAAGTTTATAAGGCAAAGTTTACTTTAAATGTGTAATGCACTTGATAAAGAAATGAGTTTGTTGTACGCGCACACGGAAATTCTTACCGTCCACTCGCAATACATTATTTTTCTTTTGCCAACGATAATATTCTACACACGTTTTTTAATACTTTTCTCCCTATCTAATCATCATTCCTGCTATATATGTACAGACAAAAAAAAAAAAAGTTTATACTCATATATTTATTGATAATTATGTTGCAAAAGAGTTTGCAAAGTTATTATATTCATATAATTTTTTTCATCATATATTTTTTGGTTGTATCGCTCATAAAAAATCAAGTTGCTTAATATATTTTTTTTTAAGAACTTCTCCAAATATATATTTATGGAGTTTCTCCATTTAAAAACAATAGGAATAATAAAAAATACAAAACCAAACATTAGATGAGATATTAAATTATTAATATATAAACATTACGTTTGTCCTAGTTAAACAAAAATTCGAACTCATAAATATTTTGTTACAAGTGATTAGTCAATTTTTTCGTTGAAGAATAATCTTGATAAAGTTAATAAATATTTCATAACATCATAAAATAAGATAAAATATTAATATATAATTAAATATGTTAACAAAAAAGTTTTTTCTTAATTTTTAACGTAAAAATATTTAAAATAAATATTAAAAATATAATAAGTAGCATTTTGTCACGATATCTTTAACATAAGTTCATCTTACACTTCATTAAAAATAATATATAAAAAAAAATTAATTAGTTTTTTTTTCTTTTAAAATGACTATCATATATGTGTGAAATATTTATCAAATTTATTAATAATTAATTTTTATTAGAGTGACATACTATTTTTAGTGAGTTATTTTTTTTAATTATATTTTTTAATAACTCGAACTCGAAATCTTATTAAAAGATTCAACATAATATTAATAATTTAAATACACTCATTACATATTTTTAATGCTATTTTTTTAACAAAATTAAAATTTTATTTTGATAATTCACGTAATATCAAAACAAAAAAATAACTACAAAAATATCTTAATTTTAATAATTATAACTAGAGTCTTTGATTTTTTAATAATTTTTTTTACAAGTTTTAATCATTTAAACCAATTATAAATTAATTATTAGTTCAAAGTTGAATAATATTTAAAATTTATTATACTTTGCTAAGAATATATTTTATAAAGATCAAAGTCGAATTGTTTTCCATATCTTAGATTTAAGCAGTTACAAACAAGGTAAGAAAATAGAGTAGGAGACAAGTTCCTGCTAATGACGAGACAAACTTGATTTCTGTGCAAAGATAACTAATTTGATTTGATTTGATTTGATTAAAGAGGGACCCATATATAATTCAAGTTTCTTATCCATCTATTATGATTTTTTCTGCCTATCTCTTACAATATTTCATATTGGATACTTCTACATTTTGGTGGATGCTCGATGACATAACGCCAAACCGACATGTATATATTATATATATAGCAGAATGAGAAATTATATGCGTAAGTCAAGTTTATACATTTATTTATATAATAAGGTCACAAAGAAAGAAAATAACTAATGAACTAAATAATTAATATGATAGAGAAATATAAAGATAAAATAATATTATAAAAATAAATAATTTTATCATAATTTTAAAAGTTTTTATTATATGAAGTGTATAAGTTAAAAAAATTAAAAATAAAAAAATTTTGTCATAAAAATGAAATTATTATATTATTTTTTAATGTTTTAATTATACTTGAAACAAAATCAATCAAATATTTAAAGGACACATCCATAGAGAGATATATATTGAAAATATTGTTTCAGAAGTTTAATTTATCTTTATAATAAAAATAATTATATAATTAAGTTATCAAATAATTTAAAATAAATATATTCTTATTTGTTTTAAAAACAAAATTACTTAAAGAAGTTTTATTATATAACTTTTCTTTTACTTAATGCCGTTCAAAAATGCAAACGTATATATAATAGAGTTCTAAACAGTTAAAGTTAAACTTTCTTTATTACTTATGTTGGTATACCTTAACAAGAATGTGTTTAATAATAAGTACTATTAGCTATTTTAAAAATGATTTTTAAATTAAGAATATTAAGACTTAATTTTTAAATGAATATTATATATATATATATATATATATAGAAAGAAGATAAATCAAATCACTTTAAAAATAGTTTTAAAAGCGTTAAAATATCAGGTTAAAACAATTGTCAGTTTAAAAATGATTTATTATAAAACTAGTCCACATAATTATTTTTTCAATGTAAAATAATGTTTATTTAATATAGATAATTGACATTAAGTGATGAAGCCTAAAGTTTAATATATTTTTTAGAACTATAAATCATTCATTATATAGAACTAGTATATATGTATAACTATGGAGATTCAAACTTGTACTTTGAATATAGATATGAGAGTATAAAAGTTAAATATAAATCTCACGTTGAGTAACTAAGTAAGTAGTTATATATATAATTCTATATAATAAACCATCTGTAGTTATGAAAAAAAAATTAGATTTGAAATTTGACCATATAAAGTTTATACTACACAAATAAACATTGCATTTAATTCCACGTTGAGCAGCTTACCATTTTATTATAAATAGGAGAGTATAAAAATTAAATTTTTGTCTCATTATTTAATATTATATATTATATTATATAATTAACCATTTTTGCAGTTATGCATATTAATTGATTATATACATGTTGGATTTGAGATTCGATGACCACCGCTTAATCAAGCTTTGTTCATTTATATAAAATATTTTTTAAACTAGCTAATAGTAATGTGAGTTGACTCAATCAACTGTGAAATTGACTATAAAATATATCTATAATAGTCAATATAATTCTCATATTACTTGAGTAATGTATTTCTAAACCCATACTTAAAATATCATTCTATACCTTACTCAATTTAAAAGCATTTTATACAATTAAGGTTAAATTATGGTATTAATTTTTTAAGTTTATGTTGATTAAAAATAATGCTTAAATAGTATGTATAGGTAAAATATAGTCCTCACTTTAAGTTAATTACATGTTCAAATTTTAAAATACCGCGTTATAAATAATATTATAGCAACTTTGTTGATCATGTAACTTTTAACTTTTACGTAAGATATCAAATCCCTTTTTCTCGATTTGTTGCTCTGAACTCAGCATTTGCACTTTGTCATTACTTAAGGGATGTCTTTAACTTTGACTCCTATAAATTAGTTAAGTATTCCTACAGTGATAAAAACTTTACCTTTCCTTGTCTTTCATACAAAAACAAAAAATTAATAAAAAAAATTAAGGCTGTTATGTTTCATCCTTAAAAATATCATGACTTTTTTTTATTTAATTTTTCGTTTTAAAAATCTGAAAAAATGATTCTCGTGTAGTCTTCATTTATTTTATCCGATAAATATTTGCGTGAAATAAATTTTAAATTTTGAAATATTGAAAATTAACTAATATTACATGACACAAGACTAAGAAACACAGAAAATCGAAGACATACAGAGAAAAACACTTGAAGTCCCACTGTACTGGTAGTGTGATTTATGAATCCTTGCTTACCTGTCTGTTGATGTTGACTTCCCAACAATGCATGCGTGTACATATCCACAACGTTCAGCATTGTGTGGTTAGGTTGATCTTATATATTAGTCATATATATGGCTCCAAATAAGGTAAAGCAATTCAAACAAATTAAAGTAGCTAGACTTCAGGTTTCCAAATCAAGAAACAGAAAAGAGATTAAGATTAATTTGTCTCCCTATAACACTAATTAACAAGCATATAGTAAACCATTTCTGAACCACTTGACTAGTTGGACCCATGAAAGGTCCCTACCCCAGTGGAGTATTTGAGTTATGGGCCCCACATACCACTCACGGTAAGTGATCGAACAAGATAGATGAGAATCACAACAACTATGTGTAGTAGCATCACAGGACTATTAACACTTGGAAATAATATGATGATCTCACACGATTTACAGAAATCCTATTGCACATGGGTGCAAATCAGTATCATATCAATAACTGTTGCATAAATCTTTCAAGGAGGGATCTTGTAGTGCATGCTAGCTGCACTATAATATATTTTGAATAAATTCTAGCCGTTAGTGTCTCAAAAATCACAACATTAACTAGTATTCCTGGTAGTGGGTTTCATATTTAAATAAATTAAATAAGGGTGAGATTAAAATCTATATATATTCATATTTGAGAATTAGTCTATTAGCATGCATGGTTTTACATGGAGTACGTGAATGGGGTTGTTAGGAAGTTACATAAGGTGTCCTTTTGAGGATGTTTTATCTCGTGAGAAGCGCTTACAAAATATTGTAGAGTACACGGAAAGTGTCATTGCATTGGTACTAGCTAACTAATCTAGTGGAATATTTTGAGGCTCTTTTACCCATTCAATTCTTCTAGCTGGCTTCCTCTTTTCGCATTTTTCCTATAAATAGGTGCTCCTGGCTGCTGAGAAATCTAACACCACCAAAGTTCCAAACTTAACTCTCTTTTTTCTCTCTTTGATGAGCATCAGCCCTTCCTATTACTATTCTTTTTGTATCTCGTGTGTAGAAGAATAGGAGATAAGGAGACCGAGAGGGAGGCATTAGTTGGTAAGGTTGTTGACAGAAGATAGAGAGCACAGATGATGATATGCATGTTATATACGTAGGGATCTGAATTGTGCATCTCACTCCTTTGTGCTCTCTATACTTCTGTCATCACCTCCCGCCTCCATTTCTCACTCACTTCTTCTCCATATTCATGCCTAGTTTCATATTCACTTTGTTCAGATTATTAGACATTTAGAATCATCATGATTTCAACTAATTTTAATATAATATATAATCAATTGCTATTATTTTTTCTTTTTATAAATTAAAAAATTTCAACATTTACATGTCACATAGACATTGGTCGAGATTATATAAACACTGCCAGATTGCTCATCTTGAACGAGGTAATAATTTATGGTTCATCTTGGGTATCTTTCTCTTCTAATTACAAATGTTACAATTATACCATATTCTCTTATAAATATTAATTTGGGTGTGTGGTGGCTATTAACCTTTGTATTTTGCAGTAGGATGTGCACCGCTGCGCCATGGCTGTTGGACACTAGCTAGGAATCTGTTTGTTGATGGTATGAATGAGAAATTGAAGGGTTTAAATTTTCTGCAATTGCAATTCATTACCTGTATCCCTCTGAGACATAATTAGAGAGGTTTTGTTCTCTTTCCTATTCATTTTCCTTACTATCTATAACATTGATTATGATTATATTTTCCTATTATATTTTGATTTGGGCAATAATAGATCTGCATTACTTTCATTCTTTTGTACTTCATCTTTCCTATGAAAAATCTGGCTTCCTTTTTTCTGTGCCAGATATGTTATAGGCTCAGTATATCATGATTACAGTATGATTCTTAACTAGAAGAATGTACTAGACCACTTGCTTCGTGGATGAAGGACCACATGCTAATTGGAATTTGTGGCAAGGGGATTGAAGAAAATATTTGGGGTCCAAATTCCAAAACTGACCATGACATATTGTAGGCCATATATATACTTAATTGCTCAGGATTCTTCCTACTCAGTACCCCACACTCTTGTTCACTGATTTACAAAGGTGACCTCTAGCTAATGCAGTCAATAAAAAGGGGCCTAGTTCTCAGTGGAGATTTTATGTGAATATATCATCAATGAAAGCAACAATGTATATATGCAACATTATAAGGCTTAATATATGTAGTATTTACTATTCACGATCAAAACCAAGCTGATCAAATAACTATATATATAATATTTGCCAGAATACGGTAATTAATTAAATTGCTCGTGGTCGATGAACCAAAATTCAATGCAAATTAAAAATAAAATAAAATCAGTGACACTTTGACTTAGAGGAGACAAATGGGTGGTTTGTATATATAATAACAACACCTTTACTGCTTTGAAAATTCAGATTGAGTGATGACCCCATTAATACTATTAATGTGACGTATTGCAACTGACAAAGTGGTATAGGCAATTGATGTATACTATTAGGCTTCATTTTCTCTATTGCAATCCAACATAGAAACCATCTCCGGTAAACAATGTGAAGAACATATAGTGAAATATCACTTGTCTTGTCTGCAATGCAAGAAACATGAAATTAATGAAAATATTCTCCCATCTTGACCTACCGCTTTAGAGCTAGCTCATTAGGAAGGAATAATATGTTATTTTCTTATGACAAAGACCCTTTTCCAGATATGTAGATGCACACTAAATGAGATGTGACTTACATGGCCATTACTATTTTAAGACGAGTTTGATATCATTGAATATAAAACCAGCAGTGAATTGAAAAGGTAGGGGTGAAAAATAATAATATTTTTATTCATGACTCAATGTAATTCTAGCCTGTTTAATTACGCATATATAGTTTTCCTGCATATAAACATGGATCAAGTGCAGAATTTAACTTAATTTGCTTGCTCTATTAATTTGGTATTTACATAACTTCTCTGCTCATTAATTTATTGTACAGTGTTCACTTTTGGGGGTTTCTTATATATTATCTAAACATATAATTAGTCCCTCATAACAAATTCCTATATATCAATTAATAAGTCTAAATTATTCCTGTTAACATACCAGTTTAATTATAGCAGTGTTTGAAAACACGTTTTACATAAAAAAAAAAAATCACATTCATGATGTGAAAAACGCTAAAACTAAAATTAGTAGCATGAAAAATCATATCCATAACCTATTTCTAAACACGCAATATAATTAGTTTAGCGTCTCACCTAATGATTTGTGCTGCTTCATTAAAGCAACACATTGGCAATCCAAGATCGGCTATGGTGGAGTATACATCCTGTGAATGTGAATTGTTTTAGCTGTGTTATCACCACATTCAAAATTTAATAAAGATGTATTAGTTGAGCTTGATACATGTAAGCAAACTCGGACATCGTTGATCACATAGCATTATCTTAGAAAAGTTTTATGAATCATATATAGAATTTTACAAGGTAAAACACGTAGATAAGATCGTAGTTATTTAACTTTCTTCCGAATGACATATTCACAATATAGAATTCTATTTTAGTTAGATACATACGATTCCCGTTTTTTGAGAACTCTGGATTCCACGACTTAGTTAAAATTACGCCAATCATTCAGAAACATTCATAGTTAAACCTCGTTATCAACTCGTGTTAAACCAATCTAGATGATAGCGGTGGTAATTCAATCTATTTATCCACTAATTGTTTAATCTTAACAAGTTAAATCTAGGGAAATGAGTTAGTTTCTCACTATTCGGATTTGAATCTTCGTTTGATGAAGTGCTCATATATAAATCTATGCATATATAAATCCATCTATGCATAAAATAAAATAAAACTAAACTAAATTACCCCATGTATGCATAAATAAATCCAACCAAAAAATAATGAATTGGTTGAACATACGTAAAATTAATTTTTAAAATATAAAACGTTATACTTTAAATAGGGTTAGATATTCATTCCATAAAATAAGGTTAGCAAATGGGTTAGGTTTTGTTATTAGATACAAATAATGAATTAATTTTTAATACATTTGTAAAAATCATAAATAAATTAAAATTTTATTTTTAATTCATATATTATAATTTAATCCAAATTAAATTTATCTATTTCATCTATTAATTGACACTTCTACCGGTCGCAGGATATGACTACAAGTTTACAATTCTTCAAGCCTTGTTAATTAAAAAAAAACACACACACATATATATATATATATATATATATATATATATATATATATATATATATATATATATATATATATATATATATATATATATATATATATATATATATATATATATATATATAATTTATACTGGTCAAAAGTTGAAGTTGAAATGCATGCATAATATAGTCCCACTAACTTCTTTGTAAACTTTTAGGTAAGGACTTCAAAATCATATTTAACATGTGTAAAAGTTTTTTTTAGAAAAAATATTTTTAACTTGGTCCATGTACAGCTGTATACATGTTAAGTATTAATTTTGTACATTCTAGAAAAGTTTCTATAATAGTGTTTGGTCAATTTTTTTTTAAAAACTTTTCTTACAAGGAAAAGTTATACTAAGCATAATTATATATAAAAAAACTCTTAGAAGTAAATGCTTTTTTCAATGACCAGAAAAATATATCTTTTATCTAAACTAATTAGAAAAACTTATTATATTATCACATATGATAAATTTATTAATTTTTATAATAAATAATTTAAAAATTATATTTGACATTATTTTTAATTATTTTATTGTATATATTTTTTTATTGTATAAATACATAAAAATTAAACTCTTTCAAATAATGCTTTCTTCAAGAAAAATAAAACGAGGCTATAATTACAATAACTAAAGCATATAATGTAAATATCTCAAGCATTACATGAATATTTTTATTAATATAAATATAAAAATAATTATCAATTAAAATAGAAAATTAAATTTAAAAAACATAATTAATTTAAAATTTTAAAACAAGTTAAGAAAGATAAGTATCATTCTTTAAGAGATAGTTCATTAAGAAATTTAATTACTCTAAAAAAAACTCTAATTTAATACACATGGGTGAATAGTCAAATGAAATAAATTTAAAAAATCACATAATTAATGTAAAAAGTGTTTTTTTTAATATGTATTGATCAAATTTCTAATTATTGTTTGAAGAAAGTGCTGTCTTAACAGAAACCTAGGAAGATTATTTAATTAAAAACACTAACATAAATGATTTAATTAAGACATTATTTTTAAGTATATTGCAATTCCAAATTTATTAGTTTAGTTTTTACTTAAAATTGAAGACACCAAAAAAGTTAAAATATAATATGATAATTAAAAACATAAAATGAATACAATTAGTTTAATATTATATATATATATATATATGGAGCTGGTCTGGTGTGTAGTTTGATCTTATATTATTTTATTTTATTTTAATTATTTAATTTCTTCTTTGACCATCCTCTATGATGGTCTTCTTTTTCATTTTATTAATATTATATATTCCTATCAAATCACACCATAACAAAAAGTGGAGGTGTTTTACTTTGTTGCATGCGTGTGATCAGCTAGAATCTAGTGTTGTAATATGCTTTGCCTGTTTAGTCAAATCTCATGCGGATTTAGCTCTAAAGAATATTTAGTTTCCAATGGCTGATTAATGCTCTTTTTTTTCCTTTGAAAAGCAGTAAAATATATACCGAAGAGGAAGATTCTGTTTGACATTGTTCCAAAAAAAATTATACCATCGCAGACCCAACCCAAGTAGGGGAGACCAACGTGGAAGACAAAGACGACTGTGAAAAGAGAGGAAACAGAACTTAAACTATAATTTAAAAGTGACAGTGGGATTATACGTAATTAACTTTGCCACTACTAATTTGAAGAAAGCAATGTAAAGTGTATCCATGTCTAACAAAAGGAACATGTTGATGGAATCTGGGTCTATTCTGTGTCACAATACTATAAATTATGAAACTTCTCTTTATAAATGCTGGGGGATCAATCAGCAGAGAATAAAAAAAGGAAAATGATCATCTCTAAACTACAGAAACATAAAAAGTTTAAACGGGGAAGAAAGATTACAAAAATTTCTTTAAAAAATAATAACATATTTTACATGAAAAAATATTCTTAATAAAATTAACAACTATTTAGTAGAAAAAAATAAATACTATTAACAAGTATTAATTAAACTTCATTATATTTTTAGTTTCTCTAATTCCAACTATCTGTGATTGATTAATTCTCAAAAAAAAAATCGAGTGGATTAAGTAAATTTAAACCTACTACCAAATTAATTCTACCTAAGAACCTTAAATAACTATTTTAAGGTATAAAATAAGAGTGAATAATATATACTTTGATAATGTAAGAAATGTTTTCTAAGTACAATTATGTATGGATTTCATGCATTGTAAGTTGTTGTCATAGTTTTGGACTGCACATGCAGAATTTGGATTCCATGTATAAAGTGCTTGGATGTGTATTTCTTATGCTTCGTCTACCCGCACCTTCTCATCAATAAAATTTTAACTTATAATTTCTTTTATATATATTAAGTTTATTGTTAAGTTTTATCATAATTATCTTAAAAATCTTACTTACTATAAATTTTAATAGATTGATCGTGTAAAAAGTTTTACAATAACAATGTATAGAAATTAAACATATAAAATAAATATTTAAATTTTCATATATTATTAATATAAAAAATTGTATATAATTAAATAATTAGTTATCATACATGACAATTTATAATTTAGGATAATATAAAAAAAATATACTATTAATACACTACATTTGAATTAAATTCATGAAATAATTTTAAAAGTTTAGAAATAAAATATTTAGTAAAAGAATTAATAAAATTTGAAGGATTTTATATATAGGATTAGGGTTTTAATAAGGAAAAAAAAGTGATATATTGTTGTAGGTAAATTTTGATATTTTGGTTTGTGAGTTTATGCAAGATAAGATTAAAATAATGGCTTACATAATTTTTTAGTCTCAGTAATATACTATTCTTTTATTTTAATTTTTATAAAATTATTTTTTAAATAGTCATTTTAAAATTTCTCTTTTTTATTTTGATCCTTGTTATTTTCTTTTAGTCTTTTTAATATATATTCATTATTTTTGTTTTTATCTTTGTAATCTTTGAACAATTTGTTTTTAGTCCTTACCATTTTTTTAAAAAAGACTAACTCAAAATGAAAAAAATATATATATTATAAGGATTAAAAGAAATATATTACAAGAACTAAAACAAAATAGTAAGGACTAAAAAAAAATTAAATTTTACAAGGACTGAAGTAAAAAATGGTATATTATAAGGATTAAAAATATATTTAAATCCAAAATAATTTAATCAATAAAATTATGAAACTTTTAAAACAAAAATAAGAAATTGAAGATTTTAGGAAGAAGAAAATTGACAATATGACTACTTTTTCTTAATTTTAAAAATGGAGCAACTTAATTGGATTGAAAATAAAAAACCAAAATTACTTAAATCCAGAAATTAATAATTAAGCCTAATAATTATTTACAAATTGTTTTTCATTTTATATATTTTATAAAAAATTATTTATTGTTATCAATCACTTAATTAATGAGAACGAGCGATTATTCAATAACAAGTAATAATCATTTGACAAAATTCGAACTTTAATAAATATATATAAGGGGAAAATTACACACTTCTCCTAAGATCTTAAATTACATTCACACTCTTCTTAATTTTTAAATAAACATTTTCTTTAGCTAGATAATATTAAAGAATGAATGTATATGTCTTGTTATTAAATAAAGTAGAGTGTGCATCTCTCTTTATCACCTTCCATCTCCCTTATGTTTTAAATATTTTAAATAAAGAGAAAGAGACAATTATACGCTATTTAATTTAATAAAATGAAACATGCACTTCTTATAAGATAGGTGAATATTTATTTAAAGGGTAGAGAGAGTGTGAAGTTCATTTAAGAACATTTGAAAAGAGAAGTACAGAGTGAGAATACATGATGGGTGTCGTGGATGAATGGGAATAGATGAGTAATAAAAAGAAGCATTGGTAGTTAACAAGAAGATTAATATGGTAAAGCATAAATATGAAAATTGACAGAAGAACAATTTTTAAAGAGGGTTCCTTTCCTTCTTTTTTAAGTATAGGAAGCTATGAGTAGAAAGAAAGTAGAAAGTAGAAAGTACAAACAAACATACATATTGCTACCTTTCGACTAGGGAATGGCTGGGCATGGTTGGTGGGCCATTATCATGTGTATGCCAACTTGCATGCATATTAATAAGGTGTGAGTAGATAGCAACATAGTGTCTGCACTTTAATTATATATAAAGTAAATTATCTTAATTTATTTGTAGCATATGTATGTTTTATAATTATTTATTTTTAATATAAATGTGTTTTACAATTATTTATTTTTAAATATTTGTGTGATGTTTATTTCATAATATTATATTATATTTTCAAGAATATTATAATTAGACATGTTATTTCTGAGCATATTTAGAAATGTTTGGTAACATTTTAATATTCTTAGAAATATTTTTAAAATTTTAAAATTATGCAAATGAAAATAAATAAAAATAAAAGTTACAAGTATGATAAAAATAACTTTTCATATTTCTATGGAAATATCACTTTCAGTTGAAAGAAAAATAAATGATATATTAATTATATATATTTTATATAACTATTAATATCTTTTTTATAGGATAAAGATTATGTATAAAAAAATATGAGTAAAATTAAAAACTTTTTAAAAATCCTAATCTCATGGCTCATGTAATTTATTTATTTATTTACAAATAGTTGAAGTGTTTAAGTCACAGCATGTATTTAAGTATACCTTAATATTAAATTAGTGACTATACCATGCATTTGTGCAATAAGTTTCTCTCAAAACGTTCTTTTAATGCATAACATAAATGATATTGCTAACAAGTATTATAAGATCCCCGTATGAGAAGCATTTAATATCTTTATTAATTATTCCTAATTACTTAAAAATGTAAAAGTCTTTTTAGAGTTTATGGTATAATTTCATTTTATATACTTAATTCTTTAATCATTAAGGTACTCGTTAGCAAAATTCTAAAAAAAAGTTATTCAATAGAGTTTGACTAAAAATTATTCAAAAAATAAAAATAAAATATAATTACATATTAAGAACGTAAGAGTATATTGAATTGAGATTTTAAAATATTTTAAAAGACTTTTCTTAACTTAAAAATCTTGTAGTATTTAATCAAAATTTTTAAATAATATTAATAAGTCTTGAGATATTCAATAAAGTATACTATTAGGATTTTCTAAAGAGTTTATCAAAATTTCTTGTGAGATTTTTTACAACTTAAACAAAATTTAGTATTCAAAAACATATAAAGTATGATGGATAATTTTGTAAGATGGATTTCAATAGATTTTAAAAGATTTTTTTAGTAATAAATCCTTCATTTAATAATCTCACTCAAATCCTTAAGATTTTAAGACTTTTTCTATTATTATCAAACCTTATTTTTTCTTATCACACAATGGTAGAAACATTGATATAGTACTTGATAATATATTTCTTCCAATTAGAGGTGACAACAAAACATGACGAATATGAATAGTAATTCTCCCATACCTACTCATAACTATACGAGTACTCGTTAAATAAGTATTTACGAATTTTAGATATACTTGTGGATATTGACAACTATTCGTGGGTATTTATTTTAAAATATAAATTTTCAAACAAAAGAAAAATAAAATAAAACTAAAAAAATATTTTTGACATATATTTATATTAAAAAATAATTTTGTATCTTATATTTATATAAAAATAAATAATTTTGAACAAATATTTATACTAAAAATAAATTAGGCAATTTACTTTATATATAATTAAGGATATCTAAATAATTATGAAGTGTGAGTACTAGTGGGTATGAATACCTTGTTATTTGTCCTCACACAGTTAATAAACGTATGTATTTAACTATCAATTTTATATCTATTGCTAGTTTTATCCGCATATATTATACTTTGTAGGTAATGTATTTTGAATTGATTATATTATAAAAACATTTATTTTGTTGTGATTTTTTAATGTAATTATATTAATATAAATCACCGTTTTTCATGTTTTGTTTGCCTTTTGTCGTGTCTTTTATTTTATGTACTTTTTGTTTATCTTTTCAATTCATTGTTACAAAGAAATTAAAAAAATAAATATAAAAATTATATTTAAAAATAATATTATTTATAAATTTTTGTAAATATATTACTTGATTAACATGATGAGTATTCTTATGAAATTAATTTTCTTGGTTGTTAATAACTATTTTTGCAAATATTGTATTAGTAATTTAAATGAAAAATTCACACTAAAAAAATAATAAAGAAAAAGACAAGGAAATGCAACAACTTTAAGGTTTGTTAAAAATCCACGAGGTTCTTTCACATTTTATAAATTCATAAAGTCATTTAAATCTTATCAATTTTTATAATATATATATGTTAAAATTCAAATTATAAAATCTTGATCTTTAAAAAATTTATAAGTCATTACATCTTTATATAGTTATTTAAAATTTAAAATATTTTTTACACTAAAATAATCTTTTAAAATTTCAATTCAATATACCTCTTTAAAAACATCGTTATGTAATCAATGTTTTTAATTTTAAATCATTAATAAGTAAATTATTAATATTTTATATTGTGAATTATCTATGAATCACTTTATATATGATTTTTAAAATAATTATTATAAAGATTAATTATTTTGATTATATATGATAATGATTGAATGAAAATAATATATTCTAATTAAATTCTTAGAATCAGTTAATTTTAAATCCAATCATTGTGCAGTTATTTGATTGGTGATCAAGTTGAGAGGGCATGGCATTTTTGGTGGACAGGCAAAAGCTTTGGGCAGATAGATTCATTTTAGATTAAGTTTGAAAAGCGAGTCAGAGTTAGTATGCTAAGAAAGATATGGTAGGCTATAGTGTTGATAAGGGTATCTGGTTGGTTAGCAAACTTTTTAGCTTTATGTTGAAACTCCCACTACCAATATTGGTAGCAGATATTTTTTTGCCATCATCCTCATTGTCTTATGCTCATCTATTGCTGCTGCTTCTGTTATCTATGTCCCATCGTACCCACAAATTAAGTCATTTTCTTCCATTCATATAGAAGCTAATCAAACAGGATAAAATGGTGTTTGATCCTGCTACTTCAATCATTTACTTCCCTTTCATATATTACTCTTCTTACATTTGGACAAGTCCCACATTGCTTGTGATCATGTTCGTTCCACGCTTCCTGACATGACTTAGCATGCCTTGGTCTTTTATAAACCAATTCAATAATGAAATCTGATTTGGTTTTTCAAAAAGTATGCCATCCATATCTATTTGGCCATGCAATGAAAGGACATTTTTGGAATCAAATTCAAAACAATAGTAATTGTATTATAGGGGAACAAGCACCATCCACTACATGCTAGTGGCACTAATAAAGTTCATGTTCTTTATTCACCAATTTAAGCATAAGGTTCAAAATCCAACCAAACCGTTGTAAAAACGTTAAACTGAACCAAACTAAAGTTTCAAAGATCAATTTGATTTAGTTCAAATTTGATGTTACATTCAAACTAAACAAAACAGAATCGCATCAAAAACAAGGAAAAGAATACTTCAAGATACTTTCAATAAATATTATACAATAATCCACCAATAATAATATCAATACAGAGATAATTATAGAAAATGTACAATTGAACATTACTACAAGCTTAAAGATATCATTACAAAGTTATCAAGTTGAAGGAGAGTGGAACTATGCTGCTTCCATGTCCTCAGTTTCCCTCTTATTGAATGACTTAGTGTGAAGATCCCGTGTGATTTGAGTGGTTGTGTCCAAGAAGTACAAAATAAATGATGTCAAGCAGCAACAAGCAAACATGGGTATGGGCCCATAAATCCAAAGGACAAGAGGAAATGACAAGTAGAAGGCCCGCAAGCCAAGAGACCAAGAATAACTACCCCTGTTTAAGGTTTTTGCAACATATTCAATGAAATCCTTTTTGCCTTTCAGTGCAGGTGTGGTGATCAAGAAGCTCACATGTGCATAGTATCTAATAGACTGCACATTACATAGAAATGCAACAAGGAAGCAGAGTGAGATTGAGAGGCGTTTGATTGAAGAATTAAGGGAAGTTTTGTTGCCATAGACTAATTTGGTATCTGAGTCATTGTTTGCGAAAACGCCAATAAGTGAACTAAGAGTGATTGCTGTTGTAGCAAGAAGAGTGGATGCCATGATATTATTGCGGATCGTTTGAACGCCCAAAACCCCATTTTTCAAGGGATCCTGAAAACGATGCAAGGGAGTTTTTATGGAAACAAACAACTGTTTCAGTAAATAAAATCATACTATACTTGCCCAGTTCTAGCTAGATAGAATACAAACAGCAAGGATATTAAATATAAGTAAATTCAGGTATCACACTAGTGTGGGAATTAGTGTGTATTTGTCAGGACAGGACTAGTCTTGTGAAAATGTAACATAAAGTGTGTAGTATATAATACAACATAATAAATTTGCAGATATACATGACCAAGTTGAGTTCCCTATAATATCCATATTTTACTGAAGAGCCTTTAAAGAGAATAATTTCAACCAACTTTCAACAAGCTAAACTCTAAAGGAAGATGATGCATTTGAATTACCTCTATTAAGATTAGCAGCAGAACATTATTGGTAAAGTGAATTACAGAATGACTAGCACCTGTAATTCACCAAAATTTTCTTTCAGTAGTTTTCTAGTACCTCATTGATCAATTAACCTCATATTTATTGAGAATTTCACATAGCCATATTGACATTCTACATGGGCATACTTGCAACCTTCAAGGATCAATTACTATTCTATACATGGGAAGCCGCTTCTATTTCATTGAATAATTAAAGATAAAAGTTCATATCAACCTACACAGTCTCTGCACCATAATTTTTTCCCTACTTCACTAAACATTTACAGAGAAACACCTTCCTATCCTTTTCATTGCACAAAATCAGCCTCCAACAACAATATATCCTGACTTCTATAACCAGGATAAGCTAAAGAAATCTTCAACGGGATGTTGAATACTATATAATCTGCACCATATAAGATGTTGAATACTTGAAATTACTTTAGAACATCAACTAACTAAGCACTCTATTTTCTATAATTGTTCTTAAAGTACAGGTTAAGAGTAAGTTTAGATAAATTTTTTTATAAATACTTTTAAAAAAATAAAATAAGAAAAAAATTTAAATAAACTTTATCAATAGCTAAAATTAGTTTGTTCCTAAACTAATTTATAAAAATTTTCTAATAAATTAATTTTAACTTATGAAATCTAAGTATTTATGGATAAGTTTATTCAAACAAATCTTAAACGCTCATCAAATTCTCTTTCATAAACATATATAAATGATTATCCTCATCAACAGAGACACAAAATATGAACCTAGACAAATGCAATGGCAAGTGAAGCCTTTAGAAGACTTTTGACAACGTATCACAGAAAGTAGGAAAAAGGAAACATATTGTACAATTTTTACTCAAACGTTAATTATAATTTCACGTAGGGAGTGGATCCTCCAATGTTAGAATTTCATATCACCTTGCCATATGAAAATTTTGTGTCTTTCTGTTGATATATAGCTTTTCATAAATTTAGATTGGACCCCACCTATTTAATGTCCACCAAAGAGAGAAATAGACACAATTTTCACATGACAAGCGATTTCATTGCCAATCCCATACTGCTTGAAAAAGCTTCAACTGACTCACTTCCAAAACGTCTTCGATGTATGTATCTCGCTTTGTGCCATCAATTGCGCACTATTGTTTAGATCTATTCTCAATGGTGTCATCACTTAATTTTGATAATACAAACCGATTATTTCTTCTATTCTGACTCATTGGCTATTGGTTTGGCTACCTAGTTTCTTTGGGAAACATAAAATTTATTAGAATTTCAGTCATTTATATATACATTGAACGAACTGAAGTTCAGGGAAATAAAAATAACCATATGTAAGAAAAATCCTTGCAGTTTTTAGTTTTTAGATACTTGCCATTTTCTGAATACTGTAAGGCATATAGACAATAACACATTCTTTGCCCTGAAAAAATTTAATTAGAAGATCAAATAAAGGATTAACAATACATATGAAGCATAAGAGTGGTCAAACAAGTGAGTCACTCATCAAATCTTCTTCCTATGAACTAACTTGTAAGATTAAGTTAGATTCAATCTTGAATTTTAAGATAATGTCAAAATTAATCATAATGATTGTTATTATTGGATTATCAAAAAAAATTTAACTCTACAAATTTCATACTTAAAATGTTTAATGATCGGCTCGAAAGGTATCCACATTGTGATATAATCAAAACAGTATGTATAAGAAAGGAATAATCCTCACGGCCTCACCTCGGAAGTTAGTTTTTTGTTTGGAAGAAAATAACATGACAAGAAGTTTCAATATATAACAATATGTTAAAACCTGATACCAATATATGAAAAGGCTTATTCTGAATACAAGTAGACGAAAATTCTAGAAGACAAATATTATTAGTGGATAATATTGCGATAGTAAATGATAAACTAAAATTCTATCAAGATATTCAAAATTGTTAAAGCAGTGAGTGGCTATATTGTAAAAGAAAAAATGTAGAGAAAGAGAATACTGACAGCCATGATGGAAAGAACCCATTGGTAACGAGAGTGAGCATTCAGACCAATGACAGTGCGAGAAGGGTGGCGCAGTATAGTGTAGAGAAGCCAAACGTGATATATTCCCAACACCAACAAACCCAAAGGCACCACCACGTAGTCCAATTCCTGTTCTTGCATGCTGCCTCTTCAAACTTCAAACTTTACCATTCACCAAACACACAAAAATTGTAATCTTATTGGAATTCAAATTAGTTAACACTTTTCCTTTCACCCTTGTCTTTTACAGCCCACCTTTCCACTCACAAAACCTTGTCCTTTTTCCTCCAAAACAAGTAAAGATAAAGACGCTCCTCCTTGCTCTTTCAACTTCCATCTTTTCTGACTGGGTAAAAGAAGTGGGAAACAGAAATTATTACTAACACTAATTCTACTATTAGTTCTTTCTCAAACCCCACCACTAAAAAAGTGTTATTTCCCCTTCCACCTCTCTCCACGTTGCCCAATTATCATACGATTGTGACTATATTTGGCTAAAGAAACAAAAAAAATGACCTAAAGTTTAGTTAGAGATGAGATGCCACTAACATAGAATCACGTGTCGTTTGTTTAACACTAACCCCTCTAGTTCCTTGCTTTTGTTATATCACTCTCTGGAAACGGTTGAAAACTTTTTCTTTTTCTGCTTTTTAGGCAAAAGACTATCTTCTAAAGTTTAGTTCTCAAAAAGATCATTTTCTTATCCAAAATAAGGCCTACATCGAAAGAATGATGTTGCTATTATTTAATACTAGTGGGTATCCGCGCGATCAAAACGTTTTTTGATCTTCCCTCATAAACTATATACGAATTAGTAATGAAGATGCATTGAAATTTACGTGAGCCTTTTTATTTAGAATTTACGAAGAAAATTTGTATAAATATCTCACATAATCACTAAGTTAAATCTTTTCTTTATAGAAGCACCGAAACTCAACAGCCATAATGAGTGTTGATGATGTGTACACCACTTTTTAGTTTAATTCCTGTCCAAGTCATAGTTTAATTTATCAAAAGAGGCTCCAAGTGCGTGGATCACACATAGCCATAGGTACTAATCCCTGAATGATGTAAACCTGAAATGATGCATGAATCATCAGATATATAATATTACAATTAAGTAATTATCATCTGTCTTGTGTAGGTCAGCTTACTTGGATATTAATCTTTTTCGAAGGAAAATCATTTCTGCACAAAGCGGTATGTGAAGACTCACTTAGGAGGAACAACCATACATCCTTTTCTCCATCCAAAACCTTAATATATGAGTTATGTCTCTTATATTTAATATTTTTAGATATGCGGTTATAAACTAACTTATTACTAGATATTAGGCATATTTTTTAATGTCTCTAGGACCTCAACCCATAATCAAGTATGCTAGTTGTTATCTAAAAATTTGACTGTTAATAAGATAAAATTAACGATAACAAGAGATTTTCATAATTCAAATAACTTCCTCCAGCTCGAGTTTAAATTCCCCTCAAATATGAAAAGCAATAGGAACTCACTTTAGAATATTCTAGTCATAGGCAATCTTCAAGCCGTCTTTTGGGAGTTCTCCTGACCGGAACAGTATCCTTCATTGAACTCTTTTTTAGCCAATGAGGCTAACAACTCACTTCAATTTCCTAGATGTAGCTATCCAAACATGACGGTGCAAACCCCTTCATGAATCATGACTAAACAAATTGTTGCTGCCTTTTACGTGATAAAATTTTGTGGTAGAAGAATGAGGAATTGAATGGTACAACAAAAATCATTGGGACAATTGTAAGTAAGTAGATGAGTAAGTTCATCCCAAGGAAGTGAAATGTAACTACCGCAAAGACAACGAAGATGAATTCTACTACCATTAACAAGAAAGAAAAATTACTACCTAATACTCTGACTGGTTCCTTCTCACACCCCTGTCACACGTTCATACTTGTCGATATGAACATACAAATTAATCAACATACATGATTGACACCTGAGTTTGGAGACAAATTGTTAGCAGGTAAAGGATAGTAATGAGGCTCAACAGCAGACTCTACATCATGAGTTCCCCTCTCCTTCCTGAATGAGTTACTATGAAGATTCCGTGTCATTTTAGCTGTTGTATCCAAGAAGAACAAAACAAGTGATGTCAAGCAGCAACATGAAAACATGGGTATGGGCCCATAAATCCAGAGGAAGAATGGAAATGACAAGTAAAATGCTCGAAGTCCGATGGACCAAGAGTGGCTCCCACGATTCAAAGTCTTGGAAATATATTCCATATACTCCCCTTTGTCTCTGAGCGTTGGTGCAGTGATTAAGAAGCTGACATGGCAATAGTATCTTATAGACTGCACATTGCATAAAAATGCAACAAGGAAGCAAATGGTGACAGAAATATGTTTGATTGAAGAAGTACCATTAGTACCATAAGGTGTGAAAGCGGTGTCATTAGAACTCCACGTACCGCTAGCAAAAATACCAATAAGTGAACTGAGTGTGATGGCTGTTGTAGATAGAAGAGTAGATGCCATGATATTGTTGCGAATAGTTTGAACTGCCAAAACCCCATTCTTCAACGGATCCTGAAAATATAGCAATGAAATCAATACTAAAACTTATTTTCACAGCTTCTCAAACTGATTTTAGATGGCAAGTGGTTTGATGGGAGAAGGAATCCAAATAAAAGACAGTGAATGTTCCATGAAATCAGAGCCTCAAAAGGCTAAATATCTCAACCAAATATACATTAGCAGCGAGAGTCCATGATAACATAGTCAACAATGATATTCAATCAAAGACAAGCCCTGTATCACATTCATATGGACCATACCAGTAAGCAGTAAATACTATGAAAGGACATTGTACACTATCTTTCAATATAATTAGATGTAAGCCAAAGGCAGGGCCTTATAATTGTTTGTAAGAAATGCACATAAAAAGCATGTGGCAACAGTTGTTTGATGATTTTATTACATTATCAACTTTCAGCCATCTCTTGCCAATTTCACAACTTGGTGTTTGATCATTTCAAATTATGAGTGAGTGGAGTCGAATAAGAAAGCTTTCTAACCTTGAAAGAGAAGAAGAGAGGATTGAGAAAGAAACAAGGAGAACAAAAAGAACCAAATGGGAAGAAACTTAGGATAGGATGGAGGGAAATGAAAAGTTTAAGAAAAAGTATTTAGGTTTTATTTCTCTAAATACATTATCATTTTACACTAGCCAAATATCACTCCCACCTCAATTATTTACCATGATTGGATAAGGATTCAATGAATTACAACTTGGCACATGCTGACAATACTAAAGACCAAGATTTGCAAACATACACCAAGAACTTGAGTTCCCCTGTAAATCTTATGTAAGAAACCCGCCACACTTTATCTAAAAAAAATTGAAGAAAAGAAGCTCCGCACCTGCCTATTACTACTCAAGGTTATCAATTTCTGTGGGTTCTCAACCAGTAAGGATAATAGCATCTATCAATCAAAATACCCAGTTTTGCTGTAAACAACCCTAATAGACACTAGAGGAAGTGTTCAGGCTAAAAGTTCATAATAAAAAATGGTACATTCAACACCTTTAGTGTTATGTTTAGATACTGATAAACACCACATGCGTGACTCATCCAACCAAACAGTTTCAACAGGCTGAAATTAATTTACATGCATTCAAAAGGCTATCCACTTGCTTCACTTAGACAACGAAAGAAAGGGGAAATAGGAATATGCTGTGTTGCACTTACCTCAATGTGCTCAAGAAAGAAAGGAAAAATATGATTTTCTTTTTTCTTTTTCCCCTAACAACAAGAATCATCATAAACAGCATAGGTCCTTCCCTAGTGATGCCAAGGAAACAATAAACTTCAAACATGATTGCCAAATGACGAACCAATAAAATAATAAGCAAAGCTACCACCAATTTCATATCAAACCACAAAATTCATTAGAAAAGAAGATACTAATTCAAACACTAGAGATTTTGTTCTGTATTCAGCACACCACATTTCATAAAACAAGAAAATCAGACAAAGCAAGTGTGAGGGCAAAACAATCAGTCTCAACTTGGTAAATGGTCAGTTCTGAAGCACATGACTAGGCATGTTTGAAATCTTGTTAACGTCTTTGATGTGAAAACTATAACTATTAGTTTCTCAATAAATATAAAAAAAAAAAAAATTGGAATGTAAAACCAAACACCAGTAGAACACTAATTTTATCCAACAGAAACAACTATTCTGAAAACTAGCAATGGCCCAGCTGTGTGATGTGGCCACCCTTTTCCAACAAAAAGTTTGTAACTAAATATTCAAAGCATAAATGATTGTTGGTGTGAATTGAAAGAGAGAGAAGGTGTTGGCGTGGAGCACTGACACTCATCATGGCAAGAACCCACTGATGACGAGACTCAGCGTTAAGGCCAATAACAGTTTGAAGAGGGTTGTGTAAGATGGTGTGGACAAGCCAGACATGGTAAGCCAAGAACACCAACAAACCCAATGGCACCAACACATACTCAAGCTGCTCCTTCTCCATGCCACCAACACTTACTTTGGTACGAGGAATTTAGAAACTCAAAAGGCTTAATTATTCATTCAAGAAAATAATATATTTGTCTGGTCTTGACCTAAATTCAAAACCGTCATCATCAACATCTCATCTCATGATCAAACTCATTCTCACCATACAAAAAGGGTGAAAGTAAAAAAGTAACTATCAAACATCGGTGCCCCTCATTCATTCACGGGTTACAAATGGATATGAATCTAAGATATCAGATCAGATGTGAGAGAGAGAGAGAGAGAAAGTTTCAAGTATGATCACATGATGCTCTTGTCGCCACTTGCCACTGTCCACTGCCTCTTGTTCTTCGTAAGTTGATAGGAGCATTCACCCAAAAATTAAAATTATAAATTTCTTCTCAGTGTCAAACTAAAGTTATATAATACGTTAAAATAAAGTGAAGCAAGTATTCAAGAGAACAAAAAATAAATAAATAGAATGTGTCCTTAATAAAGATTTTTTTACGCTCCAATCTGATTATAAATTCTCATATTTAATAATGTTTTAATAAAATGAAATGAGGACAATAAGATTCGAGCAACTAGTATATATTATTTAAACTTGTTATGTTTAATAAATTTATTAATTATTATAATAATTATTTTAGAAATATATATCTACATAATTCATATTCTTTAATGATTTATAATATAAAAAAATTATGCTGAGAATAGACTAGTATTAAATCTTTAATTCATAATTATAAAGATATTTTATTTTTAAATATAGAAGAGTCAAATAAAAAAGATATTATTAATTAATTGTGCTGATTCAGTTAGTGACCAAATATATTTTGTCCCAATGCGTTATGTGATGGGTACCTTTTCATATCTTCCAACTGACACTCTTACTCTGTATAACGATGTTCTTTAATTAATAGCTTTCTTAAAAGTATGGTATTTGTATATAACAAATTTCCAAACGTCTTCTTCGTTAGTTTAATAAACGTAATCTGCCTTTCTTTTAAAATATTACAGAGTTTGGGAATCCAATCCACTTAAAAAAAAAATGCGTGGGTGGACTCTGGGTAGGCCCAACCCATTTTAAGATTAGGTTGGAAAACCCAATTCAACCAAATTCGTCATAGATTATAGGCTTGGTTAAAGTTCATCTATCAATTTTTTTTAATTATAAAAAATTAATAACTCATAAATAGACTTTTATATATATATATATAAATATATATATATATATATATATATATATATATATATATATATATATATATAATATATAAGTCATAATTATAAAAATATTATCTTACTAAATTTTTTTAACACAATTTTTTTAAATAAATTATCATTATGAGTTAAATAAATGTATAATAAAATAATATGAAAATTATAATTCAATAAAAGAATATTTAATTATACAATTTATAAAAAAAAAATATCAACTTGATGCAGGATTGAGCTAGATTAGATGAGAAGGAAACAATTATAAAAAAATAAAATTTATCTAACAAATATGTATGTATCAATTTTTATATAAAAACTCATAATTTCATGGTTAAAAAGTTAATTAAATTAATAATATATTAAAACACATAACATTTTTTTTATATGTCACAAAATTATCTAGAATTAAATTTACACTAAACTTTCCAACAATTTTTGAATGTATACTAATAAACTTAACAATAAAAAAAAACATCTTCAATCTTGTTGCGAATATTGACTATTTTTATAACAAAAAAAAATTATTATATAATAATTTTTTCATAGACATGGAACACATACAAATAAATATTGATTGATTAAAACAAGTAAATTAATTAAAAACAAACATATATATATAAAGAAAGAAAATAATAATTAAATCAATTATTTAATTGTTCCAATATGATATATTTGGTAACAAGTGTAACTGTTCTTGAATGACATCCTCAAACTCAACTATAAAAAAATAAGAAGTCAAAACAATCAATAAATAAGTTATAAATATTTATATTTTACGAAAATTATTAATTGTACACTTTATAAATTTTATTAATTTTTATTTTGTCCATATAATAAATAACAATCAAAGTTTAAGGACTCGAATAGAGTGACCAACATATGATACAATAATTATCCAATGTGTTGAAATTTATTTGTTACATTATAGTAAAATATGATAATCATATCATATCTTGTTAGTATAGTACATAATTTATTGAGATAGAATCAAATTAGAAAGTAATAAGGTAAAATAAAATCTCTCCCCATATAGTATAATATATTGTTATTATTATTATTATTATTAGTAACATATAATATTATATATATATAGTAACATATAACAATTTATATAATACTATATATATTATATAAAATTTATATTCAAGATATTATCTTATATATATTTATAATAATTTTGACATTTAATTTTTAAGTATTCTATAAATTAAAATATTTAAAACTAAATAATTGTTACATAAATATTGTTCGGCATACAAGATTTAAAAATGAGAATTTCTAAAATTAAGATTTTTCATTTTTTTATTAAATTTATAATTTAAAAAAAAAAAGTCAAGGAGCCAAACCTCCCACTATAACACTTACATTGGTTTCTAACTTATGGGTCAACCGACTCATTAAATTAATAAATTATATTATGTGAGTTGGAAGGTTAAATTATTTTATTCAACTTAATTCATTTTGGGAATTAAGTAGATTAATATTTAGTTAAATTCATTCTTATTAAATTTTTTTCAATAAATATTAGTTATTATTAACCATTTAATTTGGATTTGACTTCTTTAAAATCATCAACTTAGTTTATAAGATAAAATAATAATTTTGATTGTTAATAAAAAAAATTAACCATTACATCCATATACGTAACACAAATCATGCCTGGGTTATAACATCAAGCATGCAGGCATATAGTAGAACCTTTTCCACGTCCACTTTTTTAATATAATTATTCAAATAAGGTTTGTTTAATAAAGATAGTAATAATTTAATTAAATTTTGATAATTTAATTTATATTGAAAATTGGTAGTTATAAATTGAAAGTTGTTAAGCAAATTTATTGAATTAGAAGTTTTGCGTAAAATTATTATTTAAATTAACTAACAAATGTAAAATAATTATATAATTTGTATATAGTTATTTCTACAGACAAAAATATAATTTTTGGTAATTATAGTTTTAAATTTTTAGTCAGTTTTGAATTATTTTATTTAAAGAAAGCACAAATATTTTATTAAAAAAAGAGGGTAAATAGTATACATTTAAAAAATAATAATTTTCCACATGTATTTTTTTAGAAACGTACATTTAAAAAATTAGATGAATAATTTTATTGAAGTATTAAGCTTAAAAAAACATAATAATAAATTATAAGTTATAAGCTTAAACATTTCAAATAACATCTAAAAAATCTTATAAGTTAGTGAGGTAAATTACCAGATATTTTATTTTAGTCAAAAAGTTTATATAAACTAATTAAATAAGTTATAAAATTGTTGAAATAATTTTCAATCATACCCTAAAACATTTGACAAAATCGGAGTGACATCATTTATACAAAAATAGTGCTAGGTTAAAAATATTAAAAGTTACCAAATATTTTTTGTATTTTCTTATTTTTGTCTTAATCGTAAAAAAGTAATTATTAACAATTTGTTTTAAGAATGAAATTTCTCTTTACAAAGACCAAGGCTACCGTGACAAATATGCTGTGTACTGTGTCGTTTTCATACTAAAAGAAGCTAACCACTCTCCATTTTTCTCATATTGTGCTTCTCTTTTTCCCTTTATATTCTTTTTGGTTGCACTTTCTTGTCTTTCATCTATTTTCTCATTCGTCACTAGATTAAGATTTTCTTGAGCTACTTATGAAAGAGAAACTTATAAAATAATTATAATAAAATTCGTATCATTATTTATGTAAACTTTTGTTAAATTTATCTTTATAATTTTCTTTCTAACATTACTAGACGTTCCAACCTGACAATTGACACCGTAATCGATTAGTAGGATGCTCGATTTACTGTATAGCCTTCGTCAAAGTCTATATTTAAGCTATTGTTTACGACATTGATTTTAAATGACATGATGTATGTTTGTATATTTTTATAAAAGTAAGTTAGGAGTAAAATTTATATAAAAAAATTTTATCATTGAAAAGTTATTTAAGTTGAGTCTAAAATTAATTTTTCAACATAAAATCAAACATAACATGTAAATATTCTTATAATTTATAATTTACGTTTTGATGTAACTCAACTAAAAAAAAATTATTATAAAATTGTCTCTTATTTAAATATATTATTTTGATATTATTAGTCACTTTCTCAAACTAAAGACTTAAATATATGTAGTTTATCTAATAACGGCTAATTAACAAACGGTTTAATAAATTCGACAATAATTAATAAGATAAATTTTTATATAGTTTTGAAATTTAATTTTTTATATAACTTAGCCTAAAAAATTAACGTATAAACATTAGTGTTTTAGATATTATTACTAAATTAGTCCATTAAAAGATAAAAATACAATCATATTAGTTTTCTAAATATTTTATCACCAAATTAATTTAACAGAGCTACATTATGGTAAAATAATCAAAACATGAAAAGAAGAATACGTAAACTTGAAGGCATAAATGTCAAGCAATAGAAATATACCTGTTGTCAAAATCTGATTTTGCTGATTACAAATATTGAACAGGTTCTCATACTACAATTAAGTGGAAATTTATGGCTTTTCTAGCTTGGGGTTTATTTATTGTATGAATATTACAAAACGAAAGAAGGAAGGAACTTGAAAAGAAGAATCCCAGCTTATCTGCAGTTAAAGTGTTCTGTCAGCAGCTTTCCCTAAGGAGGTGAAATTCATCCTGCAAAATAAGGAAAATGAATGGTCAACCAACAAAATTTGACAGCTTAGCCAGTAAATTAACAATTTGTTTGCATAATTTTTTCCAAAAACATTTATGTTAAAAAAAAATAAACGTCTTAAATTAAAATTAATTTACGTATAAATAGTATATAAACAACTTGTGACAAACCAATTCGGGTCGATTACCAAAAAACAATTGATTATACTATTTGTATAGTTTACCTGATAAGGGGCTTCCGCTGTGGCACAGGTGCAGGGGTCCCACTTAATAATGGTGCTGTCAGCTCCTCCAGCTTTGCCAAGGTATAAAGAAATGAGTAGTTAGAATAACTTCAATTTCTTAATGCTATTCAACCAACGGCACAAATATCGTGTAATTTTCACACAATGCTACTGAGTAAAAGGAAATATATACTAGGAACGTACAGATTCTCCATAAAATATAAGCAGAAAAACATAATCCAACTTATTAGTTTGCTCAGATTAACAAGTGCCGGAAAGAAATGCAAATTCATAATCCTTATATAAAAAATCATAAATAAGCCTGCCAAGCTAGCTTAGCTTCATGTGACATATATTATAAATCTATACGGACATCAATCTCATCATTTACTTTAAAACAAACATATTTACAATTTCTAACCATTTTTTAACCACGTATCAATCAAGAAAATTATATCATCCAAATTCTAATGTAATTAAAAAAACCAGCAACAGCTAGAAGCAGACATGCACAGAATGACCAAGTTTTGAGCAACTTTAGCAGACAATCACAGCAATAAGGAAAAGCCGGTATCTATGAACTATGATTGCTGCAGAATGATTGCAAATGTTCTATATTTATGATATATTAAAAGGTTAACCTCAAGCTCTTCCGAGCCCCCATTTGAGTATAAATGAGTTGCAGAAGTGGTTTCCTTAGGAATAATTGCTTCTGCGGCCACTGAAGTCTCTAAGTTTGAAGAGTCCAAATTGCTGTTTTTCACGTTCCCACCAATATCTTTGACTTGATTTCTGTACTCAAGATCATCTTCAAGCTCATCTGGTTCTTCTGAAAAGACTTGGTGTGCATCATATGGACCACACATAATCTTCTCGATGGCTAGCTTTTCAGCTTCTTTAGAACTAGATGTATCATCCACGGCAGCAAGTGTTGCATTAACTGGTAAGTTGCTTCTCACTGGTCCATTGGTCTCTCTATCCTCAGGACACTCCCCTGAAGATTTCAAATCAGGTTTCTCACTCTGTTTACTATTGGTTTCTGAGTCATCACATTTCACAGAACAAGAACTAGCAGTGCTAATAGGATTTCCATCTTCATGAACTTCCCTGCTGGAGGCAGGCAAAGATGCAAGGGACTTGGAATTTCTCAAGCTATCCACACTATCGTCTGCTTGTTTTCTCTTTCTATCATTTGCCCCTAATACAACCACTTTACCTTCTTGAGACTTTTCTGCTTGACCATGGCCAGAAACCCTTAATTCTGAACTTCGCTGACTCTCCCAAGTTACTTTAGATGGGCGGGAAGGTCGAACACCACCAGGAAATACAAAGGTAGGTATATTACGACGTTTCACATGGGAGACATGGATATCCATTCCAGGTTTCCATAGTGTGTACATGTTGACAGAATGCTTAAATTCTTCAATAGTTTGTCTTATATCAAACTTTTCACCATCACCGATAGGAACTCCTTGCTTACGTTGCAGTCCCATGAAGTAGGAGCAGTGGAAAGGTCTGAACTTGTCTGAAAAGTCACCAGGATGTGGATGACACTGAAGCATGCCATAAGTGTGCCTCTCAATCTAGAAGTTTAAAGGACAGTTAAATTAGGTTACATATAAATAAAGAAGAGATGTGAGGAAGAAAACAAGTAAAACAATAAACACTAAAGCAATGTCATACTTTCAATGTCAACTGGCGCATGCGAGACTCAACCCAGCCTTTCCATTTTCTAAGATCATCATCATTTTCCGCTGATATGTCTATCTGCAAATAGTTCTTATAAGCTTCAAAAAAGGGATAAGGCTCAAAAAGAGTGTTCCAATCAGCCTTGTTAGCCTCCATAGCCTACAAATATCAGAGAGATAAATAAAATTAAGCAACTCAAATATCACAATAAGTATTAAAATCATTGTTAACAAAGAGTAGTCAGACTTTCAAACGGAAGAAAATGAACCTACAAGAAATTGTTATTTCCCTGATAATGGCATTCAGTTTCATTATGAAAACTTTGATTCAATCAAAGGTATATCATTTGGTAAAACATAAAGCCGACTCATACCTAGAAATACCCAAACTTGCTGTCATCCAACACAATAATTTACTTCTAGGCCAAAGTTTCTAACATTGAAAGTTCACTACATCCGACGAAGAACAAAAGTAGTGCAGATCACTGAAGCATCAACTTTAAATTTATCATGTTGTCCAGAGATGGGACTGGATTTAATAACTGTCCCATGTCCATATTTGAAATATGGGAACTTTAACTTCAAGACCCATGCCAAATCATCTTGAGCAAAGTACTGCAGTGAGTGGCATGAAACAAAAGAAAAAGATAACCTCCAACTAAAAGCTGTTTCAATATTCATACTTCATATACTGGACAAAAGGCTACAAATATCTGAGTGAAATTCACACTTAGGTAGCAATATACTAGCTCCAGTCTCCAGAATACTAGAGGACAGTGGACTACAGATGGAGAGAAACACAAGACACCAGAATCAGAAGGAGAAGGAAAAACAAAATCCTGATGTCCAGAAGTCAATGAGGTAAATCAGTAAATGGGTTGAGGAACACCATATTTAAAAGCATATGGCCATGCAATTCAGTCAAAACTTGTTTAAGGAAGAAATCATGAGTGAAACAGAACTATAATGCAGTGTACTTTTCCTTCACGTGAGAATCAGGAGATGTAAATTGATAAGTCTAGACCTACAATAAAGGTTTATATTAGGAGAAAAAGTTGTTCAGTATAGGAACAAAACCCCTGATAGGTGTACTGATTAGTTTGTTATGATGAGACAGTTAATTAGCACTAACTGTAGGAGATTATTTAATCAAATGTGGGATGGTGAATAAATAGGAGAGGAGTTAGAACTGGGTATTGAAGTTGTAAAGGTTGAGAGAATAGGGAGAGGTGCTGGACTTCCCAAATTATCCAGTTATTCATTCTGTACAGTGACTTCTTCCTGTTTAAGACTCTGACCACATTGGTCTAGGCTTGATTTAGGGTTCTCTTGATAAAGATTCATTTTTTTTATTCTGATTCCAGTTTATCATAAATATCCTTGATAAAGTTATTACAGACACAGATTTTGAAGGCAATCTTTGACATGGGCCCAATTAAAGCCCTTGGGGAAGATGGGCACCCTGCAATATTCTTTCAAGAAAACTGAGAAGTGGTGGGTAATTACATACATCACTAAACTGATTTGCAATGCTTAGGAAAATCACAATCCTATTTAGTCTATAAAAGGTAAAACAAAGGTCACTCTTAATAGAATCAAACCTTTCCTCTCTGACAGAATTTCTCCTTTTCAGGCTAGTTTTGTGTCCTGCGTAACATACATGATAAGGAATGTTTGCTTTTCTCCAAGAATTTTCCTTCAAGGCACAAGTGTTTTCTCTGTAATTAATGAAAACTAGGTTGGGTACCTAAGAGCAAACAAATCACAAAAAACAAAATAGAACTACAAAAATATCTCCGGGCATGTCATTGAGAAGGTAAGGTCCAAGTTGAGTAGGAGGAAGACTCAACATCTAGCTATGGCTTCAAGATCTCCTTCACCACTTATTAAATACCCATGTTCACGTGATTCATGCTGTTTCCCTCTCCTCGTGATTATGAGGGTGAAGAACTGAAGACTGGTTTGGCTGGGCGCCTGGGCCAAACACAGGTGGAGAATTCTCCATTGTAGGTGCTTACTACTGCTTGGCATATTCACAGGAAGGAAATGATAATCACTAGAATAATATATGGATATGGGATGGTATGGACCTCAAAGAATCAAACCATTCATTTTTCATACATCACACAGAAGACTACATACTTCCCTTAGACTGCCAGATGATTTTCATCATACTAGAGTCAGGAGATCTCCTTACATGTCTTATGAGACTGCCACCTTGAAAATATGGATTAAATTGGTGGCCTATTCTAAAATTGGCTCTTCATCTCTGGTAGCATAAAGGAGTGGATTGATGGAATAACTTAACCATTGGATGGGAATATAACTGTATGAGTGCTAGCTGGCACATATGAAGATGGAGGTGTCAAGAAATTTTTTAAGAACATTTTTATTTTTGAGAGACACCATGCAGCAGACAGGATCATCAAAGAGAATATTAATACAATTCAGAAGGCCAGAATCAAGACTCATTCTGATTTCAGCATGAGACCAAAAAGTTTGTCAATGTCAGATTGAATCCTCTTTCTCATGGACGATCAAAGTCAGTACTGGTGGATCCTCATATAGGTCACTATACCTTTTTATGGCAGAATTATAGGGGCCACTCAACGGTCTCCAAATAGCTTGGAGCAGCAGATTCAGGAAATTAATTCTAGAATGTGACTAAACAGTTATTCTAACTTCTAAGTATTGACCGACCTTGAGGAAACAGAGAGCAAACATATTACCAGACTTGTCAGAGAGATACTTAACTGTACGCAGTAAGATTTGGGGTGATTTGGAAACATGCTCTGCTTAAGGCAATGGCTTGCTAAATGTAGATTCGATCATGGCTATGGACTGAAAATTTGGGATTCACCTCCAAGGGATTTATCTCTACTAATTACTTCTAATGTTGTGAGGGTTATTTTTCCCTGTCTTGCTTCTGTATATGTTTACTTCTCTTTTTGGAACTTGGCGCTGCATTGTATCCCCCCCCTCCAAAGAAAAGGGAGAAAGAGAGAGAGAGAAACAGAGTCCTCAAATTTTCCAAAAAAAAATTAGAAACCATATACCATATCTCACCATTTTTTAAATAATCATACCTCACATATTTCATTTCCCCTCTGAAACTCCGCTGTCATAATACGCAATGTACTTGACGACACATTGTAGCTAGAGTTCATGCAAGGATATGCAGGAGTAATTATTGGCATTAGATGGAATCTATCCTTGGGATATCTTCTAGGATCCCAAACTTGAAGTCCAAGTGATCCCTCTTCAATAGCACAAAGCATTACAGGATTTGGCCAATGCCACTGAGCATATACCCTGAAGAATCGAGACACTAACATATTAGGCAGTGCATTAGGAAATAGCTGGCATATTCGAGCAACAAGCAACGCCCAGTTTATACCACCAAGAAAACCTGCAACCTGCCCATAACATATTAGGAATAAGCAATTACAATAAAAATAACAGTAACAGGAAAAGAACACCAAACAAGTCATCTACAGCAAGAGCTCTGCCATACATTTGAATAAACACCACGGCGCTTTGCCCAAAACTTCATGCATCTCAATGTTGTACGAAAATTCTGCACTTCAAAAACAGAAACAATCAATCATAGGGAAGTCACAGAAAGCTGAACATAAAAACTCTCCATCTGTCTATAAAATTTATGTGCACTACCTGAATATTTGGAACCAAACGAAGGACTTGATCAGTCACCCTACAACCATTTAGACTACGGACTGTTTGATCATCTGCATTTTGTAATATTGACTCCTGTGATATATCCAAGTACTGTCCCACAAACATCAGCCAGAATTATTAAGAAGCAAATGAAAAGTAAAATACAATTTATGCTCTAAACTAGATTCAACCAAAATGCAGACAAATACATGCAAGGAATACAGGAGTATTTCACATATCAAGAAGGTTTGTTTTCAAATGTTTCAAATGGAACAACTTGAACCTATTAATCTTGCTTAAATGACTTACTTCAGGAATAACCCACAAAGATAATTTTGCATAAAGGAGATCTATAGAAACACCATTGAACTTGAACCTCATCACTGGTACATGAGCATCAGGCACAGGGTTCAACTCTGTTACTTCTGGCATCTCAGATAGCATCCTATGTAGCTCACCAAAGAAATCTTCCTAAGGCCAATTCAAATAACAGTTTAGCTGGTGGAAGATATGACCTGAAAAATCTATATTTGCATCTAAGAATGATACAAATTATCGTACATCTCTGGATGCATGTCTCGGTCCCACACAAAGAGTGTCTATATCTGCTCCAGGGCCATGCACCTACAAATTTGAACAAAAATGGTAAAATAATGAAACCAACAAAAAAAAAAACGATTGTAATAAAATATATTGGAGCTATAACTAATATTTGCAGTTTTTGGTCCACAATTTGAACATTGAATGAGATAGAATAAGACATAAATGTACGACATAATTCATCTACAGGAGCAGCTTGCCATATGACAACAGAATCCTAGTCGATAGATGCTCAAATATTGCTTAAAGTGCAATGCAAAGATAGAAGTATACATGTATGAGTGTGCATGCAAAAGGGAAAAATTTGGAAGATAAAACAGGTTCATACCCCTAGTCGATAGGAGCCAAAAGTGAAAATCTTGGCATTTGCTTCCTGCACCAGTTGCTCATTTAGTCCCTTGGCACGGCTAATGGTTTTGACCCAAATCTTCACAATCTAATTCATATAACAATAGCACATCCTCAGTTCCCTAGGGATGGAAATCACTCAAGAATGAAAACTCAAAATGTGAAATCACAGAATAAATTGAACCTGGTCTAGCCTGCCAAGCACTTCCTCCCTACTAACTGCCTCCTGCTGATTCTCATACAAGCCAGCATCTTGCAAGTACTGAACATCCAGAATCTATCTTCAGCACGGTAACAA
The DNA here is from genome assembly GCA_025330945.1 of Mucuna pruriens. Taxonomy (NCBI): domain Eukaryota; kingdom Viridiplantae; phylum Streptophyta; class Magnoliopsida; order Fabales; family Fabaceae; genus Mucuna; species Mucuna pruriens. The sequence goes on along the minus strand of JAENHJ010000179.1, from coordinate 963,565 downwards.
TTGTAAAAGCTCAAAAAAAGAAGAATAATTCACAATAACCAGAACCTTCTCAAGTTCACGTGTCTTGATCAAATCATATTCAGTAGGTCCACCCAATGAGATGGGTTCCGTTATGCCTAACCGTTGCTGCTGCTGCCCATTATTAAATCCGGGGCTCCCCATCACTATTTTGATACAATTCTTTTCTTTTAATTATTATTAAAATAAGTACATATTTTGTTTTGTTTCACTGATAGGGGAGCTGCTGCGACAGTAAAACGTTATTCATAATATATATTTTTTACCAACAGAAGGAGAAGAATAAGAAAAGGCAAAAACAGAAGGAGATGATAGTTGATAGTACAGTAATGGGGATGAACAATTAAAAGGTGTTAACTTTGACGAAAATAGTATATGGGGGGAATAATTACAAAGGCACCCAGAAGAAGTTCCTTCCAATAAACAAAAGAAAAAGGGAGTACAAAGCTACCATGTGGTTCTGAAATTGAAATAAAAATGAGAAGAAGCGATTAGAGGCGGCGGAGTGATTGCAGCCCCAAATGTAGTACTGGAACGAACAAGCAAGCAAGCATAGATAAGAGAGAAGATGACGTGAGAAATTGAAATTGATGTATGGAAAGGGAGACACAACAATTTGGTGCAACGCTCTCCACGTACTACTATTACTTAACAGCAACTATAATAAGTATAATAATGGTTGTGCCACGCCAATTATACCCTTGTTTAATTTGCAAGAGAAAAAAGGAAATAAAATATAGGTAATATATTGTTTTACCTTGTCTATATTAATAAAAGGGATGAGATTCAAATGCTAATTTAATTCAAGAATTATAAAATACTTTCTTCTCTCCTCCAAATCTCTTTACCGCTCTTGTGGTAACATGCAAAAGATATAATAATCATTACATTTTATAATTAATTGTTTGTTGTGAGAATAGAATAAATAATTTTATTTAATTTTTTTTTTCAGAGAAAAGATACAATAATTTTATTTTATTATTTATTTTATCTCATTGAATAGTATTTTTTTATTATGATGAGAAGGTTGGGTTAATAAATATTAAGATAAAATAGAGTCTCTCAATATATACATATGCATATTATATAACTAGCATTTTAATATGTGTATGGTATATATTTATTTTATATGGTCAAGATTTATAATAAACTAATACTTTAAATATCTAAATTATATTATAATTAAAATTAAAATTTATAATAATTAAAATGAAAATTCACAAAATATTCTTGAAAAATAGTTTAAAATATTTTTTTTGAATAATGATAATTAAAATATTTTTGTTCAAAATAACTATTTTGATTTATATAGAGAAGGGATATATAATAATATATAACATATAAATAAATATAATATTATTATGTATAATATATATATCATAAAATTTGTATTTACCATATTATCTTATATATATTTATAATAATTTTGACATGTAAATTTAAAATATATGATTTATTAAAATAAAAAAATTACTATTCAAGTATTTTTTAAAATATTTAAATAATAATTATAATTTTAAAATATAATTTTAAAAGAGTAACTACATAAAAAGTATTTTTATAATTTATAAAAATTAAAAATTAAATTAAATTAAATTAAATTTTACTTTTAAAAAAGTATATATAATTTTAATAAAACAGTAATTTATTTGTTGTACAAGTTTAATTTTCTATTATCCCATCCTAGTTTTATTCTATTCTCTTAATTTATCATATGATATAATTATTACCAAACAGACACTTCGGAGGGAGGATAGGAGGTTTAACTCTTTCACTTCTTTCTTAATCTTGTTGTTTTTCATTTTCTTTCGATCAAACATATTTTAAGTGATGTTGAGCTAAATTTTCATAAGTATTTATAGTAGTAGAAGAAATAAGAAAGTGATAGATAATGAGTATAATAATATAATATTAAAGATAAAAAATTTGAATAACGAGAGTTTGATAAAAAAAATTATACGGAAGAAAAAATTAAATAGTGCAAAAATCAATTTGTTGTATGATATTATAATTTTAAAACATAAGAACGATTTGTAAGGTTAGTAAAAAAAATAAGGAAAGATATAATATAAGTAGATAAAAATAAATCATCTCTTATTTTTTTAAGGTAAGCTATCTCCACATTTATCATTTGTGTAAATATGTTACAAGTGATCTTTATTTTTATAAACAGAGGACTAAAAGAAAATGATTTTCGTAAAGGACAACAACCACATTAGACACATTTCTATAAATGAGAAACCAAAAAGAGATATTTTTTTAAGGCGTGAAAAAAAGTAAAAAGTTGAAAGTATATAAACATAATATAAAAATAATTCAAAAAAGAATGTAAGATAATTCATATAGTAATAATTAATTTAAAAAATATTGAAAATAAGTAAATATAAATAATTAGAAAAGTAAAAAAAAGATAAGAAATTAAAAATGATATTCAGCAAAAAATAGTGAAAATAAAAAAGATAAAAATATAATTTTGGAAAATAGTGAAAGATAATAAAATATAATAAGCTTGAAAATATATTCAAAAGGTTTTTATACGAATGATGTTTTGTATCTTCCTATTTTATTCAATCTCTTTATTGTGTGTAGTTTTTAGAAAAAATCGTAGTGTGTTTTATTCCTATTGATAAAAAGAGTGGTAATTGATTACTACGCATCAAAATAAAATGGAACGCCTCAGTGAATGGCTCTATGCATTGGCCATTGCAACTCCTTAATTCCAATATCCAACACATACTCCAGGAAATGTCCAACCCGTACACGAATGCCACTATAACATATGTTAAGAAAATACTAGGAAGTAATTATTACATATAAAACAATACAAAAATTATTTATTATTAATTTTAAATAATTAAAAATTAAAAATCATGCTAAAATTTCCGAATTTATTTTGATGACAGTGGCGGTTATGGAGTTTAGCCAACAGATCACAGACTGACTAATCAGCAAAGAAAGATCAAATTTCTCGGCGGCTATAATTACGCTATAATTAACTGAAAACATTCAGGTTAAGTACACAACATTATTTCTTTCTTTTACAATGATGGGACAAAACTATTTAAAAAAATATATATAAAAATCCAACATGCCTTTAATTATCTTGATCAGGTGCATACTATTGGGGCATCCAAAAAAGTCCAAAAGAACGCGTCCTTCCAATCCTGCCCTCCGAGCTGTATCCAGATTACTTTCTTCAGCCAAAAAAAAAAAAAAAGACCAACGAATCATGAACAAATAAAATTTTTATTTGAATTTTCTATGCTCTTTCTTTCCCATGTGAGGTACTGCTTCTTCCTTATCAATCATAGGTGCAAGATTTCTTGAGGGAAAGTGGAACGTTGATCTTCTTGGGATCCAAAGTGATGGAACATTGAACCCTCTTGTAGTACTTGGGCTTCACCAATCTCCCAAGCACGTAAGCTCTAGATCGAATGACAAAGCTCAATTTCAAAGGCACAGGAACGGAGGGCATACCAGTTGAGGTACTCAAACTAGCACCACTTCCATAGAGTGGAATCTTGTTCCCCATCACTGCCACACTCACCAATTTCTCACTCTTCCTTGACTGATAAAACCTCTTCAACTACAACAACCAAATCACCACATAAATTAATGTACATATATAGTGTTAAAGGAATTTATTTAATTTACTTACATTTCCGCTAGCAATTACGATTTCTGAATAGGAGAGATCCAAAGGCGTGGATGTGACATGGACCCCAAAGAATGTGCCAGTGTTGCGGTAAGTGAATTTGAGGGTGGAATTCATGGTGATCATGTCAGTGGCTACTCCGGTGGCATCGGAACCAGCTTGGACTCTGAGATGGTCGAATTTTATGCTCTAAGAAACCCGGAACAGAAATTGAGAATTAAAAGCGACCCATTATAGAAGAAGAAAAAAGATGAAAACTTGGGAGGAAAATAAAGAAAGCAAACCTTGATGAGGATTTGGGGTTTCATGGGTCTGCTGGCGCCCCAGAGAATGAGAGAGAAGAGAGAGAAGAGAAGGAAGAAACCGAGGACGAAGGCGAGGAAATAGTAGCGGCGAGAGAGAGTGAGGTGGCGATCTTCGGTCTGGAGAAGACCCTCTTCTTCAATGACGTCAATGTCCTTCCAAGGTTTGTGGCTGCGGTGGTTGTTGCTGTTGTTGATCTTCCGAGAACCGGAGAATCGACTCGACGAGGAGTGAGAATGGGGAGGGGACCCCATTGGGCTGAGCACCGGGGTTGAGTGCAACGACGTCGTCGTTTTCTCCCCATCGTGTGATGGGCTCTGAACGTAGTACGCTCGTCGAGGTGACCTTGTTGTCGACGACGCGTCCAGGCTTGTCACCTCTGAGTCTGTCTTCGCATGCATTTTTTAATCAATCTAAAATCTCTCTCAACTCTCTCTCTGTGTTATATCGATCTCAACAATCATATATGAATGAATCTTGTGAAGTAGTAATTGCTTTTTTAAATTTGCATTGGTGGGTGACTCATTATTATTAATTAATAGTCCTTGGTTTGTGATAGATAGATAGAGATTGGATCTATGTGCCTATGTGGTCATTCAAAAGAAACATTTATGCCTTGACTAACATTAACGCCAAGAAAAATAAATTATGGGACACGGGAAAAGTTAAAATGGGAATGCCTGCTAGCTTTATTTGCGGTGGTTGGGTTGTGTATTATGCTATGTTATGGTTTCCAGTGTAGGAAAGAGGAAGAGGGTGAACACGTAATTACCCGACAGCTGGTTACAGTTGTCACCCAAGAGAATTCGAATCTACTACGTTGCTACTTACCCAGCCACTGTTCTGGGCTCAAGAATTAAAACACCAACCCAAGCCACATGAATGTTTATTCAGTAACATTATTTATTTATTTTTAATTACATGTTTCCCTCTTCCACTTGACCGCGTGTACACGTTTAAGATCACTATAATAGATCTTTTCTCATTATTGTATTTTTTTTTTCATAAAAACATTTATGTTTATATGTTGATGTTCTTAATCTTAACCCAACATTATTTATTTATTTATTACTGTTACTAAAATTATTACTGGGTGGTATGTCGGTGCCGTGATGATAGTGATCAACTTCACACCCCTGAAGCCCTTCCATTGCCTTATAAATTTTTGAATTTGTTTTATGACTGCATAGCTTTTGTTGCATAATTAGAATTCTAGGATTATAACATTAAAAAGTGGTGTGATATTTTTTTATGTTCTATTTAACTAATTTTCTTGAAGCAACATATGATGATAAGTGGGAAAATATTCACTCTAACGCGTTCAAATAAGTAAATAATTAATAAGAGTTAAAGAAAAAAAATGAAGTTGAGTTTCACCTTACCATAAATCTTAAACCCTTATTTTTATGAATTATGGGAATAGGTAATTACCTATCTGTCACCAGCCAATGAGACAAATGGATTAATTATAAAATGTTTTGACTAAGTGGACCTAAAATTAGAGAGGTACATAAATTAAATTAATTATGATTATATTTTTCATTAATCACACAAACTTATTTTAAAAAATATTTAGTCTCCAATCTATGTTGGACTATGAAAAAAAATGCACTCATTATATTCGCATGCGGTTTGTGAAGTCCCGCACCGACCATGACCAGGCTGATAGTGAAACTTGAGATTGGTAAAGTGCGGAGAGGGATTATTTTGTTTTATTTTGTACAGCTTAAAAATAAAATTAAATAATCGAGCAAGAGTGAAAAAGGGACCGTATTTTCTATTTTCCTATTATTTGCAAGATTGCTTTCTGAAAATAAACTAAAAAGTCACTAAAATTTAAAAGAAAATCAATTTGTACGAATTGAGTTTAAGCATTTATTTTTGCAAAAGACAACTTTTAAACTTTATTATAAGTCGGGTAAATAGATATATTAAATACGAGAAGAGATCAAGTAAATTTTTTAAAAAAATAATCTAATAATTTTAATAAATAATTTATCTTTGACCGAAAATAAAAAAATAGATAATAAAAATGAAAAGTAACTTACTTCTTATAGATCATTCTTCAAATAATTTGGTTATTTTTATTAAGTATTTTATATTTTTTTTCTCTTTTAAACAAAATCTTAAATTTAATGAATTATAATTTTAAACTATAATTTTCAATTCATCATAATAAATTAATAGACATAAAAATTAATTTTGGTGATTTTCTTTTAAATTTTAAAATTTGACTTTTGTTTGAATATGCCAACTATTTCCTAAGGCATTGCCTATTATGCTAGAGTCTGGATTTCTACCGTGTATATAATACTTAGTGGCATTGGCCAATCCATTAATGGTTTGTACTGAAGAGGGATCTTTACTCACTACTGCTGTGTGTCTATCTCAATTTATATATTTTATAGTTACTTATATTTTAAATTTTACTTAAATTAAAAACTACAAGTTAACATGTTATGCAAACACATGTTAGATCTATGGTGACTCTCGCAAGTATACTAAATTGTTTCAATAGGACAAATTCAAATGGGCTGAAAGGTTTTTCAAAAAAAAAAAAAAAAGACTAAATTGAGGAATTGTAAAAAAAAAAAAAAAGCAAATGAAGTATGCAGCACAAACAATAAACTCAAGCAAGAAAGGATTAATACATTGATTTCATTAATTCCTTCGCACGCAATAGGCCTGTATACCCAATCTTGATTATTTATCGTAGTTTTTATTTATTTATATGAATTGAAAACGATATTAGAGAATTTACAATAGTCACCTATACTATATAACTAACTAAATTAGATTTCACCAGTAATTATTTCTCATAGTTTATTAACAATATAATATATTAGTCATTTTCTTATTAATTATACCTCCAATTATTTATATGAATTACTAATTCCTTAGTAAATTGAATTAGTCAACAAGATAACAAATAATTTTATAATTTTCAAAAATATTTAATCAATAATAATGTGTATTAAAATAAGTGTTATAGAACATTTTGTTAATCATCTTCAACTCATTTAATGAATTCTAATTACAGTGGATGATTTAAATTGAGAGACTTTTCACTTCCATGATATTTCCCCTTGTGTAGCATTTGAGTCAAAAAATTTTCTAAATTCTTCAATTCACATTAAAATGAAAAGTTAGATCATACATAATTAAAAAATAATTTTTCTAATATACAAAAATCCAAAGTATAAATTTTTTATACAACTAAAGAATTTCTAAAATGAGAATCTAAAAAATCTAAGTGAAACATCCTACCACCCCACCAAGAGAAGAAAAAAAAGGATAAAAATGAATCATTTATACTTATGAATTAATTTATTTTGAAATAATAATAATAATAATTCATTACTTTTGAAAAAATAATTTGAAAAAAACAACTTCAATATTAGATAAGAAATTAATTACAATTTAAATCTAAATAGTTAATTATGACACTAGAGTTCTGAGCAACAAAAATGACCACATTCACATTGTATACATACACATAATTAATACAATATGAATAAAAGACTTGAGATCCATCACATGTAACATATAAGTAGTAACAAGTTTTGGTTGAAAAAATTCAAGCTAATTTTTAAATTTATCTCACTCCAACTATTTCTTTTACATATTATGTAAATGCACCTAAATACAATGTGAATGAAAGACTCAAGATGCATCATATTATATAACATATAAGTAGTAAATATTTTTGGGTAAAAAAATTCAAGCTAATTTATAAATTTATCTCACTCAAATTATACCTTTTACATGCACCTAAATAACGAATTATATACTCATTATTTGGATCTCGACCATTTCCACTTATCACCAAGAGATTGTGCAATTGTTTTGCCTTCCCTTTTGGACAATACCTGTGAACCATAGTAATATTTTGCAAAATATCAACCAATCATTTGTAATCATGTGTGCATGAAATAATTTAATTCAGCAAACACTTCTATAGAAGGAAAATACAATACTAATGGCTTATGTAACCTTTAGAATTATTTATTTGGTGGGTAACAAACTATAATTCAAATAAACCAATTAATGAAGCCCAAACCTTGAATTTAGGACTATTTAAAACTTATGTTTGTTGATGATGTATTTTGCAACAACCACATAATAATAACTTGCAAATGTACCAGTTTACCCTAACATTACTAATTTACCCTTATACTTTCACAAAAAAAGCTTATAATGTCTAGTTTTCTTGAATCATAAAAAACAAAACTTGAAATTTTACGTAACATTTAACAATCTCCCATTTTCCAAAAGCAAAATATAGAACTCAATTACAATTTTTATGAACATGATTTTCTTTTTAATTTTGTTCTCCCAAAAATTTTATGGTATATTGTGTTTTACCTGGTATGGGATATACAACAAAAATAATAACCAAACTTTATTCCACCAACCATATAAATAGAACAATTGATGTCATTGAATCATTATCAACTATTTAGTATAAGATATAATAATTTGATTTTTTTTCACTCATGTTTGAAGTTCCTCTATCTTTCAAGTGATGCAAAAACAAATATCCCTAAGTAGTGATAATTGGAAAATATTATTACAAGGTTGGAAATGGGAACTAAATGACTAACATATGTTTGTGTAATATAGAACACTCATGACATTTTTCTACAATGTAATACATGCAAATGAGAAATATAGAACATTTACCAATTTGGTCTCATCTACTGACTGGATCAACTTTTTTCTCCTTTCTTGGTAGCACTCCGCACACCAACTAGAGAAATCATTTTTATATTTTATCATCTCTCTAAAAATAGAGCTGCACAGAGGATAATACAGCCTTCATAATTAATTAATGAAGATAAGAAAAATTAACACTAACCAATATAAATTTAAATTAATCAATCAAATGAGGTAAAAAAAATAAAGGGTGAAAATATGGGAAAATAACATTCCTATTTAATGCTACATTTATGTAGTGACAATATGAGACTTATGTTGTTATTCCTAAACAAATTTAATTTAGGAAAATTACTTAACAAATAAAGCATAAGGTAAAAAAGAAAAAACGAGAATTAAAGTTAGTGAGGAAAATTATACAATTGAATCTCATTATTTCATGTTTATCACTTTAATTGGTAATTCTTCACATAAATACATGTAATGAGCATAAAATCAAATGCAATTTTGTTAGTGTAAAAAAGATCATCAACCAATCAAGCTCATTGGTAAATGTGTGATGATGTGTCCAAAATCATATTTACTATTTTTTTCTTTAAAGTTTACTTTCAAATGAGAAAACATTAACTACCCCTCCTTTACTTCTAAAGTTATACTAAACTAACTTACATTCTTCTACTCCCTTATTTCTTGCATCTATACAACCTATCTATATAGGTAAAATATAATGATGAGATGCATTTTAAAAAATAGTAGTAATGAACACAAGCAAAAATGAGTACCTTTTGCACCATAGAATTAGGTTGACACGATGACCTGACGTTGTAGCTCTAGCACCATGGCGATGACGACCATGATGAAGCACAGCTTGTCCAGGGACATGAGAATAGTCAAAGATCTCCTGCTTTCAAACAATGGACTTCGTATAAAAAACATAATAAGCATTTTTAACTACTTCCATTCTATCTATTCTAATATTAACTTATATGAAATCATACAAAGAGTTTTAGAAGTACAAAATATATTAATTAACATATTTCTCTCTTGTATCACATGCTCAAATTTTCTTAGGATTAGTTAAACGAGGGCTAAAAAATAAGAAAATACAATATGAATCTATAAGCCAACTGCATAAAATAGATTTCGTCAAATTAACTGTGATTGTCATCTTCTTCAATATTAAAACTTCATATGGTCTAGTTTGGGAGTAAAATAATGTATGTTTACTCTAAGAATTGAAAACATTAACTACCACATCTTCCCAATACCAATCTACTATTATGTTTCTACATATCCATCACTTACCTTTGGATGACTTTCTGTATGTACATGTTTTTCACATCGCATGCCTCGAAAAAACAATTTCCCTCCAGAAAATTGCTTACCCAAGCAAACATTCAAGGTTACCTCTGAGTCATCAACATGGAAACCTACAAATGTCAGACTATCTTTTAGACTTCATTGCTTATAACTAGTTAAATGAGAAATCAAGGGAAGTATATCAAATAGTAGACGGATATTATATCATCCAAACATTTAATTGTCAATAAAGGTTTTATCGCTCTATTGAATGATAGGTTAGAATTATAATAGATGCACAAAATAAATATCAAAATTATTAGCAACCAAAAAGTTAAGCAGCAATTATATAAGTGTTGCAAGATTCACATATAAAGATGCTAAAGCTTTATAGTATGAATGTCCAATAGTATGCACATAGCTTATAGCAAAATCACATTTTCCTTATGGGTAAAATAACCTTATCAAATATGAGAAATATACTAATGATAAAACTAAAAGAATGTTTGAAACTATAATAAGAAAATGTAGGCTAAGTATAACTCTTACCTAAATCAACATCTTTATCCATACCGTATTCAACAACAAACCCATGATGAGAATCTAGAGTTGATCCACCAATTTCTGCAAATAAAACTATATAACAAAGAATTAGTTGACTAAAATATATCTTAAGAAAATGAAAATTTTGAAGGAGAATGACAATTGACTAATGTCTTTTGTCAATAAATGCATCAATGTAATAATTGGATAAATCATCGCGAGATAACATAATAGTGCAAACTTAATTCACCTTTTGACAAAGGACAAATAAAACCTTTCATAAGCTTGTCAAGCATGGTTTGAAGGCCGAAGTCGTCAAGTACAACACCATATTCATTCATTGTATTAGGACGCATGACTTGAAATTTTGTTGTGCTAACCCATTTCTCAAAATTTTCAACCTAAGGAAACAAAAAACAAATTTCAACATAGACAAATATTATATATATATATATATATATATATAGAGAGAGAGAGAGAGAGATTCAATTGCATATTCTAACTTATGGAAGAATGATACTTTGATTTTGCTTATTCTCTTATAGCTGAAAACTTGAAATGATGGAATACCTCAGATACCAATAACTCACAAAAGTATGGTTGAAGCATCTCAAATGTAAAAATGCCTGGAGCAGGCTCAGACATTATACTTCTAAAGCTTTGTTCTGTATTATCATTAATTGCTTTCAGAAAAGTTGGAACAAAGAATGTTGTAGGATCAAAAACATATATCTCTCGATATCGAGGCTGCAAAATTATGACAGTTCTTGTTAGTCTATATAAAAAGGACAAAAAATAGGAGGAAGAGATGTAATCAAGATTGTCATGAAATTAAAAATTATGTTTTATGAGTTTTCTATTTTGAATGGAATATTAACTCTTTTATAGCATCCTCACATATGTTGAAACATCAAAAAACTAAATAAGAACCAAATGTCCATGAAAATTGCATAATTTGAATTCATATTAATATCTAGCAAGATGTAAGAAAAGAAAATCAATAGAATTTTTTAAGGAAATAAAATTTTTAAGGCATTACTTATATTTCAAATTTTAATCCATATAATAATGTATTTCATAAATAATAACATAATATATAACAATGCATATTCAAATTATTGATTTTTAATATGTTATTTTAATTTGATTTTAAGGGTGGGGTGAGGACTCTAACCCAAGCAATTTTTTTTCTTTTTTTACTTCATAAAAATATTTACCTTAGAAGATAGAAAAAATAATATTTATTACATAATAAACAAAAATAAAAAATAGAAAGTGGAAAATTTGAAGAATCACTTTATACATGTTTGGTATAACAAAATAACAAAAAGAAAAAAAAATTATTTTCACTTAAGTCTATAAGTTAAACTATTTTGGTCAAAACTCAAAAGTTATCTTTATTTCATTTTAATTTTTCACCTTTTTACTTCTACCCACTCAACAAGGCAAATTGTCAACGAGGGAGCAAGATACATCGACTTCATAATACAATTAACACAAATAATTGAAGGAAGTTTTAGCAAGGTTATTAATGGCAAAATATGGTAAAAAGTCAAAATTCCACCATATAAACACACTATTCTAACATATGATGTAGTCATAATAGGCTTCCCTTCACAAATTGTCTATGACAAAGGGATAAAAAATATCACATTATAGTGTTGTAGTGACACTATAACAATTATTTAACAACATTGAGTTATAGTTTTGTTAAGAGTTTTATATTTTATATAATTTAATATTTGTCAAACTAAATTTTGTCTAAATGAGAAGTATAATTCATTATTAGATCAAACCATTAATTAAGAATTTTTAACTTATTTAATTTAATAATTTAATTATGTTGACATTCTTTTCTTAAATTTATTATTTCAAGTTATGCATTAATTTTAAGCTTATAAAATCATACCAACAATTACTGTTTGGAGATTACATACCTTATAATTTGACAGTATTCTTCGTTTGTATTCTCTTTGCTTTTGATCCTACCATAATAACAATCAAATCATCATAAAAGTATCTTCTAAATAATAACAAAAATGATAATAATCACAATAATAAATAGTAACTAAAAAATAAAATAAATGATGATGATCAAATAAGTTTTATTGTTTTACAATTTATTAACCTAAATAATTTTTTTGCAAAGAAACTTTCACCATCCATCACCTGACAATGAACCAAAAGTTACAATAGAACTAAAACCTTGAACAATATTAGTAAAACTTTTCATTCTTAGTGTATTGTTCTTCCTCCACATCATACTAATTTTCATAATTTTTTTCTTTCATCTCATACCATAAAAAGTACCTAAATTATATATTAGAATCTTGGTAATGTTTGGAAATTGAAAGCAATTAATCATATCAACTACAACCTTCTCAAATAGGACACTAATTAAACTATACCCACAAAAATTGAAGTTAATGTAAAGGAGATAAAAATCCACCAAACACTTCCAAACATCCCATAATGATACTAAACACCAACTCAAATTCAAATATTTTGTTAGGGTTCAATCTTATTAAAAAAGTTAACCATCAATACTCAAAATCAGAATCAATATGTAGTACATAAATATAACTTTTGAGTTTGATTAACAATTAAAACAATATGTTCTTCCCATTTCACAATATGGTCAATGTTGCTTGAGACACAAGCTATGCAAGGTTAATATCAATAAAGTCTAAAGACATAACATGTTCCATCATTTTCTTTTTTTATTGGATAAAAAAACAAAGCACTTCACAACAAATTTCAAGATTAGAAAATGAGAGAGAAGAAATCAAAACATACTCTATATCGCGTTCCTGGTGGGAGATAATCAAGCAAAATGTTGTGCATATACTTAACCTTGTCGTCACGAGAGGTGGTGAGCACAACAGTTGGGAGGTAACTCTCCAAGGAGCTAAAAATTTTAGGAGAAAAATCCAATTTCAAGTCATCGTATGTTTCTGGCTTATGATTTTTATGTGGATTCTGCATCAACCTCCCTTTTGATTTGTTAGCACTAAGGTCCCCAACTGGGATGTCTTTTTCATTGTTGTAGTCGATGTTCTTGGTCGTTAGCAACACTGTCTTCCTACATTTACTGGAGCTACTTCGAAACAATTTGTCTTGAGCCCTACATTTGGAAGAGTTAATGTTTTCTCACAACGTGAAACACCCAATTGAGAAATTCAATTTTTGAGGAGGAAATTAGGGTTTTCAATTTTTTTGATCATTTAGGGTTTTCATTGTTAAATTCAAAGAAGTGTTGTTGGGTTGATTTTTTATAAATAAAATAGTTCAAAATATAAATTTAATAATAATAAAATATATGTGAAGATATAGGTAATACCTTCGTGAAGATCTTAGTCGCATGATTAGGCTTAGCAATGAGGCGAGTTCCAGGTATTTTTTTTCTTCTTCAGAGAATTGTTACTTTCGATGACTTGAGGACTTTTCTTTGATGTCTTGCTTTAAAGTTTAACTTATATAACCTTATTTTTCACTAGATATGCAAATGTAGTAAAAATTCTTCATATTCTTTTTAGTTGGGACCCACCTTGCAAATTATGCTTACCTAATATAAAACTTCTATTTTTTTTTTTAAAAATTAAATGTATTATGCAAATACATAAACGTTGCATTTTGAGGAGAAATTAGGATTTTCAATTTTATATTAAATTAGGTGATTTTGTTTAAAATATAAATTTAATAATAATAAGAAAAATGTGAATATGTAGATATTATCTTTATGGAGATCTTAGTCATATGATTAGACTTTGATTAGACTTAACAACGAGACAAATTATTTTTAGATATCTTTTTTTTAAAGAATCATTACAAAACTTAGATTATTTAATCTTATATTTGTAGTGAGGCAAGTTACTTTCAACCACTTGATTGTTCTTCTTTGATGTTTTGCTTTAAAGTTCAAGTTATATAATATATCTTTTCATTAAATATGTAAATGCAATGAAGATTCTTCTTAGTTGGATTTACCTTACAAATTGTTCTTATTTAGTATAAAATTTATATTTTTTGTAAAAATTAAATGTATTATGCAAATATAAAAATGTGGCATAAATTCTTCTTAACATAAATACTAACAACATATTCTTTTGAATATTATTTATTATTGATAAATATTTATTAGAAATCATAAATTTTGATAAGTTCTACTTCTCATTTAATAGGTTTCTTTTTCATATTTTGTAATTTTTAATAAAATTTAACTAACAATGAAGTATGTGTTTTAAAAAATATGTTAAAAAGTTGTGTTTTTTCTTAATATTTCTTTAAGTAATATAACACTATTCTTTCATTATATATGCATACGCGACATAGATTACTAGTAGCTAGATATAACCTATGTTTTAATAACTGTACTAGATCAGTTGATTCAATGATGAATCGATTCAAAGTTTAGCATATTTGAATATCAAAATAAGCCAATTTAAGAATCGGTCAAAAAATTAATTAATCGAATAAAGACCAATAAAATCAATGAAATTTGGTTAATTTATGGTTCAGACCGCATCACTAATGCATAGTAAAAAATGACATTGTTTTTGTTATTGGTTAAAAAAGAAAGCGAAGGCCAAAATTGAAAACCGTCTTTGAGAGTTATGTAGTTTGTATACACAAGTTGTTGCAGCCCATTACCCTAACCTTGTAGACTTTATCTACTACCACTATTGCACACTGGAAAATTGTTATTGATACTTGGAAATTTGTTGTTGGTCGCTTGATCCTTCATCTTGACATGGGCAAAATGAGTTTGATTGGCAAACAAATCATTTATAAGTTAATATTACAGTTTGCTTTGTTATTATTAGCGAGAATATATTTTCTAACTAAGAAATGCACCGGACTAAAAACAACAATTTTTTTAATACGAGAACTAAAAGAAAAATTAAATGTAAGAGATTAAAATCAAAATGACCACATTTAAGCGTGTATTACAATATTTCCTGTCAGATCCTTGATTGGAAGCAGAGAAACTAGAATCCTCCGTGTTCGGCCACCGGCGCCGGAATATCTCTGAGCAATGTTGACGCAATCAAAACTCCTACGGCTCCGCCACCACCACCGGCTGCTACCGTCCACAATTTCCTCTCTGGGTCGCTGCCACAGCGATTCACCCTCACCTTCTTCAAAAAACGACGCCGAATCGACAGTGACCCAAGTAGTGGAACTTCTCCAACACCCAACGAATCAGTGGGACTACGATCAGCTTCGTCCCTTTCTCTTCGACGCCTCACACCATCTCCCCCAAATCACTCTTCGCTTAAACTCCGTTCCCAAAGCCCTCGATTTTCTCAATTATCTCAGAGACAAAACAGAGCATCCCCATCGCCACCAAGCCCTCTCTTATGCGTTCGAGGGCGCTCTCGAACTCGCTACTCGACACCCCAATTCGCAAACCGAGCTTCTCGTGCTTCACAGTTACCGAAAATCCAATGCTTGTACCATCGCTCTCACTGCCAAGTCTTCTTACCTTCTTTTCCAATGTTTAGAAAAGGTTCAAATGTTGGACGATTCGCTTCTTCTGTTCAAAGAGCTCGACCCTTCTTCCAAAAGTTCTCGAATTTGCAACGGGCTACTGAGGGGTTTGTTCAAATCGGGTCGTACTGATGATGCGCTCCACGTGCTCGATGAAATGCTTGGAAGGGAGTCTGATATTCCACCCGATGATTTTACGGGTGAAGTTGTTTTTGGGGAGTTGGCGAAGCGGGAGCGTCATGGAAGAAGCTTTGCTGATGAGGAAATTGTGCGGTTGGTTACCAAGCTGTGTGAGCATGGGGTTTTCCCCGACGCGTTTAAGCTTACCCAAATGATAACCAAGCTGTGTGGGCAACGGAAGAACGGTGTCGCATGGGAGCTTTTGCACAGTGTGATGAGATTGGGCGGTGCAGTTGCGGTTGAAGCTGCCTCGTGCAATGCTCTGTTGGCTGGGTTGGGAAGGGAAAGGGACATTCGGAGGATGAATAGACTGATGGCAGAGATGGAGGAGATGAAGATAAAGCCCAGTGTTGTGACCTTTGGGATTCTTGTTAATCATTTGTGCAAGGCTAGGATGATTGATGAGGCATTAGAGGTGTTTGATAAGTTGAGAGGCAAAGGAGAAGGTAATAGGGTTGGTGTTGAGCCTGATGTGATCTTGTTTAATACTTTGATTGATGGGCTCTGTAAAGTTGGGAGGGAAGAGCATGGTTTGAGTTTGTTAGAAGAGATGAAAACAAAGAGTAAAAGTAGGCCA
The DNA here is from genome assembly GCA_025330945.1 of Mucuna pruriens. Taxonomy (NCBI): domain Eukaryota; kingdom Viridiplantae; phylum Streptophyta; class Magnoliopsida; order Fabales; family Fabaceae; genus Mucuna; species Mucuna pruriens. The sequence continues at coordinate 946,844 of JAENHJ010000179.1, read as the reverse complement.
AATGCTGTTACATATAATTGCTTGATTGATGGGTTCTGCAAAGCTGGTAACATTGGTAAGGCTCGTGAGCTATTTAGTCAGATGAGTGAGGAAGGAGTACAGCCAAGTGTGGTCACCCTCAATACATTGGTTGATGGTTTGTGCAAACATGGGAAGGTCCACAGTGCAGTTGAGTTTTTCAATGAGATGAAAGGGAAGGGGTTGAAGGGAAATGTTGTTACTTATACTGCACTGATATCTGCCTACTGCGGTGTGAACAATATTGATAAAGCCATGCAATATTTTGACGAGATGTTGAGTTCTGGATGCTCTCCAGATGCAATTGTTTACTATAGTTTGATATGTGGTTTAAGCATTGCTGGAAGGATGGATGATGCCAGTGCTGTTGTGTCAAAGTTGAAACAGGCTGGGTTTGGTCTTGATATAGCCTGCTATAATGTCCTCCTCAGTGGATTCTGCAAGAAGAAGAAGCTGGAAAGAGTTTATGAAATGCTTAGTGAAATGGAAGAAACTGGGGTTAAGCCTGATATTGTCACCTATAACACTTTGGTTTCGTACCTTGGTAAAATTGGAGATTTTGCAACTGCCAGCAAGATGATGAAAAGGATGATTAAAGAGGGTCTTAAGCTCTCTGTTATCACATATGGAGCAATTATACATGCATATTGTTTAAAGGAGAATGTTGATGAAGCCATGAAGATTTTTGAGGACATGTGTTCTACATCTAAGGTTCCTCCCAACACTGTGATTTACAACATCTTAATAGATGCTCTTTGCAAGAATAACAATGTAGAAAGGGCTGTTTCTTTGATGGATGACATGAAAAAAAAGGGGGTTCGACCTAATACAACCACGTATAATGCTATTCTTAAAGGAATTCGGGATAAGAAAATGTTGCAAAAAGCAATTGAACTTATGGACAGAATGATTGAAGACGCATGCAGACCTGACTATATAACCATGGAGATTCTAACCGAATGGCTTAATGCGGTTGGTGAAATAGAAAAACTTAAATGTTTTGTTCAAGGGTATCCGGTCTGTTATCCACCATCATCAACTCACACTTCAATTTCTTTCTAGTATGCTTGAATTAGTGTAAGGGTTTAAACTGTTAAAGCTCTACAATATGATATTCCTTTCGAGATCATTTTTGAAACACCGTGTAGCTGATAGGTATTATGCCAAGCTTAACTTTTTCTCTGAAGTTTTGAACCTTTGACTTGACAGTTGACACTAATAATTTAATCCACCGACTTATTAAAGATATGAGGGTTTTTCTATGGCAGATATGACCTCAGGTACACACGCACGCACTAATTAGGCTCAAGTCCAAAGGTTAAGGGTAAAGGATGTTTATCACTTTCAAGCATCAACTTTCAATGGAAAACATTGTAAGGTAGCTGTAAGATAAGTTATCTGCCTATATGCACAATCTGATTTATATGACACACTAGTCCCTACAGCATGCAATTATAAGGTCAATTTAATTCATTCATTTTTGTATGACCATTCCTGGAAGTTGGAGCATCCTGCATTGTCAAATCTCTCTAAACATGGTGTGTTCAAAAGGGTGGTTCTGTATTTGTCTTCCAAAACAAAACTTTCTAGTTGCTATCCTGGTGATCAGTGATATTCTGGAGTTATGCAGCGAATTTGTTAACCACCAGTACAAGATACCAAACTATTCTAGAACTGATAAAAACGGATGGTGGAAGATTAGTTTGAATTGGTGTCTTTAATTTTTTTTTATTTTATATTTAGCTTTTCTATTTAATCAAAAATATTTTTGAGACAAAAAAAAAAAACATATCGTTTATACGTGAAATGTTACTATTTAGTCTTTTATTATTATTATTAATAATAATAATAATTTAAAATTTCACTGAACTTTATATTAATTTGTCACTATATATACTATATAATATTTAAAATGTACATATTTAACTGTTATGGATGAGTAGAGAAAAAGTTGTAAACCATGCATTTACCAATTCAATGTCTGATCTGATATTTCAAAATTTATCACAGGGTTATCGGGGCGATTCTCATTGGGTTCGATCTCCTATCTAGTCCCATGGGGCAAGACCAAAGGGAAAAAAGTTGACTAACACACGGAATGCATAATTAATAAGGCTGTGCTCAACGCTGAGGAAGAGAACAAGGCTTATGAAGCCCCTAAATATACACAGATATACCTATCCGTTCACCCATACAATACATCTATCACGATCTAGTATGAAGTATCGGCACAATCACTGAAATATAGTCCAGTTGTTTCCTGCATTTGGCTTAAGTTATTTCCATATTATTCTATCTAAATATCGTCTTTAAGGCCAAGACCTCGAGGCAAAGCTGGTTAAAGGTATGAGGCCAATTTTAGGTAATTACATGACCAACTTTGGTCGGTTGATACTTGGTAGCAAACGGCCGTATGTTTTACAGTTACACAAAGACATGTATATCAAATTCAATATTTTTCTGCGAGATCAACAGCATATGTTAATTTTATAAACATTGAAAATCACTTGGGAGAAAATAATCAATTTTTTTTTTGTTGTTCAACATAAATACATGAGTTCTACTTCATTCTACATAGCAATTCCTAACTAATGTTTTCCCCAAAGAGTAAAGACATCCAGATTATATGGCATCATCAGAGAATAAAAGTTCAAATATAACTTAACGATATTCCATCATTCCACGAACAATGACAAGTTTTGTGATGCTTTTTAGCTTCTTCCACATCATTCCACGAAACAATAACATAATCCACACATCATTCCACGGACAATAACATAATCCACACAATTACAAGATATATTTTAATAAGCATCCATACAGACACAAGATATACAAGTATGACTAAGGTAAGGAAAATGCATGAACAAAATCAATAGCAGTGGCGCTCAAAAATAATAGATAAACTCCCAACACACATTAAGAAACAAGGGCTTCTGAATCTGATGACTTGAGCAAGTATGACAATCCACGAGGACATTCAAAATTGTAAACAACAGAGCCAGAAACAAGTCAAAATAACTTAACCAAAGTCAAAATAAACTACCAACATCGTAAAATTAAAACACGAAAGATAAGATATGGATGATTCAGTTTCTCTCCAAATGTCTCATTGTTCAATCAACTCTACCTCACAGTTACAATGTCATCAATCTTCAAGATCATCCGCACACACTCTGTGGCCAAGGTGATCGCACTGGTGCTCACTAACAGGGGCTGAACCACATTCTCCTCCAAGATGTTGGTAATCTGACCCTTCCTCACATTGATTCCAGCATTTATCTCTCCCTGCGCATGGCGATTCCTCAGCTCAGTAACAATGGCAATCGGGTTCAAACCGGCATTCTCCGCCAAAGTATAAGGAATGACTTCAAGTGCCTCAGCAAATGCCTTTGCACAGTAACCCTCCATCCCATGCAACACCTTAGCCCAGGCACCCAGCTGCCTGGAGAGCTCAATCTCCGGCGCACCACCGCCAGCAATAAGAAACCTCTTGGCAACCAAACACCTAACAACACACAAAGCATCGTGCAAACTCCGCTCTGCCTCATCAAGCACAAGCTGATTAGATCCACGAACAAGCACAGTTGTGGTCCTCCCCATGTCCTTGATCCCAGTAATCTTCACAATTTTACCATCCCCAAGAGAAACCTCTTCCACAAGATCAGCATATCCCAATTTCTCAGCTCGAAAATGCTCAATGTTAGAAATGGGCAAACAATTCAGTGTCTTGGTAATGAACTCAATCTCATCCCTCTCCACATCCTTGATCACTAAAATTTTAGCCTTTGCAAGGTAATGCAAGGACAAATCAGTAACAGCATCCCTCAAAATGCTCTTCTGAATTAACAAAACATTACAACCAGAGGCCTTGATCTTCTTAATCATGCCAAGAATATAACTACGCTCTTCTTTGAGAATTCTATCCATCTGAGAGTAATCACTCACCACAATGCTCTGCTCAATGTCAGTCTTGGGCGGCGAAATCTGGAACTGAATGACGGCGATCTTGGCGTTCTCCATGCGGGTGGGTCCGCCGGCGGCGTGGCTGACCTTCTTGTCGAAGACGAGCCCCCTGACGAGCTCGGTGTCGTCGACGGTGCCGCCGAGCTTCTTCACGATCTTGACGTCGCGGAGGTCGACCATGTCGGGCTTGTTGGCGTCGACGACGAAGAGCACGGCGTCAACAGCAAGGGGCGCGAGGAGCGTGGAGTACTGGCTCACAACCTTGCTGTTGAGGGAGGTGCTGGCGGACTTCACGAGGGAGTCCCGGTCGGAGAGCTCCACCGGGACGGCCATGGCGGTGAGAACATCGACGGCCTTCACGGCGGCCTTGTGGAGGGAGTCGGAGACGACGGTGGGGTGGATGCCGTGGGACAAGAGGAGGAGGCACTGCTCCAGGAGGGCGCCAGCGATGACCACCACGGTGGTGGTGCCGTCGCCCGCGGCGGAGTCCTGCGACTTAGAGAGCTCCACCAGCATCTTCGCTGCGGGCTGGAGGACCTGCATCTTGTTGAGGATGGTGGCGCCGTCGTTGGTGATGATGACCTCGTCGGAGGAGGTGGAGATCATCTTGTCCATGCCCTTGGGGCCCAGGCTCGTGCGCACCGCGTTCGCGACCGCGCGTGCGGCCACGATGTTGGCGTGACGGACATCCTCCTTGCGCTTGTTGTCCACGTAGGACTCTGTCTTCGAGGGTCGGTGTTGAGTAGCCGCGATTGCCGCCATTGGTGGTTGCAGAGCGAGAAACCCTAGACGCAGGGGAAACCCTAGATTTGAAAAACTTGTGTGTGGGGGGAAGAGGAAGAAAGAAAGTGTGATGTTGTGTTCGTTCAGAGTAACTTGAGGAAGTGGGGTTTTTGCGTTTCGCTTTTCTAGCCAACTCTAGGGGTTTTCTTTGCCTGTTCTATTTTTGGGTTTTCTAAATAAATTTATCTATTTATTTTAACGGAAAAGCAAGTGGTATATATTTTCATAAATTATTCATTACAAATAGAAAGAGTTTATAATAATCATATATATATATATATATATATATATATATATATTTTTTTTTTTAATTTTACAGTGTTATTTAATTAATTGACAAATAGTATAAAAAAATTAAACTCTAAAGAACAAGATGAGAAGAATTTTTCTTATTTTAAGACTAAAACAAATCACTAATTTTAAATATGACAAGTAGTGATTTAATTTTTAAAAATTAATATATTAAAAATAAATACAGTATAATTATTTAAAATTAGTAAATAAAAAAAATAATTATTGTTTATAATATATTAAAAAATTAAAAATAAAGTGTATATAATTATTTTATTTATATAAAATAATATATATTATTTAATTGATTACGGATATGAAAATAATTTAATAATTTTAATTTTAAATATTTTTTAATTATTGTAATTAATATTTTTTTAGTAATATAAATATTGAACTAATTAAAATTAACATCAAAATTTTAAAAAACACTAATAAAATGTAAAATAGTTTAAAAGTAACAAATTTAAATAAATAAATAAAAAATAAATATCATTTCACCACTTCGATGATTCGCATTCCCATCTTTCCCTCACATTCAAGCTGGGAAATAGTACTCAGCAAATTCCCAAATTCCTCTTTTATATCGGATATGAGTTTTTAATTATTGTGATTAATATTTTTGTAGTAATATAAACACTGAGCAAATTAAAATTAATGATAAAAAACACTAAAAAAATGTAAAAAATTTAAAAGCAACAAATTTAAATAAATAAATAAATTAATTTTCACCACTTGGATGATTCAAGTTCCCATCTTTCTCTCACATTCAAGCTGGGAAATTGTACTTTGTAAATGCGCTGGTGGCAATTTATGTTAAAGACGTTCTAAAAATATTTATTAGAAGACAATATAAAAATTCAAACAACTATTTCATTGATAGGTTATTCATTTTAAAAAAATCATATTATTCAAAACTTAACAGTTAACAACTTGAGATTTTTTAATTTACTATAACATTCCTGTATAGTGTATATTAAGTAATTATTTTGTTTTGGACAATACTCAATTGTCAAGATGGCAAAGGAACTTATTCAATCCAAAATAAATTTAACATATACCACACACTACTGGTATGTGAGGTAAATTTTATAAAATTACACAGATTTAATAAGTTGAAAAAAGCTAAGAAACCACGAGAAGTTTATTTATTTATTTAATTGAGTTATAGAGATTATGTAATAAAGTATAAATTAATAAAAATATTACATATTTTTGTATTTTATAGTTAAACTTGATTTTATGTAACAAAAAATATGCAAGATATAAATAGCGTGGGGTTAGGGATGGAGAAGCGTGTGTCTGCGCAGTGCACCCATCCTGAACTGAACATCTCTCTCACCAGTCAGCACCATGCCTACGGCATATTCAGGCATATTGCAGGGCTTCACCAGATTCAAAGCCATGTCGCGTCTTAGCTGCACTCCTCTCAGACCTTCTCCTCTTCCCTCCATTTCCGCCACTCCTTTTCACCGCACCGCTATTCGCCTCCGCCTCCGCATCCACTCCTGCTCTGCTGCGCTTCCGCTTGTCAACGACACGCGTCACAGGACCGTAACGTCGCCGTTTTGGCACCAACGCAGCTCCAGTTACGGTCGTTTTGCCTACCAACACGAGTCCAGTGACGATTCCGATGTCGAATTCGCCTCTTCTCCCTCTCACAATCACAACCAACAAGTGGTTCGTTCCTTCTTTCCATTCCCTTAACCTCTGCCCTACACTTGCTTCCGTACATTCATTGTTAATTCTTCCGAGTAACGTGTTGGTTATTATTAGGGTGAATCAACCCTCGAGAACATTGACGAGTGGAGATGGAAGCTGACCATGCTTCAACGCAACAAAGACGAACAAGAAGTGTTTTCCAGGGAGAAGAAGGACCGTCGAGATTTCGAGCAACTTTCAACTTTAGCTACCAGGATGGGTTTGTATAGGTAGCTACCTATTTTCGCTCTAGCGTGCGTTTTGTTTGTTTATTTATTACATTTCTCAAATGAATTTTACTTTGGCAGCCGGCAATATGCAAAAGTTGTTGTGTTTAGCAAGGCGCCTTTGCCGAATTACCGCCCTGATTTGGATGATAAGCGTCCGCAAAGAGAGGTATTTATTGCTTTGCAATATCAAAGATTGTCTTATTTTATGCTATTTGGATTTAAAGGAAAAAGTAGACTGCTACTCGACTTTAAATTTTATGCATAACCTTGATTAGCTAAAGGAATTTGGTGGACCGACAATTATGGCTGAAGAAAACCACTTTTAGAGGATAAGTTATCCAACAATGTAATTGGAGTTAAATTTTAGAATTATGGTTGTAGATGCAATGCCTTATCAGTGATGCTGGCGATGGAGACTATGTTGTAGTTATTGGGGGTTGTGTTTGTGAGGTTGATGACAGTGGAAATAGTGACAGTGGAAATAGTGACAGTGATGCAAATGGTAGTAGAGAGGTTGGTGACTACCATGGTGTTCAAGGTAGTGAACTTAGGTGGCTATGGCGGTTTCTTTACTGCAGGTGATAATTGTGAAATTTTAAATTTAGGATGCAAATTGAATATTTTTTGCTTTCTTGGAGTTGAAATTTATAGCATGAGTTAGAACTTATTGGGAAGGCTATACTCTAGTAGTTTTTCAATTCCTTGGAATATGATTACGAATTGGGATTCCAAGTCTGAATGGGTAACAAACAGGAAATTAAGAATTTAGGGGCTTTTTGGTTTGAGAAAATATTTTCTGTTTTCATTTTTAATTAGAAAATGCCACCTTGTTTTCACTTTGTTTCCTATTTTCAAAAGTTTTTATAGGAAACAGTGAAAACAGAAAATGAAAACAAAAGTTTGTTTTCCCTATTTTGTATTTTTAAAGTTTGTATAGGAAACAGTGAGAACAGAAAATGAAAACAAAGGTTTCTTTCCTGAAAATATGAAACAAAGTGAAAACAAGGTGACATTTTTGCAACTAAAAGTGAAAACAGAAAATGTTTTCTCAAATCAAACGGCTCCTTTGTTTTCCAATTTCAATTCCAATCCCCATGTTAAAAATTTTGAGCACAATTCCAAGCACCAAATAATTGCTAATAGTTGTCAACAGATAGCAGCCGTCTTTATGGTTTTAGCTTTTAATACTTTAAAATTGTGATATTTGGTAAATTCTCTATCCTCTATTGCATGTATCCTGATTGACTGCTATTTCTGTGCTTTTGCAGGTAGTCTTACCATTTGGTGTTCATAAAGAAGTAGATGCTCATCTCCTTGCCCATCTTTCTCAGAAGGCTACAAACAGGTTGGGTTCTTTGGATGATTCCTTGCATAGATCAAGTGATGCTAGAAGCACTCTGGCCGATGAAGGAATGTATGAGCAGCCAGAGCCCATGACCCATAATAGTGTTGTCAAGGAGAAAATCCTCCAACGAAGAAGTTTGCAAATGCGTCATCGGCAACAGGATTGGCAGGTTTATTTACTTTCCCAGTGTGAACTCTGAAGTGCATTTCATTTGCTGTTGTAGACTTGTAGTCTCAGCTGTTGTTTCAGTAATTTTGTATTTCAGTCTTTTGACCTTTTAGTCCCATTCATAGTGTGGGTGTGAATTTACAAAAGCTATAAATTGTAAAAAAATTATAGTGCTGCCATGTTTCTAGTGCATTTATATAGCATTTGTAAATTTTTAAAATGGACATTTGGTTCAGCCTTGATCTTTAACACTTGTACCTTTTTATTTGGTAATGCTTTTTTAATGAATATCAAAGCTATTGACAAATTAAATAAATTATGGTACTATGGTTATTTGATTGCAATAATTCCAACTTACTGATTAAATAGGTAATGATTGAATATTCTTGATTTTGATAGTTGTATTTCATGTTATCTGGTTTCTGACCCTGATACGTTATGATGGAAGCTGTTTATTGATCTTTCAATCAATGAAATTTTCTGTACTTAGATGTCCTTTTGTTATTTTTTTATCCTTTAAAAATGTTGTAACAGATGCTGGTTTATCTATAGGAGTCTCCTGAAGGGCAAAAGATGCTTGAATTTCGTAGCAGTCTTCCTGCATTCAAAGAGAAGGATGCATTTTTGAGAGTTCTTTCAGAGAATCAGGTGAAAAAGGAACAATGGTGCCCTCTATGATTTCTAATTTATTTTTACTTCTACAAAAGAAAAACCAAATAAATAAATAAAGGCTTTGGATATGATGCTCATGTATGATACTTTATATAAGACACAACTGTATAATTATAATTTCTTGTAAATAGTCATTTTTTCTTACTCTTGAAAGATGCTGTTGATTGTAGATAAATCAGGATATTATCATCTTAAACAAAGTTTTATATGCTTGACCAACATTTGTTATACTTCAACTGCTAATTTTTTAATGTCTATTTTTATAGTGTGTGAGGGTGAGCCTTGGCACAAAGTAAGGTTGCTGCCTTGTAACTTGGAGGTCACAAGTTCAAAATTTGGAAGCAGTCTTTCTGCTTGAGTGGGTAGGGCTGCATGCATGCACTCTACCCCAATGGTTTTAAAATTGGAGTGGTCATTGAACTAGTGAAGGCACTAATTCACCATTCATAATTGTGGTCGAATCGATGACAATTTTATACATACATATATATATATATATATATTATGTTATGTAATATATTACACAATAAATGTACTATATGTCTTGTAAAACAAAAATGAATAGTGAGAGTTATATTGAGAAATAGATGTAAATTACATAAATCCTGTTAAAATAAATAAATACATATTAACTTGAACAAAATTCTAATGCAATATGATAAATTTGCATAAAATGTTATTCAGAATGTTCAGTTTGCATATAATAATTCCAAAGACAACAGTGGTGCAGTGGTCTTCAGGGTCATTATGCATTAGATAGCATGTTTGACTCTAGCAGCACTCAAATATTTTTTAAACATGAAGAATTGAAGATGAACTGGCCAACATGAAATTGGCTGGTTCATGTCAGTTCATGTGGTCTGACCTCCAGTTGAACTGTTCTTTATCACTGGGTGAAAGGGGGGTGGACTGAACCAGTCATTTTACCAGTTCCCGGTTGAACCTTTCAGATTGGCCAGTCCAGTTCAGTTTTCTTAACTACCATACCCCACTTGATGGGAGCTTCATGGATTGAATCACCCTTTTATTTTCAGTGTGCAGCATATCACTGTTGTATGACATTACTTTTGAAATATTTGGAGCTTTTGCATGGACACGAACTAGATTACATATTGAATCAAATGGGCATGTTGGAAAGATTAGGGTGAGGGAAAAATTAAAGGACACATGGAGAGATAGATTTTTGAATACATATTTTTGGATAATTATCAAACAAATGTAAGAATTTTTGTCACAGCTTAAAGCTTATGCATTCGATAACTAGTGCATTGTGCTTTTGTAGAATTTACTAGAATAGAATCCTATGGCATACATAGGATTTTTATATTTGGAGCATTGAAAAGCTAACAATCAAATTGATACTACTTATAGTTTCTAAAGCAAATAATAATTTATAAACGGTAACATAAATGGTAATTTTTTCTTTTGCAGAGTTATTTCTTTTTTGAGACTGAGTCCCAATATGTTTGTGTGCTGAATGATAATTTACATTAAGTGGTATCATAAATGAAAATTTGCAGGTCGTTGTTGTCTCAGGTGAAACTGGTTGTGGTAAGACTACACAACTTCCTCAATACATATTGGAATCTGAGATTGAAGCTGCACGTGGAGCTGTATGTAACATAATTTGTACTCAGCCAAGAAGAATATCTGCTATGTCTGTTTCTGAAAGAGTTGCAGCAGAACGTGGGGAGAAATTGGGAGAATCTGTTAGTTTGTGAACCTTTTCAGCTGGCTGATGCTTGAAATACTTTAGCTTATACATGTAACTGATTAATTTAAATTTTCTGCTTGTTTTCCCTTCTGAAAGGTTGGATACAAAGTTCGCCTGGAGGGTTTGAAAGGGAGAGATACACGACTTCTTTTTTGTACCACAGGTGTGTTATTGCGGAGACTGCTAGTGGATAGGAATTTGAAAGGTGTAACTCATGTTATTGTTGATGAAATTCATGAACGTGGAATGAATGAAGGTAGCTACAGAATTGTTTTATTCCAATGTCTTATTCTATTTAATATGATACTTAACATTGATTTTTGCATCTGTCAGATTTTCTTCTCATTGTCCTGAAGGAACTTCTCCCTCGTCGTCCTGATTTGAGGTTGATTTTGATGAGTGCAACCTTAAATGCTGAGCTTTTTTCTTTGTACTTTAATGGTGCTCCAACTATGCATATTCCTGTAAGTTCAGGATACTCATTTCTGTAATCTGTGTTAATTAATTGCTGAACCCTAATAATGTCTTACCGAACCATTGTATTTCAGCGGTTGTAATATTAGTTCCGATGTGATTTTATGATGAACATGTTAACCAACTTGTTAATGATCAATGATATGCCAATTTTATGGACATGCTGATTAAGCTTGTAATAAGAAAAACTATGTATTTAGCAGTTCAACCACTTAGCTGTTGACAGAAAAGCTCTGGTTGGTATTCTTTGGCGTATTAACCTTTTAGCATCAGATGGTATACTAATAGACAGCTGATAGTTATTTTTATGAGCAATTTCACATTCTACTGCTTTGGCAACTCAATATACATTTTCTTACAGATAATATGAAAGATATGATAAACTTATTTCCCTTTCAATTTTTTTGGGACCTGTGCACTTTCTAGGGTTTTACATTTCCAGTTCGAGCACATTTTCTTGAGGATATTCTGGAAAGGACTGGATATCGGTTGACACCTTATAATCAAATTGATGACTATGGTCAAGAAAAAACATGGAAAATGCAGAAACAAGCTCAAGCTTTCAGAAAAAGAAAGAGCCAGATTGCTTCTGCCGTTGAGGTACATAAGTTGAGCTGTAAAGCTTTGCCTTTTCTTTTTAGGTTCATAATTTTTGACTAATTCTGTTTGCTTCTCTATGATTTTGCATAGGATGCTTTAGAAGTTGAAGACTTTAAGGGGTATAGCCTACGCACTCGAGATTCATTGTCCTGCTGGTTCCCTGACTCAATTGGTTTTAATCTTATTGAACACGTGCTTTGCCACATTGTTAAGAATGAAAGGCCAGGTGCTGTTTTGGTTTTTATGACTGGTTGGGATGATATAAACTCTTTGAAGGATCAACTCCAAGCTCATCCTTTGTTGGGTGATCAGAGCCGAGTATTGCTTCTTGCATGCCACGGCTCCATGGTCAGCTCCGAGCAGGTGACCTTGCTAGTAATTGACTGATTAGCTTAGTAACCACAATAGATAGTGCTTGTTGTTATCTAGTTTACAATTTAATTCAAGATATCTAATTGCTAATTTTTCTTCAAATATTGGAAATGATAGCTCTGAAGTGATTGAAATTAAGTATATTATACTAAAAATGGGTGCTTCATTATTGGTGTCCGGGAACACTTTTCAGTTTGTTTGAGAAAACGAAAGACATTCTAATATCAAAGTTGAAAACAGGATTTCAGAATGTCTTCTCAAACATGAATTTAACTTCTCTATTTTTTCCTCTTTTTTAGTGATAAATTGCTGCAGTAGTTGATTATTTAAAGGGGCTAATGCAGTTTTTTTTTCCTGGGGGAGGGGATTTCTTTTCATTTTGAAGCAATTAAATTTCCATGCTCTAACTGAATAAATGACATCTCTATTTCACCATATATTTCTAGTCATATTTATGCATTTCAATAAGTTATATAATAAATTTTGTTTTGTTCCCATTTTGCCTCCTTCTGCAGAGGTTGATATTTGAAAATCCTGAAGGAGGGGTGAGGAAAATTGTACTGGCAACTAACATGGCTGAGACTAGTATTACCATCAATGATGTTGTCTTTGTGGTTGACTCTGGAAAAGCAAAAGAAACATCATATGATGCATTAAATAACACTCCTTGTTTACTTCCATCTTGGATCTCAAAAGCTGCTGCCCGGCAGGTATCTGTGATTGTTCAACTTAGTTTGTGGATTTGGATTGTTTGGGAATTAATTTTTCTATTTCCCTTCGTGGAAGATAGTCCAACTAAAGGGGTTAGAGGAATACTTGAGAAAACTTCTGGACAAATCATTAGAAAAGACCTTGTTCCAAATAGTGTTACTGGAAATTCAGTTTTTGATATAGCCAAATCAGATTACGCTTGGCTGTTGTTCATCGTAAATAGAGTTTTTCTTATTAAGGGTGAAGTTTTTTTCATAATATACAGAACCTGAGCTTATGTTATTGGGTTAATAATGAATGTGAAAGTTTAAATTATGGTTTATTTTGTGTGATACACAAGACATGTTTTATCATATACGTCACAGGTCAGAATATCAACAATATTTTTGTAATCTATCCAGTCTTGTGAAGATATTTTCTTTAATATTTTTATATTATAATAATGTATCAATTGAAATCAGATGCTCATGCCCAGTGCTTTTGATGGATTTGTGAAGTTGGACTATTAATGGTTGTTCACATGTAATTGTTATTGCTACCAAGTTGCTACTTTTCTAAGTAGTTAAACTACCATGTATGACTCCCTTGTCTGTATAGCTTCTTAATGTTTTCTTTCCCAGATTATTCTTTTCTATTAAACATTTAGATTGTCTGGTTGCTTAAAAGGTTTTCATTCTTTTCTTAGAGAAGAGGAAGGGCTGGTCGTGTCCAGCCTGGTGAATGCTACCATCTTTATCCCAGATGTGTTTATGATGCTTTTGCTGATTATCAATTACCAGAGCTTTTGAGAACACCTTTGCAGTCCTTATGTCTGCAAATCAAAACTCTACAACTTGGAAGCATCTCTGAGTTTTTATCTAGTGCTCTACAGCCACCAGAACCTCTATCGGTAAAATTCATTGCACATGTTTCTGGAACTTGCTTTCAAATATGATGGTTGTTATTTGAATATATTTCCCATGAATTGTATGTGTTGAATTTATGACATTCTGCATCAGTGTTGTTTTATTCAATTTGTTATGTTCTATTAATTTCATTCTGCAGGTTCAAAATGCTATAGAATATTTGAAGATTATTGGGGCCTTAGATGAGAATGAAAATTTAACAGTTTTAGGTAAAAGAACTACTGCATCATGGTCTTTATTTCTCCTGCCATTTTTCTATGAAGAGAATTTTCTCCTGTCATTGGTTTTTCCAAGCCTTTATAATGTATTATTTTGATTTATAATTTATTCGAGAGTTACTGTTGATATTGAATTGTTAATTTTCAGGGCACAAATTAGCAATGCTTCCTGTAGAGCCCAAACTTGGTAAGATGCTCATTTTGGGAGCTATCTTCAAGTGTTTGGATCCTATAATGACTGTTGTTGCTGGTCTTAGTGTAAGAGATCCATTTGTGATGCCGTCTGACAAGAAGGATGTAAGTTTTTGTTACGACTACTGCTGATATTTCTTCCTCCCTGGCTTTTCGTTGTTTGTTGAACTTGAATCCTCTTGATTGAAATGGTGGTGAATTTTATTAGTTTAGACTTTTGATGGAATCAAGTGAGACTGGTTGTTTTCAAGAATATTATCACTGGAAGTAAATTATAGCAAATTCATGGACCTATCAAGCACGCACTTTGTATTGGTTGATTAGGTTGATACAATTGAGTAAAGATGGCTTCACATTGATCTTTTTTGGGTGCTTATTTTCATTTTTCATATTGAAAATATCAGTGCCTTCATCATTAGCCTGGATTACACAATCAATATGTTAAAAGTCTGTGAGGTAGAGAGGAGCCTGGCTTTGTATTTAATTTTTTACCGTGTATGTTTTATGCAGCTTGCAGAGTCTGCCAAAGCCCGATTTGCTGCTGGTGAATGTAGTGATCATATTGTACTCATCCGGGCTTATGAGGGTTGGAAAAATGCTGAAGCACAGCAAGCTGGTTATGAGTACTGTTGGCGAAATTTTCTTTCATCTCAAACACTTAGGGCCATTGACTCTCTTCGAAAGCAATTTTTTTACTTACTCAAAGATATTGGTCTGGTTAATAACAATTCTGAAACCTACAATACATGGAGTCATGAAGGGCATCTACTCCGAGCAGTCATCTGTGCGGGTTTATTTCCTGGAATATCCTCTGTTATTGTAATCCACTCTACTAGTCCTTTCAATTTGTTTACTACTTCAATGTTTAGTTTTCACTTTTGTTTATTTACTTATTGGCTATGTGCTCCTATATCTATTGCTATGTCTGCAGAACCCATTTTCTATTTCTATTCATGACATCTTCATGAAAGTAACGTGTGTTAACACACACATAAGGACATGCATGAACCACATGGGCTTACTTGCAATTTTGCTCCTCTTTGTTTTGTTGAAGTTCAATTTTAAGTAAGCTTAATGGTTTGTTGATGATATGACATGTTTCTATCAACACCACATCATATCCTCTAATCCTCATCAACAAACAACAGAAAATGTCATTTCATCAAATCTAATTTTACATCAACAAAAGTGAAAGTATTGCCATATCGACACTGGGGGGGGGTGGTCAGGGGGGAGCTCAATTGCATCAATTTGAAGTCCATGGAGGTTACAATAACATTACAATTAGGTGGACATAAATTGATCTTTGTTAAAATTAGGACTACCAAAATTGTAAATTGATCTTCCCACTCTACTGCCGCATTGATGCTTTATTTCCCATCAAAATTGTTTTTTTTTTCTTTTGTAATTTTTCTGTAAAAATGTTGGCAGTAACTTGGGTAGGTTATATTTAGCCCCATGCTTCCGCATGGGGTTCTGTTCTATTAAGTAATATATGTATATTATATATTATATCTGTATGAGTGTATTTCAGTATGCAAATGTTAAACTCCTCAAGTTATGGAGAGAATATTGTCATGTTTTATTTATAAATATGTTGCAGTTTATTGTGAAATTCTTTTTTATGTGAGGTGGTACAAATGTTGTTGTGCAGAACAAAGATAAGTCAATAGCACTGAAAACAATGGAGGATGGTCAGGTTCTTCTACATGCTGTAAGTTTCTCTTCAAATATCTGATGATTTTGTCAATTCTTGTATTCTTATGACCCAGTTTTAATTGGGGGAATATATAATCCATCAAAGTTTTAAAATTTTGGTGCTGCGTCGTGTAGAGCTCTGTAAATGGTGGTGTATCCCGAATTCCATACCCATGGTTAGTGTTTAATGAAAAGGTGAAAGTGAATTCAGTATTCCTGAGAGATTCAACTGGTATATCTGATTCAGTGCTTCTCTTATTTGGTGGGAATGTATCTAGAGGTGGACTAGTAAGTTCCTACCATATTTCCTCTTCACTTTTCCCCTGGATCTGTTATTCTTGATTGTATTTACCAGGTGTTTCCTTTTGACTACTTACTGTGCTTTGGCTGTTTTTGACAGGATGGTCACCTGAAAATGTTGGGAGGGTATTTGGAGTTTTTCATGAAACCAGAATTAGCCAAGACTTACTTAACCTTAAAGATGGAATTGGAAGAACTGATACAGAAAAAAGTAAGTTCAATCCATACTTAACAATTTCTTCTGGGAATTAATTGTGTAGCCACATTCGATTTTCAGTATCCCTTCAAGTCCCTCAATATTTACTTTATGTTCTTCATGTGCCAGCTTCTGGATCCTATGTTGGAAACACAATCGCATCGTGAGCTTCTTTCAGCTGTTAGATTGTTGGTATCAGAGGACCATTGTGATGGTAGATTTGTCTTTGGTCGCCAGGTCCTACCACAATTAAAGAAGGCAACAAACTCCCAAAGTGGCGGTGGAGTTGGGGGTGATAATTCTAAAAATCAGCTTCAAACATTCCTTAACAGGGCTGGACATGAATCGCCAACTTACAAAACAAAGCAGCTGAAAAACAACCAATTCCGTTCTACTGTCATATTCAACGGGTTGAATTTTGTTGGTCAGCCATGCAGCAGCAAAAAATTATCAGAAAAGTCTGCTGCTGCTGAGGCTCTTCTATGGTTAAAAGGGGATACCCATTCATCTGATGATATCGACCATGCATCAGTGCTTTTGAAAAAGAGCAACAAGAGAAGTAGGAAAAATTCGTTTAGTGGTGCGAAATGGAGTTGAGCTGCCTTTAAAAGCCAACCTTGGATAGATTCATTAGTAGGGTTATATACTGAGAAAGAACTTGTCCAGTTGAAGGCTATGGTGCAATTAAATTGATTCAAGGATCTTTCCAGTCATAATTTCAACAGCTAGTGTACAGAGCTATTTAGAGAACTTGAATCTGACAGATACAGATCAGAGCCCGTGTATTTGTAAAGGGTGATTGTATCCAGTCTATCTAGATTTGGGGCACAATTCAATACGAGGATTTCCATAGATTGGCTGGCTGAGCAGCTTCTGTACTTGCGAATGAATTCTTATAATAGAGGTGTAATCAGCAAAAGTACCTACATGCTGATGATACATTCTTTTTGCACTGCTCTTGCCGCAGATAGTTGCTCAGGGAACATGTTTAAAAGTTAATCAAGCCTGCTGATGTAGAATATGTATTTAAGATGAATTTTACTCTCAAGCCTATTATGAGGTTTGTTAGTTGTTACACCTGAGATGGTTTTTTTCCGTACTGATATTGTGAACTGAATGAAAGGGGAGATCAATTTTGATTTACTAAATTTCAGTCTCTGATTAGAAAATCAATAGAATTGATTTAAGTTGTATATTTATTATTACTATTATTCTGTCTCCATCGGACGAAGCCTCTTCCAACAGAACTAACAATCAGTTATAGTAAATTACAGATTTGCGAAGTAACCCTTAGCCATTAAAATGATGCGGATCATCGTCTCGCACACTACATCAATTTTCTATGGACGCGAAATGGTTTATCCTCTGCACAATCTCCAAACAACTCTACCTTAGTTTACACCATTTCGTTCACATTTCACTACAAAAATAAATGCAATATCTTAATGTTTTATTCTTGTCGAGTCATTTTTTTATCATTATAATATTTTCATGATTTTGGCTTCATTTTCTTCGCTTGCTCGTCTGTTACCGGAGAATAAAAATTGGGAGGTCGGCAGATGTAACAAAGACACCTTCCAAGGAAAACATCCAAATTGGGGTTTTTGTGTATTTCTTTTTTTATTGCAGGTGCTATTACAAATGTGAATTTTCTAAAAAGACAAATCAGTTCTGCAGAAAATGGATATCAAATGAATTATTATTATTATTATTATGATGGCAGGTGCGGCGGGGATGATATAACTGGAGCAGCCTTGAAAAAATTGACTACTAAGTAGAAGTAGTAAACTGGAAGCTCTCGTGGTATCCGGAAGAGTAGGTTTTGAATTTTTATTTTACAAAAACCACTCAACATAAATTGTCTCGGTAAAAATTAGAGAAACAACTAAACCTTAAATTCACTTCAATTCATCAATTTATCTCACCAACAGGTGCATGCTGTCCCATAGAAAGTTTGAATTTGAGTTCATGTTAGTCACTTTTGTTCAATCAACAGTTTTTAGTTTTACACTTCTTACTTGCTACGTAAAATAAACTAATCGTCATTAGCCGTTGAAAGAGCGCATCATGAAGTAAAAAATGCCAGCAACAAACAACTTAAATAACTCAACATTTTGCCAACGTTTTCCTTTCCATTCGCTGCAGATGATGACTTGTCCTGCGTTCTGTAAGTCACTTGTTGAAAAACAATGATGGATAAATATCAATGAAAAAAGAAAAATACTGCGATCAAAAGTATGATCTGATACTAACCAAGTAACCATGACATGACAATACAATGTCTACACTCAAAGCTCCCATTCCAGCTTCCTGGATCGTAAGACAAACCCTACTTATTGATGCAATAGCTCAAGGGCTTTCTGCAATGTAGGCCTAAACCTATCAACATCAAGCTTCACATTTTGTTTGTCCAAATACACAGACTTGAACACTTCCCATCCTATTTTTTCAACTAATGGGGGATTATTTATAAACGTGTGATCAAGCGGGTATTGTTGTACAAGAGTGCTTTCTTCCAAGCTTATTTTGTATTCCAAGTACTTTATGTTCATATCCTTTGAGGGCTTTCCAAAGTCATTTGTGGCAAGCCAGTCCAATGCAAACCCACCGTAAGGCACAACTTGGATGAAAACTGCTTTTTCCGGAAGGAAAAGTATGTTAGTGAGACCAGCACCATGAACTCCCAATAACACATCACAAGAATTCACAACATTTGCAAAGCCCCACATGCTCCCTCCTGCTTCCTTAATAATGACATCAAAACCCAAACTCTCGCCCATTTTTTCTATTTCATCTGTATTAGTGAAGGTTCTCGATCTTTTTCTTGAAAGAATCATAAGCCTTGGCTTCCCACATTGATCATCTCCGAGTTTGATTGCTTCAACTCTCTTTAATGCATAGGAACTTCTCAAAAAATCCCTGAAGTCCTTCATAGAATAGTAGTACTTTTTAGGGTCAATGGTTAGCTCTTCATGATGCCGTTTGAGACCCACAATCACCCTTTGGAAGCAATGAACTTGATCATCTCCATCAATGTCCATAACGTCATAGTTGGACAGCTTCATAAGAAGTGGTTTGTGTTTTGAAATCCACCAAGGACGCTTCTCTGTTATGATAAATTGTACTTGTCCATTGAATTCTCTAGAGGTCAAAAACAGTGGAATAAGAATGTCAGTGAATTCATGGAAGTGGTTACCAACATATCCTCCAGTAGAAAATAATACAGCTGGAATGCTGTGATTTTGGGTGCATTGGGGGACTTCCTGCCTAACATTCACTGCCTTCAATGACCATTCTCTTACACGAATCATCGCATCTACATCGCCCTTCCGCGCATAAGGCTTTAAACTCCATGACATGTTTTTTTTCAACATAGTTGACTTGGAGGAAGCAATGTAAACAGTGGAGGATTTTCCATGGACTCTTATATCTCCCCTTGCTTGGCAAAATTCTGTTCTTTCTTCTGAAGTGCATAGTAGCTCTTCTCTCTTTGTTTCTTTTCCTTCAACTGCAAAATAAAGAATGTTAAATTTACAAAGGTTCTTTGAGAATCGTTATTCTCTAAGTTCTAGCTCAAATCATTCTATCTTTATTGAGATGGGCAAATTTTACCTTTATCAAGTTGTGCAGAACTGCCAGTGCCTTCAACTAGAATTTTGGCTACAATGTCTTTCACTGTAGACCCAAGAATCATCACATAAGCACATGATGTCAGAAACATAGAATCATTTACCTTAACACACTGCATAATCAGCATTTAAGATTGGCTTATTTATTTAATTTTCTAGGGAAAGTATTCAATGGAGTTGATTTGAGCAAAAATTACTTGTGTTAACCTTGTTGAGATTAAGAATATCTTACCTTTGGCTATTTGTGAAGAGGTGTCATTGAACATCAGCATTTTGGTGTCAACACCAATGGAGAGCTTCAGGTTCACTGTATGGAGAAACAAAAGAAATTAAAGACATACTTAATGGCTACTATAATCATCTTTCATGCCAAAGCACACTGTATGCTTTTATTTAGTATTGGATTATGGAAATAGGTGACTAATGCGAGTACAGAGCAAGAAGTTAAGCACTCACAAACATGCAAAGGACCCAAGTAAGGCTTAAACACAGTGCAAAGACTCAAAACTATGAGCAAGCAGCTCACAAATGCTCCATATCCCAACCTTTTCTGCTCATAACGACTAAAGCTTTTGGCTAGTATTGTGTTGTAAATCATTTTTTTTTATCACTCAAGAACCCTGCTCTATGTCAAGACTACAATTCCATCTCACAAATAGAAGCCATTTTGATCAACATTTGATTAGTGGATGACCATAAAAAATTGTGTACACATCTTCTATGGTTTAAGTAGTCAGCTAAGCAAGATTTTGAGACACTATTTGACAAATGGAGGAAGGTTGAGGTGCATTTTGTATTCAATGTTGCCCCCCACGTAGTTGTTATGTCTTGAATCGGGAGGATTCTCCAAAACTAATATTTAATAGCGAAGGAAAAGGACTCGGGTTGACTGTTACGACGAAGAAACCTTTTTAATGATTGGTATTTGGTTTAATTATATATATTTTTTCACATATGAAGCATGAACTGCCAACCGTGGATCCCAGCTTTGAAAAGTATTAACCAACTAAAGCTTGCTTAAAATGTTGATATCAATTATTGCAGTTCTCCAATCACCCTTACCTAGATTATTAGTTTATTACCTTACTTGGTCACACGTGTGTAGGTCAAGCGAAAATCTTACTTGCAGCATTCATGCATGAAAATAGCAACTTAGTTAACTTGATGAACAAAAAACCAAGGACAAATTAACAATATGTTTGAACTATGATATGATTAATATCTTAAAGTCGTTGCATAAAGTGTAAAATGGGCCTAGTTCTTACAAGTTGATGGTTGGATTTCTCTTTCTACTTTGTTCAGCTATAATATGTAGCTTGCAACATGTAGAAATAAACAAGGGTTCAAAACCTTAGATGGCGATTCGAGTAAGAATAACAATTGTTTGGTATTAATTTATGGCACACAATCTCCTTCAATCACAACAATAAAGTCTTATTTCACTAAGTGAAGTACGCTACATAAATTACTTAACATATAAAATTTTAGAGATATTAACATACATTCCTTCATTGTAACAAAAATAAAATGGAAAAGAAGAAATTACCTCCCAAGAGGAATGGAATTGTCGGCAGGAAGGTGAATTTCAGTAATCCAATTCAAGTAAGAAAGGCATATTCAAACAAGTCGTTTGGTGGCAGAGAGCAAGACATTTTAACAATATGAGTATTTTATTTTTCTAGTTTTTGGTGGGGTGCATGATGAGGTTGGAGTAATATATGGGGAGGCTTGGTATTATATGTTTGATCACTTCTTGACGTACGTGTTTATCTTAAAATAATTAAATATTTGATTATAGACGTAGGTAGTTCTAAAAGTAGGAATTATTAATTGATTTTATGACGTCGAAAATGCAACCACCCTATGCCCCCATACCTAGCAGGTTGAGACATTTTAGATACTTGTTGGTGATAATCATATATAACTAATAAAATAACGCTATTCTTTCTCTCTCACACACTCACACTAACACGCATTCATCGTTCATGCACATACAAATTCAAAATAGTTATAGTAACTTGGTATGAGAATTGTCTGAACACTCAACAAATCCTTGACCTTAAAATTTTGTGCAGGCAAATATTAATGCTTAGAAGTCAACGTTAGGTGGCAAATTGTGGGATTAGGATGGATAATATGTGTAACTATTTAAAATGTACCGTGTGCGATGCATGTTCCAGTTTCTGTGCATTAATTAGCTAACTATAATATTTTCCGTTTCTCTTCTTATAATTCTGATTTCTCCCGTGAAAATATGTTTGTTAAGTTAAATGAAAGTTTATCTTAATTACATTGTGTACGTTAGTTAACTTAAAATATTTACTTTTTATAATTAAGGGTTTTGAGGATACACAGGCGGGGCTGCTCTTGGCATGCATTTCTTTCTATGGTATTCATGTTCACATACACTGGAAGTTATGACTTATGAGTTATCATTTATAGCGTAACAATCTTCATATTAATTTAGTAAATAAGAAACTATCATATTCATTATGATCAATTAATGATTATTTTTTTTATTATTCTAGTTCCGATATGGGAAGTCATGTATGTATTCATAGCTTCAAAGTTCCTCTTCACCTACTAGCAAGTCCACTAGAAGAGTTTAAATATTTTTTTTACTCCGTCTAAAACCTCATAATTTGAATATTTATAAGGTTATTTCTTTTGAATTAATATGAAACTGTTCATATATATATATATATAATATTTTCCTTTATTATATAATTGTTATATTTTATATTAAAAATAAATTTTAATAAAACATATATAAAAGAACTTGACAATTCTAAAATAAGAAGTTTCACTTCATATAATAAAGCGAAGTATCGTCATCATTAATTAATTTTAACAATTTTAATTAATTAATACACAATATATATTTATTATTTAATTAATAATGATGACGACTCACCGTTGAGTGAGGCTTTTAAACCTCACTTTTGAAGGATTCAAATTCATATAAAAGTGATAAAATAAAATTTATTTACTATCTTTTCATAAAAAATGAAATAATAATTTTAAGATAATAATTAAAAATTTATTTTTATACATTAAATATTACCCTAGTATAAAATCAATTTTAAGCCTCTTAAATTTTTTCTACATGAATAATTTTTCTATGGAAAGTGCCAGGCATGGGAAGAATCGGGTTGAGATCAAATATGATGCATTAATTGATATATATACACACACTTGAAATAAAAGGATTAAAACCTTTCACATGAGACTTCCATATTATCCTTCTAGTTAGTCCATAAGTATCAGATACTCATATTCATGTTCTAGGAGCATAAATCCTATTACATGAAATGTGCCAAAACCAAATCAAGCTACTCCCACCATAAATCCATTATGTTATTTACAAAAGATTTTTTTTTTATTCCAATAAACCCAATGCCAAGTAGCTACTAAAAAGCATAAGTCCAAAAATATAATATGTATGCTCTGATTACACCTTTGTAACTCCAAATTTTTGGATTCATTATAGTCATTCTAATGATATTTCAACCACCCATGAATTGATTATTTCTAAACAAGTCATGAAAGGTATAATGAACGTACCTCGTATCTATATTAGGTCAAAAGCAAGGTCGAAAAGATAAAAAAAAATTGCTAATTCATATAAGGTCATTGAACTGACCCAACTAGTCACCAAAATTGTATGCATTATATGAATAGAAAGTAAATGACCCAGATTATTTAACACAACAATATGAACACAATACCGAAGTAAAACCATGAAAATACCCCTTTATATATATTTTCCCTATTGCTTGGGGTGCGACATTGGTGATTACTTATTAGAAGTGGGTATGAATTGAGTTTAGGAGATATTTAGATCCAACTCATCCATGTTGGTTTGAATTTTTCAAAACAAAATTTTCAATCAAAACTAAACAAATCCAATCATATATGAGGTTATTTGAGTCCTCAATTCAACTAGTAAAATGTTTAAACAAATAAAAAATAGAAAAAGTAGAAACTTTTTTATATAAAAATAAAAGAATTATTGAAGTTATTCAAAAGTCATAATTATAGAATTAAAAAACATATATATATTTTTAAATAATATAATTTTAGATTAGTTCAAGATTCATGCCAAAATCAATATTTAATTTGATATAATTGGATTTGTAATCATAAAATATGAACTAAACTGAAATTAATATGAATTTTCTTTTTTAATTTGATTCAAGTTAATTAGATCATCGAGTCAATCAAAATCGATGTTCACCTCTATTGATTATATTCTATATAGCTATATTTATCATTTTATGATATTTTGCTTCAAAAAAGTCTCTTTTATTTAAAAATAAAAAGAACTCTTTTATTTAAAAATAAAAAGAACACATGAATTATTGTGAGAGATAATTCTGTCTGAATTATTAGTAAGATAACTATAAATAATAAAATTCTCTTTTTGAATATTTAATTCGAATTACTTCATAGTTTATGGATATATTATTTTTTATTAAATAGTTTATGTATTAACTATATAAAGAATATTTATACTATCCTTAAATTATAATTTTCATTTATAATAAGTTTGTTAATTTTTAAATAACTACCTTAAAAGTAACGATTATCATAATTTTTAATTGATTGACAATATAAAATTTTGTATAAAAATTAAAATCTTATGTAATTATGGATACATTATTTTTTTTTGTGATGTTTAGAAATTATTTGACGCGTTATTCACCGTTGTTCATTTAAAAAACAAAATAATTTATTACACTTGACTCTATAGTCTATAGTCTATGATCTTTTATAATCTATAAGCGCGCGCGCATTTACGATTATTTAAGTTATTACATAGCCTTATTAATATTGTTAAGATGAAACATGTTGGATTAGTTAATTGCTTTTCTTCTAATTATTATCGGCTATGCTGGACTACTTGTTAAATCCCAGATATGGCCACACATTTTGCTCATGGTAAATAAGTGATCCTATCATTTTTGTTAAATTAATTTGCAAAATATTTTATGTAATAAAAACTTATTTAGGGCTATGTTAGTATCTAACACAACAGTATCGTGTAGTATCTAACACGTTATTCACGATGTTCGTTTTCAAATTGGCGAGTTAAATACGAGGATACCTCGGGAAAATATTCAATAATGTGTAGGCATAAATATCTGGATTCTTTCAAAATCACACTTTCCATAGAAGTTGAACTTTTGGAATGGAGAAGATGAACAACCTACGCGACTAGACTGTATGTCGTTAAATATAATGAGGTGTCATTTTGGTTATAAGTTCAAAGGCTAAGCTTCTCTATAATTGTTTTGGAATTTTTAACTCATCTAACCAGGGTTTAAAAGTTCTCAGTCCACTTAGTAAAGGGATTCGAACAAGGTTTAAGGAAGATTAGCCTACATATTTTTTATTATTTCGAAAAAAAATTAAATGTTTAAATTATTTTTTTTTCGAAAACCTAATACAATTTTTTAATTGAGACTTGATTGAAGAGTTTTTGGATCAAGACCCAGTTGAAGATGTTTTAGGTCAAGGTTTGACCAAATTTTTTTTTGGTTGAGACCTGATTTAAGATTTTTAGGTTGGGTTCAACCAAAAATTTTAGGACTAAGGCTTAGTTGAAGATTTTTTGGGTTTAGAACTAGTCAAAATTTTTTTGCGTTAAGGTTCAATTGAAATTTTTTTGGGAAAAGACCTGATAGAAGAATTTTAAGGTAGGGCACGACTGAAGATTTTTTAGACCAAGGATTGATGGAAGTTTTTTTTTTTAGGCCTAATTGAATTTTTTTTTATCTTCGACCAAAGATTTATGGATCAATCCTAACCAAAGTTTTTTTTTATTACTAAGGCCCACTCAGTTTTTAGACCAAGGCTTTACCAAAGATTTTCTCAATCGAGGCCCAATTGAAGATTTTTTAGCTAAGGACCGACCAAAGTTTTTTTGTAACGAGGCACGATCAAAGATTTGTCGACCAAGACCTAGTCGAAGATATTTTGACCAAGGCCTAATTGAAGACTTTTCAGTTAAGACCCTACCAAAATTTTTCATTTGAGAATTGAATATAGATATTTTGTTTGAAGCACGGTTGGAGATTTTTTTGTTCGAGAGTTAGCAAATTTTTTTTGACTTAAGCCTTTAAATAACAAAATAATTTTTTAAAATTTTTTAAGAAAGTCCATGGATTGGCCATAGCCTATATAGCTATAAGGACTTTTTGACCTTAGGACTTTTTGGTCCTATGAACTTTTTTGGTCTTGCTTCATGTGGACCTACACCAAACTGAGTAAGCTAGGGTAAATTGATTGCTCTAATTAAAATATTATCTTTATCTTGGTTTAGTAGTTAATTTATATATTGATATATATATATATGTTTCAATAAGCAAGATCAAACATTTACATTATGCTTGTGCAAGTAAACCAAGTATTGTAAAATCATACTATTGACTTATGTGAAACTAGTAAAAGAAAAATCCATAACACTAAGAAATTGATACAAATCGAGGGCTATTGGAGCCTCTTTTAAGTAATTTTTTTATATATATTTTTTCATCACAAATGCCTCAAAAGATGTTCGTAGAGGATCATAGGAAATTATAGGAATAGAAAAACATGTAATGCTGCTAGCATAAGTAACACACTAGGTGACTTGAATATATTTTTTTTAAGACATACATAGAAAGTTTATTCTAAGAGTTAGATGCAAGAACATTATTTCTCATAAAGAAAATAATTGATGCAAGTGGATGTACAAAATATATAAATAAGATAATATGATGGAGTTAAGAGTAAAGTAACTAAATTCAAACTTTAGGTCCATCAATTTATAAATACAAATTTTTTCTAATTTTTTTTAAGAGAATGCATGACCCTGACCAAGCTTCACTCCAAATTATAGAATAAAAAAAATATTAAATTTAAATTTAAATTTAAATATATTCTAAAATATATATTTAAATAAATTATATTATTATGAATATAATATTATGTTAGTATTATTAATTCAAAATTTTTATTATTAACTCAATTATTTAACAAATTTATATTTCTTAAAAAAATATAAAATATTAAATCGAGTGGAGAAAATGTAAAACACAACCTAAACTTATTTTCAAAATATGAGTTCATATTTCTAAAATTCGAATACATTAAAGTAATTTCGGCTGCACTGAATTAGTGGGACGGCCGGGCATGCTCAGCTATAACTTTGACACACATTCTAACGGAGATAATATGTTTGAGATTAATTCATACAACTTAATTATATTCAAAACTTCAAATTTAATTTTATAAAAAAGAATTCTATCTAACTTTAAAACAAAAGCAAGTTTAGTTCTCTCTCTTATATAGTTTAATCAACTACACAAGTCCTGATACTAACTCTAACCTCTCTCATTCTTATGTTTGTATTGGAATCATAAAATCAGAAAGTTACATGTCACTTTAACTTCACAAGGCGAAATACCATTCAACTCACAATAGAAAGTTGACTTTAATGGAATTCTTTTAGGGAATTTGCCTTTAATGGATATCATTATTATTGATTGAAAATAAACTTATGTAAATTAGAGTGTGTACATATTTTATTTATAAAACTAATTTGAGAAAACACTCATAATCACATCACTTACTAACAAATTTCGACTAATACGAATAACAAGTGATTAATTAATATCCTCTTACACAATTTCATATCATATATAAGAAAGGAAATAACATTTTTTTTTAATGTATCCTTTTACAAAGACAATTATGTTTATCGATGAAAATTTAAACTGTAGTTCATTATGTGGTTGGAATTTAGTTTTTTTTTTTTTTCATTGTTAGACTCAATCCCTTGTTGGTTCTAGTTCTAGTTAAAGAACATGATCGTGAAATTGGGTTACAAGGATACAAAATGCAATGAAAAGTTATGAAGTACATGACACCTCTTTTATTTGAAGTGTTATAATAATGCACATGTTTATGGCACTAACCCTTCTCATTAGGTGTCTATATAAAAAAATTATACTTAGTCAGTTTGAACTCTTGAATTCACACTTCTATACAACTTTGACATATAAGCTCACACTTTTATATGACTTTTATATGGATAGACAAACGTTAATGTTATTAAAGAGTATTCATCTTTTAACTTTTAGAAAATTAACTTAAATTACAATATAAAATATTAAAATGTTATGTCTCTCACTTTTTTTTTTCTTCTGAAATTTGTTATCATAAAAATAACTTAAAATTTTGGTTTAAAAATTAAATATATCATTGATTTAGATATTTTATTATATTATTCATATTTTATTTCATTAGAATTTTTTCACACATATACATATAAATATAAATATAAATATAAAGAAAAATAAATAAATCACATCGATATACTCTAAAAGAATTGTAATAAATCTTAATTATTAATAGAAAATAATTTTATAGTTTATAGTATCTTAATTAATTAATTTATATATATATATATATATATATATATATATATATATATATATATTCTAGTCTCAAATATAATAAAATAAAAAAATTGATTTATAGTGATTAAAAAAGTTAATTAAATATAATTTAATTGTATTAATCTCATTTAATTATTAACTTTTTAAAACTATTCTTAATTAAACCTTAATATTAAGAATAAAAAAATCTAATAAATAAGATAAAATTAGGTAAGATTTGCTTATCATTGAAATCAATATTCATGATATTTTGTTTGCTTATATTAATCGATTAACTTATCAATCAATTTAATTTGATTTAGTTTACGGTTTGATTGATTTAATTTTAATTATTTATGAAAACTATTAACAAATTAATTTTTTTATATTAAAAAATAATAAAATTAATTTTAAAATATTTTATTATAATTAATTAATTAATTTTTTAACTTAAATTAATTTATTAAATCATTTAAACTAATATAGTGATTAATTATTTTTTTACAACAATTATTTACATAAATTATTAACAAATTAATTTTTTTAAAATCTTTTCAACCATAAATAGTAAAAAATATTTTGACTTGAGTTTTTAAAATTTTCCAGATTATATAAAATAATTAGTTTTTTTATAATTTATAAAAATATTAAACATTTCAAAATAATATTTATTGAAAGATCGAATTTTTTTTTCTAATTTTTAAAATAATAAAAATAAAAAATAAAAAATGACAACACCATTTTGTTTTTTCTGCAATTTTTTGAAAAAAGTTATTTTTTTCTTATTTTCTAGTACATATAAAAAGTGGTGTATGCTATAAAAAAGTTATTTTTTTCTTATTTTTCTGCAGTGTCAACATCAAAGGTAGTGCTACTTGTCTTGGAATAGAAGTATATGCTAATGACAAAGCAGACAGACAGTCGATAACAGTTGCATTCAAAAATGAGCCAGGCTCTTGCAGCAGCGTAATGCACGGTCCAAGCATTTAAATTCTTAGCTTTGAATGTTGTTTAAAGTGAGAAAACCTGAAAGTGTGTAAAAATGGAGAGAGAAGGTGAAAATGCATCTCTACGATCTCCCTTGATTCAAATCTCAGGGCAAGATGGAGTCATACTTGACAATGATACACAGCAAAACAATAAAAGGGTAGTAGAAAGAAGAGAAATTCTTGAAGAAGTCACAAAGCAGTTATGGCTGGCTGGGCCTTTGATATCTGTGGGTCTGCTAAACTTTTGCATTCAGATTATATCTGTCATGTTTGTTGGGCACCTCGGCGAGTTGCCTCTCTCTGGGGCTTCAATGGCTACTTCTTTTGCTTCTGTCACTGGTTTGAGCTTATTGGTAAGTTGTGTTTTCCCTACCTCCCCTTTTACTTTTAACAACTTTTGTTCTTGGTTTTGTCAGTCATAATATATCACAGGAAGCCAATACAACTAGTTCAAAATAAATTATGTGATCAATTGGCAATGTATGTGATTTATTTTACAAACTTATTTGGCATCGATGCATTAAGCGAGCAAAGAATAGTCTAGTCTAGTGTTCTAAGTTATTCTGGGTTTTGTGTTATGACAGATGGGAATGGCAAGTGCGTTGGACACATTGTGTGGGCAGTCATATGGAGCAAAGCAGCACCGAATGCTAGGCATACACATGCAGAGGGCCATGCTCGTTCTTATGATTGTAAGCATACCCTTAGCAGTTGTTTGGGTAAACACAAGATCCATTCTGATATTCTTTGGCCAAGATCCTCAAATCTCTGCTGAAGCTGGAAAATATGCTCAGTTATTGGTTCCTAGCCTTTTTGCCTATGGTATTCTTCAGTGCCTACACAGATTCTTGCAAACCCAAAATATTGTATTTCCAATGGTTTTCAGCTCTGGAGCTACTACGTTACTACATCTTTTTATGTGTTGGGTTATGGTATTCAAATCTGGACTAGGAAGCAGAGGAGCTGCCATAGCAAATTCTATATCTCACTGGATAAATGTTTTGATACTGACACTCTATGTCAAGTTTTCTCCTTCGTGTGCAAAATCTTGGACAGGCTTTTCAAAAGCAGCATTTCACAACATTCACTTTTTTCTGAGTCATGCCATTCCTTCAGCTATTATGGTTTGGTAATTCCACTCTAATATTTTAATTACCTACTATGAGTCTATGACTGATCAGGATTTACTCTTCTGTTGTCTTCAATTGAGTTTGGCATCCTAATATTGTTACAACTTATGTCTCACACTATGCTGAAAACAGCCTGGAAGCGTGGTCATTTGAAATGATGGTTCTCCTATCTGGACTTCTACAAAATCCAAAGTTGGAAACATCAGTGCTTTCTATCTGGTTACTTTCATATTTAAGATACTTAATTTTCAGTTTTCACCATTAAATTCTTACCTAAAAGCACTTATGACTTTTCTATTATTTTCCCAACCTAATGTGATCTAGCTTCTCAGCTTGAATACAGGAACAACTGCTTGGATGGTCCCCTATGGTTTGGGTGCAGCTGTAAGGTAAAATGTGCTTCTTTAGTTGTCTTTCTAATTTGGCTGTCAATAAATATTATATATATATGCAGCACTCGAGTATCAAATGAACTGGGAGCTGGTCGTCATTGGACAGCACGTTTAGCATTGTGTGTTGTGTTAGTAATGGCCATTATTGAGGGCGCCTTAGTTGGAATTCTGATGATACTAATACGCAATATTTGGGGCTATGCTTATAGTAATGAAATACAAGTGGTTAAATATGTAGCAATCATGATGCCAATTCTTGCACTATCCTGCTTCGTGGATGCACTCCAGAGTGTACTTTCAGGTACCCACATTTTCTTTTTATTTCTTTCTCTAAGTGGAGATTATAAATCAGAAGCAACCATCAACTCTGTGTTTGCTTTTAGGAGGAAAAATATCATAGTTAACTGTTTCCCCTCAAGACATTGTTTCAACTAGCTAGATATCAACTGCACATTGAGCAACCACCTCATATCTTAAAAAAAAATAAAATTCATATTATTTAGTTTTTAAATGATTATGTAATCGTAACATAATCATAAAGATGAGAATGCTTTGGTATTCAATAGTTTAAAGCCGATAAAAAGAAGAAAAATTATTTAACTAATTTATTTATTAAAAATAATATAAAAAATATTTCAAAATTGCAATACTATTGTCTTATTTTTAAAGAGTAACTTTTTCTAGTTTTTAATTTTACTTTTTAATATTTCTATGACTTCCACTTTTTATAGTATATATTTTCTTCGTGTCAGAGCTCTGTTATTATGCATATTTCACTACATGAAAATCATATACAAACGACGATCAAAGTCGTAGTTTATTCCTGGTCAAAAGTTAGTGTTATTAGCCAAAAGTCATTGTTATTGTGACTTTTATAGTAAGATAAGTGGCACCTATTAATGAACTCGTCTCAACTTGTTTGTGACTTGCGGCTATACGCGGTGGCTAATTCGTCTTTATGGTTGACACAAATATGAAAGACTAAATAAAAAAAAAAATAAGGCTAATAACGACAATTTTCCATTTCCAGTAAACCACACCGTGCAGGTCTCCATCGTCGCAAGCGGCTACACCTACAAACCACATGCGAAAATGGAGAAAACTAAATAAGATAAGATCTATATTAAAATTTATAAGACATAATATTTAAGATGATAATACTTATAAATTGTATATCCCTTAAAAGACATAATTTATAATAAGATCGAATTTGATCCCACAAAAATACATACATAAAAATATATGTCAAGAATATGAACTAATTTCCTTTTTATTTTCCATCTCAAACAAATCAACTCTTTAAATGGAGTATTGAGTTGTAATAGAACATATAAAAATAAGGATTTCATCTTTATTTAGATATACAAATAACATAATATACATCCATTATAAACACTAGACTCATTAAGACCTACATACAAAATCAACATGTTTATTTATTGGACTTGACCAAATAAATACATAAATATACAATAATCAAAATTAAATCCCCTAATAAAATTAGACTTATAAAGAAAATATATTAGATCATACATCTGATCAATATTTTAATAAAATAAAATAACCAATTAATAAATGACCAAATAATTTTTTTTAACAATATCACCACGTAGAGCCACTTGCAATCAACAACAATCAATAATAGAAAGAAAGGAGAAAAAAAGGGAACGAAGGATTCAAAAGGGGAAAAGTAGGCTACACTTGTTTAAAAAGATTTATACGTGATGGTTAAATAGTATCGACAAGAGTGATGACTTGGTTGTTGTTTACTCTCATTTTTTTTTTTATAAATTCAAAAGGGAGAAAAAGATTGGTTAAAAAGGCTAGGAAAAGAGCGAGACAAGATTTTTATAGTTTTGACACTCAAGTTATCAACAATAATTAGTCGCTTACCTATCTTAAAAAATTTCAAGCGACGACTTAATCGTCACTTACCTTTTAAAAAAATACCAATAATAGACTAATCGTCACTTAATTTAAAAAAAAAAAATCAAAACTTACCGGCGGTGACTAGGTAATTGCTTATAATTTTTTTTTAAAAGAAAATTATGTTTTCGCGTTGGTTTCACTAACAACTTAGTTTGGCTATGTGTGATGGCTTCAAGGTTGTCGTTATTGGTTCGTCACTATTCAGCAAATGTTGTACTCTTTGCTTCGCGATTCAATATATATCAACCATATTTATATTATACATATAAAGGTTCATTCTCTCTATCAATCAAGATACTTCTCATGGATATGTAATACTATGGAAAGAAAAAATAATTACAATCCTAAAAAGGAAAACATTTGAAATGATAACTTGAGCCTCTAGATAGGTCAAGTAAGTTCGCATTTGAGTTCTTTTGAGTCAACTTTGAATAATTTGCACAAAAGTTATCTTGTAAAGAGAGGAAAAAAACATTATTTTTGGAAGGAAAATACAAATATCGTATAATATGAAAGAGAAATTCAAAACTCTAGTCTCTGTGAGTTATTTAGTCTTTCCCACTTGCTTTTACCATTTAGTATGTGAGGGCATTGCATCTAGTTAGTTAAATTGTGGTATATGTGTAAGAAAAATTAACTAAAAAGATGTTAACTTGGAATTCTATTTCATTGGTTATGTCACTTGAGATTGTAATAAGAAGGTTGAGATCTGATTTTCTAATATGTCACATATTATCTTTCACTCAACACTTCTTAATTCATACCAAGTGTATTTTAAAAACTAAATAAATTGTATCAAATTTCTATAACCTTCGATCAAAACTCCCAAAAAAATGTAACTATAGGATATGATTTTTAGGATATAGCTTAAAATAAGGTCTGGATGGTTATCATTGGAAATGAAAAGTAGGTCAATTTGGACGATTAATGTACACGATTAAGCAAATGAATAAGTATTTTGGTGTTTTAACCTTATTGTACTTATAATATTATCAACACATGCAAATGGGTAAGCACACAAAATATGGATATAAAATACAATTTTTGACATTGTTATGTAAAGGTTGAAAGAATAATGCTTCAAAGTAATAGAAATTGAGTCGTAATTAAAATACAATAAAAGACAAACATTAGTGAAAGTGAATATGAAAAGAAAATAATGAAAAATTAAATGAAAGAGGTGACACTTTTAACAAAATACTCATGTGACAACTAAACAATAATAATAAATAAAGGAGATGAGATGTTAATTAACCAAAAAAATAAACTTTTAAACTAAGGTGACATGCGTCTTAATTTGTATATATTAATATAAGAGATAGATGAGAGATATGTTAACTGAATGCAGGCACAGCTAGAGGATGCGGATGGCAGAAAATAGGCGCCTTAATCAATCTGGGCTCTTATTATGTAGTTGGGATTCCATTAGCTGTCATATTTGCTTTTGTATTGTCTATTGGAGGGAAGGTAAAACAATTCTATCTATCATTTGTGATATTGCAGCATTATTGTCATTTTCAGAAATGCATGCTATAATAATAATTGTGCTGTGTAGGGGTTGTGGCTGGGGATAATATGTGCACTTGTTGTTCAAGTAATATGTCTACTCATCATAACCTTACGCACGGATTGGGAAGAGGAGGTCCACTTTTCCCTTTCTTTTTGGATTTTTCTTCCTTTTCAGTTTTGTGATGCCTTTTTCTCAAAATTTCTTTCTTATTATCATCAGGCAAAGAAGGCTACTGATCGAGTCTACCATTCAAGGATACCAGAGAATATACTTTCTTAAAGCTTCGCCACTGTTCTTTTTCTATCACTTCACTTATTAAATCTTTAACTTCATTTCTTTTTTGTTATCTCATTCTTCTTTCTACTCCACTCCATCCAAAATTAGTGTGCCTCTCAGTATTCAAAATACTTTTCCTTTAATTTTACACTTTGTTTAATATAAAAATGAGAAATTATTCTACTTATTATTGTAATATAAATTATTATTTTATATTTTATATTGAGATATGAAAGAAGATATCTTTGTTATGGGTTAAAAAAAAATAAGCATTCATAATAATATACTATTTTGGATGTTTTTTAATCATGAATAACTTATAAAGAATATTATATAATTTGTGTCATTTTAAAAGGATAAAGAAAAATTTTAATTTATTATGTCCTATAATTACTTCTATTTCAATATATATAATTTAATGTAATTGTTTCTTTTGATATATATATATATATATATATATATATAACACTATTTTATATAGAAAAAAATAAAAAAAATAGTATTGAAAAACTGGAAGTTAGCATTTTAAAAAATATTACAAGTTTTTTTAAAAAGTTATTTATCAAAATAGGTCTAATAAAATTTTTAGTTAATAAAAATTAAAAATTAACTAAAATAAGACGTGAAATATTATCAGCTAATGTTTAATTAAACGTTTAAAGAAATTAGTATCAAAATAAAAAAATAAAAAATATAAATTTATGATGTGGGTGGATGCTTATTTATTAATACTGGGATTTCGATCATAATACTAATTGTCATTAATATTTTATAAATTTGATAAAAAATTTAAATACTACAAAATAAAATAATAAAATTTTATATGAATATTTATTAAATTAAAAATTTTGTTATATTTTTAATTCAAAAAAGATACAAAAGTTTCTGTACAATCACAATGTATAAGAAAATTATTTGGGAATAACAAAATTTCCAAGAAATATTCCTGCAGATTTTCATACGAAAATTTTCGCAGGAAATACTTATACCAAAAATATACTTACGGATTTTCCTTTACAGTTTCCTGCATAATTTTCTATGGATTTTTCTACAAATTTTCTTATATATTTTTCTGTCGATTTTCCTGTGAAATATATTTACAAATAAATTTTTTGTCATTTTATAATTCGCAATAAAAAGTTATTCATTAAATTTTTTTTTTTGCAAATTTAAAATTATGGAAAATTTTACTGAAAACATATTTCCTACCAAATTTTAAATAAAATTCATAGGAAAATTTACAATGTAATTTGTGGCAACAAAAAAATTGCACTTGTTGCTACAAATGGCATTGTTGATGATTTAAAAACTGTTAGATATACCTGCCCGTCAGAAATGGATTTTGGCAGTTTTCAAGTCATTGTTGGTACTTTTGCTAGAATATGAATAATATTTACTGGGGTTTAAAACAATCCAAAACCTCGATTTTTAGTTTGATTAAAGTTAGCAAATTTTAACTGCCAAAGAATTTACTGCGATCAAGAAATTAAAGATAGTAAGAAATTCTTATCCAACCACTCAAGCAATTAAAGATTAAAAACAAACATTATAACCTTTTAATGCTAAAAGAAAAAATAACCTTAGTTTAGGAATGAACTTTGTTCAGGATTTACAACCAATTAATAATCGGTGTAGATATAATTATTATTAAATTATATATGATATGATATGACAAATAATTAATAAGATAGTATAAAAGTTAAATTTAATATAAATATATTTATTTTTGAACTCAACAAATTAAGAAAGAATCTTTAATTTTTTTTATCACATCAATCATCCTATCAATTATTATATGTACTGTCACATTATTATTATATGTTATATTAACAATCAACTAATAATAACAAATAATCATTTAATGACAGTATAAAATACAAAAAAAATTTAAAAATTAAATAACAAAATATATAAATAAAATATTTGAGTAACAAAATTCATAAAATCATAAAACATAGAAATAAAATATACAATTAAACCAAAAAAAATTATTAATGGATGTTTTATCTCAATTATCAAGTAGTCTCACCAAATATTCACATTTTTATGTAAAAATAAATCAAATAAAAAATAAAATCAATCAATTTTTTTAAATCAATACAAATTATAAGAACTAGGTAATCATGAGTTAGTCATTGCCTGAGATAATACGTAGTGAAAAGATCTCATTGTCTAGGTTAAAATGATTTTAACTTTTTTTTTTCATATTTATCACTATATTAATTGTCCACATCATGTCAGTTAAGAATTAAATGATAGTGACAAACAGTTAACTAATAGCAGTAAAAAATATATATAAATAAAATATTTGAGTGACGTAATTTAAAAAAAAAACTTAAAAAAAATAATGTTTTAAATAGATATTTTTAATTTAAAAATAAAAATATTTATTTTCATAATTATGTTGCTAATAAAAATGATTAAATGAATATTTAAATTTATTAATATTTTTTACAAAATTAATTAAATATAATCATTTGTGGTAGATGTAATGTAATTTAGTTTCTATTATTTTCTATGAATAATTAGACTCTGAATCGAATATCTTATTATAAAGATCAATTTTATCAAAAAATAATATATATATATATATATATATATATATATATATATATATATATAAAATGTTTTTTATGTGTTTGTTTCAAATTTAAATTGTGAATCTCTTATATAATATTTATAAATTATTTTATTGACAAATATTAATAAACAATTTTTAATTCTAAAACTAATTTTAACGGGATCATGACAAAGACTAGAATGTCTTTGATTACAAATGCAATCATTTGTATTTTTTAAAATAGTAATAATAAATTAAAAAATTATAGGAAATCACCTATTTAATCTTCAAATTCTAATGATTAATTAAATTAATTCTTAAAATATAATAAATTAATTTTTTAAATTATACATAATTAATTAATTTAATCTCTGAAATTATGATGAATGGTTAAATTATATATGAAATAAATTTAGTTCTTAAAATATAATAGATGGTCAAATTGATCCATAAAATTAAAAGAGGTTAATTGTAATTTTTATCTCATAATTTTTTAATTTTATAATTTTTTCCCTCAAATTTCTATGGATAGTTTGGTCTTAAATTTATATAAATTTATCAAATTTATCTTATTTCAAATTTTCATCACTATTAAAGTCATTATTTATTTTATATTTTATTTTAATTATACAGATTTATTTATTCAATTATAAAAAATATTTATAAATTATTATCTTTCACCATTTATTTGTAGAGTAGTTATTTAGAATAAAAATATTTAATAAATAAATTTATAAAATATTATATAATTTAACTAATAAATTATTTTATATGATTTAATAAATAAATTTATATAATTGATAAATTTGTATAATTAAAATAAAATATTTAAAAATATCATCTTAACTTTTAATATTTGTTATATAACATATATTGAGGAAAGTAAAGTTAAATTGACGAATGTAATAATTATATATATAATATATCTTTACATATAAACTAAACAGCGTTAAAAAAATATTTATGACAAAATTTGTTTAAAAATTAAAATTTTTAAGTTTTAAGGATTAATTTAACTTAATATTATAATTTTAGAGATTAAATTAATTAATAATTTATTATTTTAAAAATTATTTTTTTATTTTATTTATTAAAATATCAATTTAACCGTCTATTATAATTTAAAAAATCAAAAATTAATTAATTATGAACAATTTCAATAATTAATTTATTATTTTATTAATTTTAAAGACGAATTTGATTAAGGATTATAATTTCACATACTAAATTGGTGATTAAAAAAACTACTAAAAAATAATACTTAAATATTTGAAATCTAAAAAAATACAATTATTTCCATAATAAAAATTATAAAAAGATAAATGGAATATCTGTTAAAAAGGAAAAATATCTAACTAACTTTACAGTATAGACCAGAAAAACAAAATATTTTATTTAAAAATAAAAAATAACACTTATACGACATTATTCTTATTACTAAATCTCTTAAATAAAAATAAATATATTACATATTTAAATCCGTCCAGCGATGATTACTTTCCCAGTATCTTATTTTAGGAGACAAGGTGTCGAGGTGATTATTTTGTATATAATCATATGTAAGCTTATGCGGACTCAATACACAATTGAGAAGAGGTGCATGTTTGGTTTAGTTCATTCAACTTTATGTAAGTCATTGATCTTTGCTTAACTCGTTTAGAAAAAGGCATGGTATGTCGATCGAGTTGATGATCTAAATTCTTAGCTTCCATGTTTCAGCACTGTATTGTTGTTGAAAGTGAGAAAATCCGCGTGTGACTCTCAAAGTGTAAAGATGGAGACAGAAGGTGAAAATGCATCGCTACGATCTCCCTTGATTCAAATCTCAGGGCAAGATGAAGGCATACTTGATAATGATATAACGCAAAACAATAAAAGGGTAGTAGAAAGAAGTGAAATTTTTGAAGAAATCAAAAAGCAGTTATGGCTGGCTGTGCCTCTCATATCTGCGGGTCTTCTAAACAACTGCATTCAGACTATATCTGTAATGTTTGTGGGCCACCTCGGAGAGTTGCCTCTCTCTGGTGCTTCAATGGCTACGTCATTTGCTTCTGTCACCGGTATGAGCTTATTGGTAAGTTGTGTTTTCCTTATCTCCCCTTTTACTTTGAACAACTTCGATTCTTCGTTTTGTCATAATTGTTGGTGGTTGTGGTTTAGTTTTTAATATGCTGAATGAAATTGAGGGCCTATTCTAGTTTTCTATTTTCAGTCATAATATGTCACGGGAAGTCAAGACAACTAGTTCAAAATAAATGTTTATAGTTTCCAATTGTAAAGTAAATGGTTTACGTTACAAACTTGTTTTCAAGGCATTAGTTGATAAGGATACATTAAGCAAGCGAAGAATAGTCTAGTCTAGTGCTCTAAGCTATTCTTGGTTTTGTATTATGACAGATAGGAATGGCAAGTGCGTTGGACACCTTGTGTGGGCAGTCATATGGAGCAAAGCAGCACCGAATGTTAGGCATACACATGCAGAGGGCAATGCTCGTTCTTATGATTGTAAGCATACCCTTAGCAATTATTTTGGTAAACACAAGATCCATTCTCATCTTCCTTGGCCAAGATCCTCAAATCTCCGCTGAAGCTGGACAATATGCTCAGTTATTGGTTCCGAGCCTTTTTGCCTATGGTCTTATTCAATGCCTAAACAAATTCTTACAAACCCAAAATATTGTATTTCCAATGGTATTCAGTTCTGGAGTTACTACGTTGCTACATCTTTTTCTGTGTTGGGTTATGGTATTCAAATTTGGAATGGGAAGCAGAGGAGCTGCCATAGCAAATTCTATATCTTATTGGGTGATTGTTTTGATACTAACAATCTATGTCAAGTTTTCTCCTTCGTGTTCAAAATCTTGGACAGGCTTTTCAAAAGAGGCGCTTCGTAACATTCCCTCTTTTTTGAGTCTTTCCATTCCTTCAGCCATTATGGTTTGGTAATTCCATCCTCCAATATTTTAATTACCTATTATGAGTCTATGAGTGAATAGTGAATACTCGTGTTGCTTTTCTCATTTTCAAATATTGTTTACAATTTGTCTCACTCTGGTGAAAACAGCCTGGAAACGTGGTCGTTTGAAATGATGGTTCTACTAGCCGGGCTTCTACCAAATCCGTTGTTGGAAACATCAGTGCTTTCTATCTGGTTAGTAAGATACGTTTAACCATTCTTACCTATACAAACTTGTGACTTTTCTATTATTTTCACCAATCCAATGTCCATATTCTCAGTTTGAATACCGCAACAACTATTTGGATGATCACCTTTGGTTTGGGTGCAGCCATCAGGTAAATAGAATTGTGTGGCAACCTCACCATTTAACTTAAGTACACTAGCATACATAGTTGCAGTAATGATTACGTGATTTTATGCAGCACTCGTATATCAAATGAACTTGGAGCTGGTCATCCTCAGACTGCACGTTTAGCAGTGTGTGTTGTCTCAGTAATGGCCATTATTGAGGGCTGCTTAGTTGGAATTTTCATGATACTAATACGCCATATTTGGGGCTATACGTATAGTCAAGAAGTAGAAGTGGTGGAATATGTAGCAATCATGTGTCCATTTATTGCAGTATCCAACTTGGTGGATGCACTCCAGAGTGTACTTTCAGGTTTTTATTAGTATTTATTTGTGTTAAGTAGGGGCTATAACTGAAAAGAAGGCATATTAGTTACGTTATATTAAGTGAATGCAGGCACAGCAAGAGGATGCGGTTGGCAGAAAATATGCGTCTTCATCAATCTGGGAGCTTATTATGTGGTTGGGATTCCATCAGCATACATATTTGCTTTTGAATTGTCTATTGGAGGGAAGGTAGAACAAGTCCTATCCTTTGTGCTCGTCATTTTGAGTTATGCATGCTATAACGCTTGTCTTCTTGTGTAGGGGTTGTGGCTGGGGATAATATGTGCACTTGTTGTTCAAGTAATATGTCTACTCATCATAACCTTACGCACTGATTGGAAGGAAGAGGTGCACTTTTAATTTCCCTTTGTGAATTGTGATGCCCCCACTCATTTCTTTTTCTCAAATTTTCTGTTTTTTTATCAGGCAAACAAGGCTAGAGAGAGAGTTTTTGATTCTATAATGCCAGAGACTATAGTTTCCTAGTGTCTTTACTGCGCTACACCACGTCTTTTGTTGGCCATGATTCTTTTTGGGAGATACTATCTTGTATCCAGTTAATGTTACTTGAAATATCTAATTAGGTTTTACTTTCCTCACTCGTTACATATTTTCAATTAGACCCTTTTCTTTTGTCAGTTCATAATTAGAAAAAAGCAAATTAATTATTTTAAGTTATCGTTTTGTCTTTTACTTTTATTTGTATATATTTGACATTTTTAATCATTTATTTTTTATTTTATTCTTTTATATCTTTATTTTTATATTTTTAATTTAATAATTTTATAAAAATAACAATAATTAAAAATAATCTTATATCACAATTTAAATTATTTTTCTAAATTTAAATATAATTTATATATTTAAAAATATTTATTTTATACAACTAAATTAAAATATATAATAAATAATTTTTTAAGAGAAAAGAACAAATGCGACCAATATACCTCTAAAAGAATTTATAATACAAAATGATAATATCTTAAACTTTAATAAAATCTGAAACAATAATAAGTTATTTTTTAATCAATTAATTAAATTATTTAATTTAATTGATTGAACGATAAAAAATAATAAAATTACTATATATATTTATATATTCTCAAGATATTTTATATTTACGATTTAATTAAAAGTGACATTGATACTATTTAATATTTTTAATATATAGATTATATTTTAATTAAAATTTATGAAAAATATATTTTGAACATGTATATATAAAAAATGAAGAGATTATTTTTAAATATAATTAAGATTTAATCAGTCACACTTTTTTAGGAGTCAAATTAGGCAATATAAATTTTTTGAATGTATTATATTATTTTTTATAAAATAAAAAATATAATAAAGTAAACAAGGTTAGAATTTAAAATTCTATATATACTATCTGGTAGGGATCTATTTATTCTCAAATCTTCATCTTAATTTGTTTTATATTTAATCATTAAATTAAAAAAAATGAAAGGTAAAGATGAAAAGTAAGTGAATTATTTTTCATTCTAGGTCAACAACTTCATATCCTAATGGTTCAAACATGCTATATTATTGGTTTAAAATTACTTTCCTAATTTAAGTCCTCAAATTTTGGAAAAATAATTGAAATTATTTCTTCGCCCTAATTTTGATTACATTTTACACGTGGTTAGCAGGTCCTACATGATATCCATGTCAGTCACATGCCTATGGCACTAGATACCAATTCTACTTATTTTCAAAAATTTGAGATTAAAAAGTTTTTAAAAAATAAAAAATATAAGGATTAAGATTACATTTTATAAATTTTTAAAAATAAAAAATATATTTTACTTAATTATTTCATTATTATTATTATAATAATTAATGTACTTTTTAATAATTATAAAAATAGCAATGTGAATGGAAAGGGACAACTCCCATGAGACAAAAAGGATGAGCAAAAATATATTTAATTCTAAAGACTAAAAGTGATTTTCATACAAATTTAACAAAAAAATATATATATTTAGTTATATATCTTATTATATTAAAAATTAGTTAAAAATTAAAAATTATTTTTGTTTGACAATTATATTTTTTAACTAATATTTAAAGTTAAATTATTGCTTGCACATAAAGTCGTAATTGGGTAGATAGAAGAGTACATCCTGGTATTAAAAAAACTTAATGACAAAAACATTTAAACTAGCTTGGCGGATGAATACTTCCTAATATAAAAAAAAAAGTGAAAAAAACATTTAATCCTTTGTAAGAAGGAATATAGATATTCAAGTATGTATAAATATATATATATATATATATATATATATATATTATTTGAATAAAATTAAAACAAGAAATACATGTATTTTAACATACACTCATTTGTCTTGAGGCAATTAGATCTTTGAAATAAAATAAAAAGTTAATTTTCAAATTATTAATGATAGGTTATTTTAATCTTTATCAATAAGAATTAAAAATACTTGTTGTTTGATAACATCTACAGCTAAAGTAATTGTTATTTCCCAATTTCAGTAATCGAAATAACATTTTATAATTTCAAAAATAAAAATATTCAATGTGTATAACTTTAAGGATTAATTTAATATATAATTAATAATATATTTTTTATTAAATTATAATAATTATGTGTAATTTTACACAATTAATTAATCTATTTTTTGTTAATATTAAAATGGTCAAATTGTCAGTACATGAAGTCATTAACTAGTCGCATCTATTTGCCAGTCACTCTGCCTTATTTCTTACTGTGCCTGACTTCACTTCTTGAGAACAGCCCTGGTAGTTCTATGCATATTAGTTTGGATTGATTTTTTTTTAGTAAAAGTAAATTGTTTGATTTAAAAATAAAAATAATGTGATTTAAATTAGATTAGACAATGTTATAGTTTTCATTGATACATCTTTATTAATATTTTAATTTATTATTATCTTAAATATTAAATATTATTTTTAAAATAAGTGAATTATTTTAAATTTAAAAATATTAATAAATTATTTAAAAATAATAAAAATAAAAATAAAAAACATATTAACTAATCGAATTATTATAATAAAACAATTTTTTAAAATAAATAAAAATATATATTCATAATAAAAATTAAGAAGAAGAAAACATATCTAATTATATTACATTAGTGCACATAAAAAAGGTATAGTAAAAATATTGATAAAATATAAAAAAAATATAAAAAGTATATAAAATTTATATTTAAATCACATGATGATGTACATGTATTAAAAAACACATGTTTGATTTGGTTTCGATTTAATAAATTTAATCTTATATTCAATTTAATTTGATTGGTTGAATAAAAATAATAATATTTATTTATAAAAAAATCAGCTTTTTACTTTATTTGTTTAGATCAATTTATAATTTTATTTTGAATTGGATTAATGACCCCTGTAACTCACATGGAAAGTTGTTTCTGGATTTTGTGACTTTCATTCACCCTTCTCTTCTGTTCAAGGTAAAAAAAGGTCCTGTATATATTTTTGTTCAGTAGCAGCATATTTTTATTTCTATTTCTATTTATATTCTTTGCACACTCTTTATTCGTCAAAACGATGACAAATTCTCCTTGTTCATCAATATTAAACCTTGTA
Source organism: Mucuna pruriens (assembly GCA_025330945.1). Lineage (NCBI taxonomy): Eukaryota > Viridiplantae > Streptophyta > Magnoliopsida > Fabales > Fabaceae > Mucuna > Mucuna pruriens. Next base: position 902,227 of record JAENHJ010000179.1, on the reverse strand, counting down.
ATCTTAGCTCAATTTGTTTCCGTCTAGAAACGGAGAAATTATTGAACAGATTATATATTTTTGACAAGTGTTATTAATTTTTTTATTAATTAAAAATTATATATATATATATCGATTTAATCAATAAAATAATATAGCAAATTTTTTATATGTTTAATATAATTGAATCGCAGGATTTTTTGAGATTTCATAGTATCGGTTTATTTGAAATTTTTATATCATATAATAGAATATGTATTGTTATAAAATAAGCAATTTTTTATCCATATATAATTAGAGAATGCTATTTTATAATATTATAAGGTTTTAATTAATTTTTTTTAATTAATTTTTATAATATAGGATTGGAAAAAATAACTTTTTTTCTGTATTTGTATGAATTGATATTATTATATTTAAATTTCTTTTCCATACTTTCTATAAAAAAAATACCAAATTGAATTCCAAATTGACGAATTAGTGTGAACTTATCCGAACGATTATGTATCAGAAATGTGGGTGAATCTTCGAAATCTTTTTGATAATCTATATATATATAATATAATATAATATATAATATAGAAATTAGTTAGGAGTATATAAATAAAATAGTATACACCATAGATCCGTTTGTTGAAAGATCTTTTCGAATGCTGGCGGGTCTTCGACATCCTTTTGGATGAACTATGTTGTGTTTTATATATATATAAAAATATATAAATACGTAGAAATTAATTAGCACTATATAAATAGAATACTATCTAATAATTTAAAAAAAAAAAAGTCGCAATCTGTGACAATTCTGTAATATTATTTTTTTCAATATTTAATATAGTTATGAAGTAAAATTCAAATTCAAGATTGCAGATTAAATTGAGATAATTTCATGCAAAGTGATATCAGGCTCGGTAGTATTGCAAATACAAATGTTAACAAAAAAAAATAATTGAAAAACTTTACAATCAAATAATTTTTCAGGGTAGGTTGGTTACTGACTGTACACACACTGCCACATAGGATGGAGTTAAATAATCCCATATTTTAATGGGGTAGGGTAGACAAAGCCTTAAAAAAAAGGGAAAGATCAAGTCAAGTCAACTATATTATTGAAATCCCATAATTAATCTTATAAATGAAAGCATTTTGTTTCAGTGGATTGCATAACAAACCTTCCTTTGGAGCAGATGAGACAACTGTCATTCTGCTGAGTATGATTGAGAAGACAAGTTTGTGGAGGATTCTGACGAGTGGCGAGAAGGAAAAGGCCCAAGAGAGATTCAGAACCGTTATTGAGTTCCATATTCGCGATTAACTCCAGGTCAAAGTCCTGAATCAACACCCTCATTAACATATTTTATTCCCTAAAACTGTATCTCCATTCTCTGTATTCTAAGCAATATAGTATTTAGTTTCATTATTAGTCTAAAATCATATTCAATTATAGTACTTTTAGATAAACATTCATGTATTTGATTTCACAAACGTTCACCTAAACACATTCACACAGCCAAAACTAACGCAGCTAGCTCCCAAGTACTTCTTCACTATGATACTCTAACAATCTTAGCTAAATTTGATTTTGAATTAATTTTGATAAAATTGTTTTGAATTAGTGAAGTATGATAAAGGTGTGTTTAAATTATGATTTTTTTTTTTTAAAAAGTAAGATAATGATCACGACAGTAAAATTCGAATCTAGGAATTTGTACGTTTTCACCACTAAACTGATCCCCAGATGTTGTGTCTAAATTAATTTGATCCATATATTTAACTTATAATATGTTTTTTATTGAAAAATAAATGAATTTTGTTTCCTTTTCTTCCCGGTGTCATTAATTACCTAGATACATGGTTACTTCTTTGGTCTATTGTTGTGTTTAATGGATTCTAAACATTTATTACATCACACGACATGTGATAAACTTCTCTTGGGATCATTTGTGAAACTTCGGAGATCATATAACAAGAGGGCTTCACCATGGTGCATACTATTAGTGAATATGATTCCCCAGCAATTTGAAAAGAAACTGCATATTTGCTTAGTTCTAGATCCCATGTTTGTGTATCTTAGTTTTCATTCACGGTGAAAGAGAATGGCCAAAGAAGATCAGGAATTTGCCATAGGAATCGACCTTGGTACAACCTACTCGTGCGTTGCAGTGTGGCTGGAGCAACACAGTAGAGTAGAAATAATACACAACCAACAAGGAAATAGAACCACACCTTCTTTTGTTGCTTTCACAGAAAATCAGAGGTTGATTGGTGATGCTGCTAAAAATCAGGCTGCCACCAACCCAGAAAACACTATCTTTGGTATATATATATATATATATTTTTTATTTTCTACTCTCGACAGTTAGTGTCTTCTTTTTTGTGATTTTTCTGTAGACTGACTCTATGAACGACAAGACTTGTTGTAACTTTTGCAGATGCTAAGAGGTTAATTGGTAGGGAATACAAAGATCCCATGATTCAACAAGATAAAATGTTGTGGCCATTCAAGGTCGTTGCTGGTGTTAATGACAAACCCATGATTGTGGTTAAGCACAAGGGTCAGGAGAAGCACCTTTGTGCTGAGGAAGTATCATCAATGGTCCTTGTGAAGATGCGAGAGATAGCAGAGGCATATTTGGAATCTCCTGTGAAAAACGCTGTTGTTACAGTTCCTGCTTATTTCAATGACTCTCAGAGAAAAGCTACCAAAGATGCCGGTGTCATTGCTGGCTTCAATGTTATGCGAATAACCAATGAACCTACTGCTGCAGCTATTGCATATGGCCTTGACAAGAGGAGAGATTGTGTTGAAGAGCGAAACATTTTCATCTTTGACCTTGGTGGGGGTACTTTTGACGTGTCTCTCCTTACGATTAGGGATAATGTCTTTCAAGTTAAGGCAAGGCCACAGCAGGAAACACTCACCTTGGAGGAGAGGACTTCGACAACAGAATGGTGAACTACTTTGTAGAAGAGTTCAAAAGGAAGAACAAAATGGACATTAGTGGGAAGTCAAGACCCCTAAGAAGGTTGAGAAGTGCGTGCCAAAGGGCAAAAATGACACTCTCTTATGATGTTACCACCGACATTGAGTTAGATGCTTTATTTGAGGGCATTGACTTCTGCTCTTCAATTACTCGGGCAAAGTTTGAAGAAATCAATATAGATCTCTTTGAAGAGTGTATGAAGACAGTAGAGAGGTGTCTTACAGATGCTAACATAGACAAGAGCAGAGTGCATGATGTTGTCCTTGTTGGTGGATCTTCTAGGATTCCCAAAGTACAAGAGCTATTGCAGAAGTTGTTTGAGGGGAAGGATCTGTGCAAGAGCATCAACCCTGATGAGGCTGTTGCTTACGGTGCAGCTGTGCAGGCTGCTTTGTTGAATAAAGGCATTAAGAATGTTCCAAACTTGGTGCTGCGGGATGTTACACCCTTGTCACTTGGTACATCGGTCAAGGATGATCTCATGAGTGTGGTCATTCCTAGAAATACCACCATTCCTATAAAGAGGACAAAAGTATACAAAACACTTGAAGATAACCAATCCTCTGTCCTGATTGATGTGTACGAGGGTGAAAGGACAAAAGCCAGCGATAATAATTTGCTGGGTTTGTTTACCCTTTCTGGCTTTCCTCTCGCTCCTCGTGGTCATCCTCTTGATGTGTGCTTTGCCATAGATGAAAATGGTATCTTATACGTTTCAGCTGAGGAAAAAACCACTGGCAATAAGAATGAGATGATCATAACCAATGACAAAGAGAGACTGTCCTCCGAAGAAATTAAAAGAATGATTCAAGAAGCTGAGAATTACCAGACCGAAGATAGGAAGGTCCTTCGGAATGCCAATGCAAGGAATGCTTTAGATAATTACGTTCATAAGTTGAGGAATGCTTTAAAGAAGGATGATATCAGCTCGCAGAAAAGGAAGATGATTGATTCTGCAATTACTAAGGCCACAAATTTGCTTAAAGATAATAACCCGCGGGATGAAATACAAGTGTTGGAAGAGTATCTGGAAGAGCTTGTGAGCCTCTTTGAACGCGTACATCATTAGCAACTTTGGTGTCATTTTGTTTGCAATAAATAATGTTCCAAGTTTAATACATTTGTCATTAACATGTTTAAATTGTTACCGTGTTTCACTTTGGCAGCCATCATACGTGCTGATTTATCCTTGGACTAGTTCCCTGCCTTTGCTTCAATCTGTCATTTTATTTGTTAGTTTATTTCATATCAATTCTATTTGTCCATTGGAATCCATTTTGAAAGTAAGTCAAGAATAAAAATATAATAATAATAACGTGTAAATAAATAAAAGAATCCAAGAATTTACAACAAATAAGACAAAGATACATAGCTACAATAAATAAAAGAATTATAAAACACAAATAAAAGTAGAATGATGACCCTTCCTGTCCAAGTTTTATAATGTTTTTTAATAAATAAATATTGATAGCCACTTTACTTATTTTTAAAATTTATTATTTTAAATTTTTCCTGTACATCCGCAATTTCAATTGTCACAATATTCATCTAAAAAAGGCTACCAAGATGCTTAATATAAAGATACAACATTGATGCTTAGTGCATTGTATTTATTTTGAAAAATCACAATTTCATATGGATAAAAAAATAAAAGAAAAATAGATTATACATTAACAATATAAAATAATTTTATATTGTCATTCAATCATAAATTATAATACATGTTATAATACATGCTAAATTTATTGATTTTTATAATAATTATTTTAATTTATTATTTAATAACAATATAAAACTATTTTATATTATCCATAAGTAATTATTAAACTAAAAAAACATGATTATATTCACATTAAATTATTGTATTTCATAAAATAAAATTCATATTGTTTCAAACTAATTAAAATAAAAAATTAATCATTCTTATATTATTATAGATAAGGCATGAACACATAAATATAAAAAATATAAGATGAGAGTTGATGGATGAAGTTACTCTAAAAATAATTCTAAATGAATTACTATAGTATATATCTATTTACCACGTAAAAAAATTAGAAAACTTCTCGTGTAAATTTCTTACGCTAATAATAGATGAAAATTAAACTTTTTACGTATATATTGTATTAACCATTTTTATCTTAATAGTTCATTATTTCCTTCTTTTTCTTTAAGTAAACTCTTAGTGTGTGTTTGAATAACAAGTTCCACAACTTTTAAAGCATCATAACGAAAAAATGTTTTTAGTTAGATTAGGTTGATTGAAAATTTAAATACGTTGATACAAAACATATCTTTATTACCTATTTTGGAATGGAGGAAAAGAAAAAAAAGTGAGGAGTAAGAGAAAATTTTGAAATTTGAATTTAAAAGAAAGTGAAAAAAATAAAGAATTTGAATTTTTATTTCTCAAAGTCAACTTTTCTCTTTCACTTTCTCTCTCATATTCATTTATGTGTAAAGCTAAAACTATATATATATATATATTATTAATTATTAAAATAAAAAAGAAATTGAATACAATATAAAAATAATCTTACAGACGAATAAAAAATATTCAAATTTTGTATCTTGATAAAAAAAAAGAGTATACTTTGGTTTTTTTATCTAAAAGAAAGAAAAATAAAACAAAGAAAGAAAACAATAAAAGAAAATGGCTAAAAATAGAAATTTATAAAATATATCATCCTCTGTAATTTCCTATACATAGAAAATAGAAATAATATTTTTTTTTTTATTTCACAAACTAGATTTTTTTAATGAAATGAGAGAAATATGTCTAAGGATCCACAAGATTTCGAATATAAGACTTTCTCGCATACTACTCAAAACAAGTTTTAATAAAACTAAATTTTCATATATGATACATAGAACATGTGTTATATATATATATATATATATATATATATTATCGCACATTCTTTGTTATTTTTATTTTATTATCTGACTAACTTATTAGTATAATACTTTTAAATCTTTTTACAATATTTTGATTATAATTGTTAATTAAAAATTATAGATAAAAATAATTACTATAATATTTGATTATCACACACATACCCTATACTCATTATTACTTTAATAGATAGAGTAAATTATAATTGTTAATTAAAAATCAACAATTAGAATTAAACTAAAATACATAAATATATGTAATAAATTATAAAAATATTAAATCTTAACAATTATTTTAAATTAATTATTAAAATTTATACTCTTTATTATTCACTTTAGATAAATAGTCCTCATTTATTTTAACATTAGAAAAATTAATTTAAACTAAAATGAGTGTATAATGTTAAAAACTTAATTGTCAATATTAACCAAACCCAACGTAAAAATTCAAACAAGTTTTTAATCACTCAAAATCATTTGAGATAAAATAAAAAATTAAAACTCTTTCGCTAACTTGATTGAATTTTTTTTAGCATATGAAAATAACTGATTGAATTTTTTTAGCATAATTTTAAATAAAAATATTCAAGCTTAGTAGGTATTTTTTGAGAAAATTAAGTAGTTCACAAATTAGTTGATTTTTTTATAAAGAAAAACAGAAGTCATGCTCGAAGTGTTTGGTTAGAAAAAAAATATTAAAAAAAAACTATTAATATAAAAATTCTGTTTTAAATGTTACACTCTGTTCTTATCTTAAATAAACATATTTTTTGAAAAATTATATTTTAAAAGATAAAACAAACAAGGATATAAAAATAAGGAACTTTCCTCGAGGTAACAAAATTAATTCGACTTATGTTGGGCTAGAAAAAATTATGTCCTTAATAATATTAAAACAATTTGTCTCGAACACAACAAAAACAAGCTAGACCCATAAATAAGAAGACTAAAAGTGATAGGTCTGTTTGACTTTTTTTTAATTACATATATATTTAAAAAAAAAAAAAAGTAAAATGACTTGACCTGGTAGGTTATCATGCCAAAGTAAATCATGAAAAAAGTAATCTATACAAATTTTGGGTTGAGTTGGACCAACCCATTTTTTCATTTGATTTGTTAGATCAATCCAAACAAATCGTTTTCTTTCTAAATATATTAAATATATTTTATGCTTAAATAATAAAATATTAAAAAAATATTATAAATAAATTTTAAAATAGTATACTTGTAATAGGTGGAGTTAATAAATAAATATATCATAAAAATACAACAAAAGATATGTGATAAAAAAATAGATATGTTAACAACATTTTTTTTCTAAATTTTTTTTTGTTATTGGTTAAAATTTAATAAAAAATTACAAATTTTAAATTTTACTTCTAAATAGGAAGTGTTAAAAATAAAAGTTTTAGAAAGGGTGTTATTAACATTCCTCAGATAATATATTGGACATAAATTAACTAGCAATGTTATTTATAATAAATTGTACTTAAAAAAAAAGAGAGAAACAAATAAAAAAAGGAAATGTATAGTATAATTAATAATTAATGATCTGGTGGACAAAGATATACATATAAAATAATACTGTAGAAATTATTGTATGTGTATTATGTCTCTATGTTAAAGATGATAATAACTATTTTAATAATAAAATTAAAAATAAAATAATTTGTCTAAATTATACTAATTATTTAAGATCAATTTGTTTAATCTATTTCTTACTTGATAAAAAAATGTGGTTTTTTCTTTCTCTATTTTCTTTGGAGGAAGCTGTTAAACAATTAGTTAATTGGTTTTTCCACGTTGCAATAAAGCACATAACTTGTCTTGACTGGTGGGCAAATATCACGTGGCTTATCACTGTATTCGGAGTCAATGATTGCAGTTGCAGGGGTATTTTAGGGTTATAATCTTTGTCTCTTTTTTATCCTCTCAACAGAGAGGTATATGGCTTTTCTGTTTTAATTTCTTTACTGTATCATTGATGGTATAGGAGTATTAAATTGACCACATCTTATACTTAATTTAAGCATTTATATTTTTTAATGAAATCTTTAGCTTGTCAATTACAGTGTGTTAGGAATGATGGAGACACGCCCATATGTTGCAGCCTCTAATCATTTTCATGTTTGTACTTCTACACAGAGGAGTTGAACCTGAGGAAAATGACAGAACCTGAGAGACAAGGTTAAGCAATAACTCTGCTCTGCCATAGAAGGCATCGATAAAGGAGTTGGAGCTCATCGAGATGAATTGAACATCTCATCCAATTCGTGTACAACCATTATACAATTTTTTGGGAGAAAGTTGTATTTTAAAAAAAAAAAGGTCTACCTCGAAAGTAAGTCGGCTTTTTCTTTTGGAGGGAATAGCATTATTATAATAATTATATGAAAATAGCATTTGCAGTGTAAAGATGGAGAGAAAAGTAGAAAATGCATCTCTACGGTCTCCCTTGATTGAAATCTCAGAGCAAGATGGAGTGGAAGTTGACAATGATAAAGAGCAAAACAAGACAAGGGTGGGAGAAAGAAGAGAAATTCTTGAAGAAGTCAAGAAGCAGTTATGGCTGGCTGGGCCCCTCATATCTGTCGGTCTGCTGAACTTTTGCATTCAGATAATATCTGTAATGTTTGTGGGCCACCTAGGCCAGTTGCCTCTCTCTGGTGCTTCAATGGCTACTTCATTTGCTTCTGTGTCTGCTATTTGCATATTGGTCAGTTTGTCTTTTCCTTTTCTAGTTTTAGTGTAGTGTAGTGTAGTGTGCTCTAACCTATTCTCGGTTTTTGATTAGGATAGCTGGGAATGTCATGTGCCTTGGATACCTTATGTGGCCAGTCATATGGAGCAAAGCAGTACCGCATGTTAGGCATACACACGCAGAGGGCCATGCTCGTTCTTATCATTGTCACCATACCCTTAGCAATTATTTTGGTAAACACAAGATCCATTCTCATCTTCCTTGGCCAAGATCCTCAAATCTCTGCAGAAGCAGGAACATATGCTCAATTATTGGTTCCAAGCCTTTTTGCCTATGCTCTCATTCAGTGCCTAAACAGATTCTTACAAACCCAAAATATTGTTTTTCCAATGGTATTCAGCTCTGGAGCTACTACGTTACTACATATTTTTGTATGTTGGGTTATGGTATTCAAATTTGGACTAGGAAGTAGGGGAGCTGCCATAGCAAATTCTATATCTTATTGGGTCAATGTTTTGCTGCTGACACTCTATGTCAAGTTTTCTCCTTCCTGTGCACAAACTTGGACGGGCTTTTCAAAAGAGGCACTGCGCAACATTCCCTCTTTTCTAAGGCTTGCCATTCCTTCTGCTATTATGGTTTGGTAATTCCATTCTCTAACATTTACTCTTCTGTTGCTTTTCTCAACATTACACTTTCAAAGCAGTTTGACATCCTAAAAATGTTCACAATTTATGTCTCCCGTGATGCTGAACAGCATGGAAATGTGGTTATATGAAATGTTGGTTCTCCTATCCGGTCGAATACCAAATCCAAAGTTGGAAACATCAGTGCTTTCTATCTGGTTAGTTTCCTATATGAGATATTTTTCACAATTCTTATATTAGCTAGGAGGTCCTACACGTGCTTTGACATTTTTTTATTATTTTCACCACCCTATTATTCTTCTCAGCTTGAATACAGCATCAACTGTTTGGATGATCCATTCTGGTTTCGGTGAAGCTGTAAGGTAAATAGTGCTTATCTAGTTTTATGATTTTATGGCAACCTCGCCATTTAACTTGAGTACACGTCCGTCAAATGTTCTGTTCTCTTCCTAATATGGCTGCTAATATCTTTCCCTTAATTACGTATAGATATATAGTTCTCGTAATGCTTGCTTTATTATTTGCAGCATTCGTGTGTCAAATGAACTTGGAGCTGGCCATCCTTGTGCTGCACGTTTAGCTGCGTGTGTTGTCTTAGTAATGGCCATTATTGAGGGCACCTTTGTTGGAATGGTGATCATACTAATGCGCAATATTTGGGGCTATGCATATAGTAACGAAGTAGAAGTGGTCGATTATGTAGCAATCATGTTGCCACTTCTTGCAGTATCCAACTTCATGGATGGGATTCAATGTGTACTTTCAGGTTTTTCTTCTTTCTTATGTTTTTATTTTCTTATCTACATCAGGGCAATAATTTCAAAGCATCAATAAGGGCAAATCTCGGTATCATAGCTACATTACAACCCCTTTGTTACGTACATCTCAGAGTCAGTAATAGTGCAGAATGCTAAAGAAAAAAATAATATTGTAACATGTGGTTTGCCAAGCATGCAGCATAAGGTTCAGTCCTGTCCTTATTTAGTTTGTGCACCACCCTTCTATGGATATTGGCAGTAGCTTATTCTAAAATTTCATCTAATGGTGCTAGCCATAATCAATACAAGAAACCCTTGAACAAATATGTTAAAAATATGGTTTTGTAACTATAATTAATTTATTTCTTTTTATTTCAGTTTATTAGATAAACATCTTAGTCAATAAGTAGTTCTTAGACTTAGGAGCAAGTCAGTTCTGTTTTCCTGAAATCTAGTTTACGTAACTTCCTTTATGTTTTTTCTGAATTATTTATTATATTGTTATGGTTGAATGAGATAACTCATTCTTTTCTTCTTATCACACTATCAATGTATTATTCTCTTTACTTCTCTATTTATTCATATTTTTGCTATAAAATCAACAAAATCAAGCAGTGTATTAGAGCATGTGCGTGTCTCTCTCTGTGTGTTTGTGTATTTGTATGTACATTGAAAGTATTAAAATCATTTGTTTGAAATACTATAATTGAATCTTAAAATTAAATAAATGTCCGACTTTTTTAAGTGGTCATATGTTACTATAGTTTTCACATTCTTAAAATAATATTTTTTACTAGATTTGTCCTTTATGTATGTATATACATGAATCCATAATTTTCTTTTTATCCACGATGCATTAAATGCGTGGATGTGATGTAGGCTTGTAGCCATTTTTCCATGGGACTTGCATTCTATTCCTTTATATCACATAAAAGCATGATCCATATAAATTATTTTAAACTTAGTTGATGGATGAGGGAAACAAAAAAGGAAATTTTGCAGCTGGCGAGTGCTGTATGTTATCTCAATTAGTTAACTCAATGCAGGCATAGCTAGAGGATGTGGTTGGCAGAAAATTTGTGCCGTTATCAATCTAGGCTCTTGTTATGTACTTGGGATTCCTTCAGCCATCATATTTGCTTTTGTATTGCACTTTGGAGGGAAGGTAAAAGAAGTTATCCTTTGTGGCATAGCAGCTTTCTCTTCTTTTCATTTTCAAAAAAATTAAAATTATTTGATTTGTTTTTACCAGCTAATATACTTGTGTAGGGGCTCTGGTTGGGGATCATATGTCAACTTGCTGTTCAAGTATTATCTCTATTGATCATCACCTTCCGTACTGATTGGGAGGAAGAGGTGCACTTTTGCCTTTTTGTTTTATCTTCCTTTCATTTTGTAATACTGGTTTGCTGATGTTCCCATATCTTTTTCTGAAATTTTGTTTCTTGTTCAGGCAAAGAAGGCTACAGAAACAGTCTCTGAGTCAATAAAACCAGAGAATATAGTCTCGTAATTTGTAACCGCTACTGACTACATGTTCAGAGCAAATATTTAGACGAAAGACGGCAAGTTTTGTTACCACTCATTCCTTTGGTTGAAACTTGCCATAAAAGTCAAAGTACTGTTTTAATCCAATCTCGATCGTTAAGTTGGGGGACCAATATAGACAATGCAGTTGGTTACCATTTCTGTTTTTGACGTGTTGGTGTTTGGTGTATTATCTTACTTTGAGTTTATTTGTACTGTACTTGTCATGTAATTATAAAGGAATGTAGATACTATACTACTATGAACTTTTGGGAGTTTCTATATTATACTCGGAATGAGTTATTAAGCATTTTCTTGAATGCTAATTTCATATTCAATGTTTACAAATTTAGTAAAGTAGACCCAGCAAGGATAACATAGAAAGAACAAAAAACTTTGCATTTCATTTGAACAATTTGTTTATTTTGTGAAGTACAAATAATGAATCCACCACAGTAATAAGAAATTGGATAGTTAAACAAGAAATATTTGTTGGCACAATTGCAGGTTATTTCCTCACTTTTTTCCAGATTAATAAAATTTGATCTAGCAGTGTAGTATATGAAGGCTCCAAATCCAATTAAGCTGACTGAGTTGGAACTAATTAAACTAAAATGAGTTGACTCCTTTGATAGCTTGAAATCTTGGCTCCTTTGGCTGGAACTTGAGTGTAGCGTAGAGCCTCATGTAATCCTCAAACACAAATTTTGGGTATACTTTGTCTGTCTCTTCTGCTTTTGTCTCCAACAATGGTGGTGCAGGGTAGATAACAGCATCACTAGCAGGGTTGTAGAATGAGGCTATGGACATTCTGGTCCCATCAGTTGGAGCAATCACACGGTGCTCCACACTCTTGTATTTCCCATTGGTGATTACCTGTGTCACGAAAATGTACGTTAGATGAGATGAATTATAACCACAATAGAGGAGGATTAGAGAGAGATTATATTTGTGAAAAAAATGTACCTCAAGCTGGTCACCAAGGTTAACAACAATGGAGTGGCGCATTGGAGGCACATCCAGCCATTGGCCATCTTTGAGAAGCTGCAGGCCACTGACCTTGTCATCTTGCAAGAGAAGGATAATCCCACCCGCATCTGTATGGGCGCGAAGACCCTTCACCAGTTCTGGCCTCGGACACGGAGGGTAGTTTGCTACCTTTGTGCCAAAATTTAGACCCTTTGATCCATACAAGGCCTTCTTCAGGTACCCCTTCTCTAATCCAAGATTTTCACATAAAAGGTCTAGCAACTCCTCTGCAAGTTTCTCCAATTTATGTGCAAATTCCATCATTGCCTTCCTGCATCCATATATACCTCATCTACTTCAGACTATAATATACTTATCACATTATCAATTTTCATATATGCCATCAACATATATAACAACATGTCATGCATTGCATATGCATCTCTTAGTACTTTTCAGTGTCTAACCTGTACTCTTCGCTGAGATCAGGGATTTCAGAGATGTTGGAATCTGGGAGATGGCGCAAGAAGAAGCTGCTCTCCCAGTCCATGTCCTTTACTTCACCTTCCAACCCCATGCTTGCCACTCCCTCCTTGAACCTCTCCTCCATGCATTTTCTATAATGCTCTTTTGTTAACCTTTCCACGGTATCCAAAAGTTCATGGGGTATTCCGTGATTTACCAACTGCAAGTGGAAAAGCAACATAATTCATACAGTTAAAATAAACATGAAAAAAGTTTTATCTTGCAAATACACAGACATTTTGTGGGCTACCTCAAAAAATCCCCAGTTCTCACAAGCATCTTCAATTTTCTCTAGGATAGCCTTCCTCTCCTCACCATTGAGATTCTCCAAGTTGATAACGGGGAAGTTCTCCATCTCTTGAGTATTTTAATGTGTGTGTGTCTATGCATATTGGGAAGCTAGGCGTGTGCTATTTATAGTGGAATAATGAGATGCATACTAAATAAGGCCAATCATTATATGCCAACATCAGTCAGTTTACTCCGTTGAATTGTCTACTTTGGTATGTATTGGACTCATGTGGTGGCTAACACAACCTTCCAAGCATTTTCCCATAAATTGTTTGTTAGTGATTTCTTAGAAGGTGGCACAAGCCAATTAAATTTGCAGATGCATTCTCAAGTTTAAAAAGGAGGTCCTGCTACTATAATATGAATTTATGTACATTAAAATTAACATTTTTTAAATATTCGTACAAAATAAATTCCTAACCAGTCTTTAAAAAAAAGTAGTGAGTTTAGAAGGTATGGTTCTCGGTTGTAATTAAATTTTAACAAAAGAATAAATGAGTTAAACAATTTTTAAGAAGGGGAGTGAATAGTGATACTCTTTTTTTTTTCGTTCATACGTGAAAAACGTGAAAATTGATATCTGTGCCCATGTTATTTCAGTTTTAGTAATCGTACGCCTTTAATTGAAAACTATCGAATGACAAATTCTTTTCTTAAAAATAATCATTGATACAAATGTATCTAATAAACCGACTTTCAAAGATGTAAAAAAAGGCAACTTACAGAGCAGTTAGTAAAAAATGCTGAGTTTAGATTCTACCTTGTTATTTTTATTATAAAAATAAAAAATGGGAAATAAAAGCCTTACATAATTTTATAATAATTATTTTAAATAATTTTATTACATGAAAATAATTATAAGAAAATAACATAAGGGAAACCATCCCACCAAAAAAAAATCATAAGGGAAACCAAATCTACAAAAACAAACAAACATTATAGAAAAAAATAATTAATATGCAATAACAATGTACTCAATCATATATGATAAATTTCTTATTTTTGCGATAATTATTTTAAAAATTATATTAATTATTTAATAATAAATATATATATATATATATATATATATATATATATATATATATATATATATATATATATATATATATATTTGACTCCTTGAAAATAAACTTTTACTTTTCCATAAAAAGAAAATGAATTTTCACTTTAGATGAAAAAGTAAAAGATCTTAATTATTGATGAAAAATAATAATTAATATTATACAAAGAATTTTTAATTTAAATACACTTACCATGTAAAAAAAATTAAACTATCATTTAATTATCATATATGATAGATGTAGATTATTAATTTTTATAATAATTATTTTAAAAATTATATATATATATTAAATTTTAATTAATTCAAAGTATAAAAAATATTTAAATAAAACTCATACATTGATATATAATAAATTATAAATTTATTAATTTTTAAACAATTAAATGCCTCTATCAACCTTACATTAGTATATTAGACTCAAATTCTTTAAGCAATATTTTATATTCAAATTTTATAAATAAAAAAAATAATGGTGAATTAAAAAGATTCTACTAAAAATCAGTCAAATTTTCTATCAAATATTAATTATCAACAAAATCAAGCTTCATACATATAAATCAATGGATGAATGTAATGATTTAAAACATTATAATATTTATAAGTAGAGACAACTTATCTAATAAAGAACCTACTCAATTTTCAAAGTATATAAAAATTTTATAAGACGAGATTAATTCTTGCCAAGAGATTCTTACGGAAAAAAAAAAAAAAAGCTTCGTATGCGTACGATGGTGACCAAAATATATATATATATTAACGTCCCGAAGAGCTCCCTAACCACTTGACTTCATTAATACTTAATAGGAGGAACTTGAGTAAGAAATTTGAAAGCATAGTGTGATTGATTGGATTCTTTTGCATCAGCCCTCACCAAGTCAGAGTCGAGACCAATATTTCTGATCCAACCTTGGTTGCTCTTCCATTAATTTTGAAGTCAAAATAGTTTTATATTTTTGTGAGATATAACTGTCCAATATCATAAACTTCAAGACTCTGTTTTAATTATCTTGAACCGGAGGCTACCTGTTGCAGAGTGGATTTTATTTAAAGGACGAAAGAATAAAAGATGAGAGAAAAAGTGCAAATACTATATTATTATACCCTATACATAATTTTGAAGGAGATAAAAATTAAAATAAATAAAAGGGAAGCAATTTTAATTCCTTTCTTTTCTTTTTCTCTCTCTTTTTTTTTCCAAATTTTTTAATAAAATAAGATAAAATTAAAAGCATTCCTCCCATCCTTTGTCTCCTTTCTTTTCTGTTTCATTTTTCTCCAACTAAACACATAGTAAAAGTTAATACGGTGACTTGTATCCAATTATGAAAATTAATATTTAAATAATACACAATAATTAATTATTTAATAGAAAAAACAGCTATACTAATATAGTAATTTAACTTTTATATTTTTTCTTTATTGTTGTCGATCACGTTCAGACATTGTAGGAAAGTTTAAAGACGTAGAAACACATTATTAAAAAAGAAAATTTTAATAGTTTAATTAGAATATACTTATAAAATATAAATATTTTGTATATTATTATTCAATCATAAATTGGCATAAACGATAAATTTATTCATTTCCATGATAAATGTCATAAAAATTATATATATATATATAATATTTTTATATTATGAAATTAAACCCTAATTTTAATATTTTAAACGAGATTAAACCCACGTACAAAAAAAAAAAAAAACCCACGAGCAAGTTTTAGGAGAACTGCGCATACACGCCAATCACAATAGCGCAAACATCGAGCAGAGAGATAAGCTTTGACCAATATATGTGTTGCGTGAACGTTAATAATTTTCATATTGATAATAATAATAATATTCCATAGTTGTTATAAATAAAACACATTATTAAAGGATAATTTTAATACTTTAAACCAGAATAATCCCACGTGCAATTTTTAGAAGAACACCATATTCATGCCCATCACAACAGCACAAACATTCTGTTATAAAATAAAATGAATTAAATATGTCTTTTATTTCTTAAATTTGTGCTATTTTTATTTTTTCTCAAATTTAAAGGATTAAAAATATATCTAAACCAATAAAAATAAATAAGTGATTTAATATTTATATTTTTTATCAAAATGTTAGTTAAATTTTCAATTTGGACATTAAATCACAATCAGATATACAATTTTATTTCAATGGATAGACTATTGATCATTAATCATATTTGTAATTTTTTTTAATGTCAGAATTGAACACAGTACCGGTGAGTTTATAATATTCCACCAACTCAGTTATTTATAGTTATTTGTTTCATCATTTGTTGTAGTTATTAGTTTTCCCAATTATTCAACTAGGACAATAATTTTTATTTTCTTAATTAATTTAATTAGGACAATAATTTAGATTGTCTTAATTACCATAATTAAGATAATAAATTTTTATCAGTTTAGAACTTAACACTTTTTTTTTACTCTGGCTTGTATATAATAAGTTAAAAATAAAAATTTACTAAAAAAAAAGTAATTTTTCTTAGCAGTTGGAGAAAAAAAAACATAAAAATTATATCCTAGGAACAATATCTTTATGGGAGAAGAAAAATGTTTAAAAAATTATTTATTTTTTACGTAAAGAAACTATTATGTTTTCCACGAGAATAATTCAGATTTGTTTGATTGGAGTACTTGGTCACGGAAATTAAATTAATTGTTTATTTCCTGAAAATGTAAATCTCGTAATTTTTGAATATTTTAATGTGATTAAATATCTTTATATGGTTTAAAATGTGATGTTATTGAGTCTCTTTAGCAATAGTATTGTTATTAGAACTAACAAAATGTACTTGATTCACTGGACTCGTAGAGTTAGGGTAAACTCTAAAAAGCTAGCTTGAAATCGGTTCATTTTTATAAAAATTAAATCCTTTAAAATTTTAGTATTTTTAAGTAAAAAAACTAAATCTAAATTAGCACGATTTGATGGGTTACCTGTGTACAAATCGTGGATAAGCCAATCCATTTTACTTTCTTTGTGGCACATTTCCCGGTTCTAATTGTTATGTTTCAAAACTAATTTGGATGATTGTGGAATTTAAGATTGAGGCTTTATGATTATGCAGGACTGTGAACAAATAATCATTACAAAACAAACATGCGATGCTTTATTTGGTTTTTGAAATGTTAAAGCATAATATATTATTTGCATTTTGAGTTTGGCTATAGTGTAAACTCTAAAAATTATGTTTTGAGCATTTATAATGGGTTTTATGTTTATTGATCATTACAATGAAAGGAGAGAATGCGAGAGCTGTGTTCACAATTTAAATTTAATTATTAGACTATAGCCCTCACATCAAACAAATAGGTCTGGCATTCTCTTTTCAATATAACGAACAATAAACATAAAACCTATTATGGATGTTCAAAACATAGCTTTTACACTACAGCTAGCTAAACTCAAGATGCAAGAATATGTTATGCTTTAACATTTCAAAAATCAAATAAAACATCATATGTTTCTCGTCATGATTATTTTGTTCACACTCCTACATAGTCATCAAAACCTCAATCTTGAATTCCACGCAATCATCAAAATCAGTCTTGAAATAACAATACCATTGTAAGGAGACTCACTAACCTCAAATGTTTAAAACCATATAAAGAGATTTAATCACGTCAAAATTGCAGGTAAACAATTTAAATTAATTTCCATCACCAGATACTCACATCAAACAAATCTTAATTATTCTCATGGAAGACATAATATTTTCTTTACGAAAAGAATAAATAATTTTTGAAACATTTTGCTTTTCCTATAAAGACATTATAGTATAAAAATCCCAATTTAAATTACACACTCACAATTATAGAAAGCAAGCTCAATCTCCCTGTGAATCTGAACCCAAACAATTAGTAAAAAGGTTAGACAAAGTGAGCACCAGAGAATTTTCTTGCTTTAAGAATGTTTGGATAATAAATTTTTTTGTAAATACTTTATAGGAAAATAAAATAAAAAAATAAAAATGAATTATTTTTTTCTAAGTTAAACTCAACCTATCACTTTAATGTTTAATTTTTAGAAGAGTTAGATGAAAAAATTTCTATAAAAATAAAATACATAAATTTATTTAGATGCATAAGTTAGCTGATGGAACAAAGTAAATATCTAATAGTGTGATAACAAGACGAAAGTGTACTATTCCCAAGTCATTTTCTTATAAATATCTAATTTTGTATTCTGATCACTGTTTCTGGTATCTTTGCTTCGTGTATGTGCCTTTCCAGCTAAACAATGGATAGAGAAGATGAAAAGGCATCTCTAAAGTCTCCATTGATACATATCACTGTGGAAGATAGACTGAAAGCTGATAATATACTGCGAAACAAGGATAAGGCAATAGGGAGAGCTGAAGTGTGTGAAGAAGTGAGGAAGCAGTTATGGCTAGCAGGGCCTTTAATATCTGTTTCTGTGTTAAATTATTCCTTACAAATTATATCTGTAATGTTTGTGGGGCATCTCGGCCAATTGCCTCTTTCTGGTGCTTCAATGGCTACTTCTTTTGCCTCTGTCACTGGTTTTAGCTTATTGGTTAGTTGTGCTTTCCTTGCCTTTGTGTGTGTATTTATTATAGCATGTCTAGCTCAACATTACTTATTTTTTCTGTTCTTTAGTTGTTGGGAACGAAAGCAAATAGTGTCCCTCGTTTACTTTACATTCAGAAACAAGTTGTTTATTAATCTATGGATCAACAAAAAAGAAAATAAATAATACAAGCGATTTTAGTTCCAAGCAATTAGACCAATCGGTGAATATTGAATCATATAATTGAATAAATTTGTTTATAATCACTTATAAAAAATATTGAAATAAATTTATTTACAAATTAAAATGTTTATTTTAGAAGTTATCTGATATTAATTTTTTTAAAACTTATTTTTAAATTATACATAGGTTAATTTTAATTTATGATTTTTTTTCTTATTTTCTTTTTTATAAGTGCTCGTGAAAATTATTATTTATTTGCACTATACCAAACAAATTTTAAAGAAAAATATTATTTGTACATCAATATATACTTAAAAAAGAGAAAAAAAAAGGACAAAAAAAGTGAGATGTTATTTGTAGAAATTATTGCAGGTGTATCACAGTGAATTTCAAATACTAATGTGTCTGTATTTGTTTCTCTGAGAAATTGATGTTTTTATTTTTATTGTTGGAATAGGTGGGAGTGGCTAGTGCTTTGGATACCTTGTGCGGGCAATCATATGGAGCAAAGCAGCAGCATATGTTAGGCATACACATGCAGAGGGCCATGCTTGTTGTTATGATAGTTAGCATACAACTTGCATTTATTTGGGCAAACACAGGATCCATTCTAATTGCCCTTGGCCAAGATCCTGAAATATCTGCAGAAGCTGGACAATATGCTAGGCTTATGATTCCAAGCCTTTTTGCCTATGGCATTCTTCAGTGCCTTAACAGATTTTTGCAAACCCAAAATATTGTATTTCCGATGGTGTTCAGCTCTGGAGTCACTACTTTACTGCATATTCTTATATGCTGGACTATGGTATTCAAATCTGGACTTGGGAACAGAGGAGCAGCCATAGCAAATGCTATATCTTACTGGATAAATGTTTTGATCCTCATGCTCTATGTCAAGTTTTCTCCCTCATGTTCAAAAACTTGGACTGGGTTCTCTAAAGAGGCATTGCATGGCATCCCTTCTTTTCTTAGACTTGCAATTCCTTCTGCTGTTATGGTTTGGTATATTCTCTTCACACATTTTTACCAACAATTCTTACATGTCACTTTTACCAATTCTATATAATTTTTGTTAAGTCCTGGTTTTCTTTTTCTAATCTTTATTCCAAACAGCTTGGAAATGTGGTCGTTTGAAATGATGGTTCTCCTCTCTGGCTTTCTTCCAAATCCAAAATTAGAAACATCAGTGCTTTCTATCTGGTTAGTTGGTATCACTGTATCATATTGAACATTTATTTCAATACTTCACAATATTTTACATCGGGGATGGCTAGTAACACAATTTCTATACAATTTCAAATACATACTCAACTATTTGTTAAAATTTATTCAAAACTATAAAATAACAAGTAAAACACATAAATAAAAAATGAGATTCAAAAAATTTGCGATTTCCAATATATTTTAAGCAATTATAATAAGTGTGTTTTTAAGAGTACATAAGAAAGTGTGTTACTAACCTTTCTCTTTTATATTTTATTTTTGAGCTGCTAAACACGCTTAACAGTTGATATTATTGTTGACTTTTACGATCCACTTTCTGTTTAACCAGTCTGAATACTTCGACAACTGTTTGGATGATCCCCTTTGGACTCAGTGGAGCTGTAAGGTGAGTAGTTCTTGTAATTTTTCAAATACATGATCAATTTTCTGAAGTACACCAAGTTGTCAAAGTGTTGTGTCCTCTTGGTACTTTGGCTTTTGGTACTTGTCTTTTTTGCTTCTGTATAGGTGTAGTTTTGTAGTAATATGTTGCATGATTCTTTGCAGCACCCGTGTCTCAAATGAACTAGGAGCAGGTCATCCACGGGCTGCACGTTTAGCTGTGTATTTTGTCTTTATAATGGCCATTATTGAGGGAACTTTTGTTGGAGCGGTGATGATACTAATACGCAATATTTGGGGCTATGCATATAGTAATGAAGTAGAAGTGGTCCAATATGTAGCTGTCATGTTGCCAATTCTTGCAATATCCATTTTCCTGGATGGTCTCCAGTGTGTTCTTTCAGGTTTTTCTTGTTTATTGTCCTAATAGAGACAGGTCTGAATAGAAAATCTTCCAATACAAAATGCTACATAACATCTTTTCACTCGAAAGGTTGCTTGTGTTGTAATACCGAAATTCTGCAATCAAAACAAATAAATATCTGTATATGTGTCGAAGAAATAGAATGTACAATGTTGTATATATGTAGCTAATAATTTAGACTAATCAGCTTTGTATTGACTCTAATGCAGGCACGGCTAGAGGATGTGGTTGGCAAAAAATAGGTGCTTTCATTAATCTAGGATCATACTATTTAGTTGGGATTCCATCAGCTATCTTATTTGCTTTTGTCGTGAACATTGGTGGCAAGGTAAAACAAATCCATTTTTTTCTGAATCAGTCTTCTGACTTTTCTTTTCATAAAAAAAATGTCTTCTACTTTGTATAGGGGCTTTGGCTGGGGATCATATCTGCACTAGTTGTTCAAGTGTCATGTCTTCTCATCATTACAATACGTACTGATTGGGATCAAGAGGTTAGTTAGCATTTGCCTTTTTGTTATATCTCTGTCATCTTTTAAATTTTTATATTTGATGAGCTCTGGGAGGGTGACATGATTGTATTTTTCTGAAATTTCCTTCCATTTTCAGGCAAAGAAGGCTAAAGACAGAGTCTACGATTCAATGAGAGCTGAGGTCATAGTCTCATGAATAGAGTTTGAAGAGAGCTTCAGTACATGGCAAGAGAATCTTGATTAATCTACCAACTTCTTATTCATGCCTTGGATTTTGTCTGGTTGATTCTCTAGTTCATCTAAAAATTGTCATATTGTTAATATTCCACAATTAGATCGAGTTTTGAAATTAGATTCAACGTCTCCTTTCTTTGCAACCTCATAATGGACCACTTAAAACCATGGTAAAACTAATCCTCAAGTCTCAAAAACTTACCGGAAAGAAGAAAAGGAAAAGGGCATTAGTGGCAAAATTCACTACCAAAGAAAAAAGTAGTTAATAGAAATTATTAAATTATTAAATTATTATTTTAGGATATATAATTTTTAAATTATATAATGAATTGTGATTGGATCACAACTAAAATTATTTTAGACTATTAATGTAAATTTTTTTCTATAATAATTATGTTATTCGAGAAAATAAAAGTTAGCCTAATGAACGAAGTGAGCTAAAAAAATATGATATCTTTTAAGATAAATACACATACACGTGAAATATTATCATTTTATCTTTAACATCACATGGGTAGTTACCTGTACCATTAACTTTAGCTCCTATATAGTGGATAATTATCTATTCCAACAACCTCAATAATGGATAAGTAACTCTAATTCATAATTGATAGATAACTATCTATCCCAATTTTTTTTTTTTTTATAGATAATCATCTATTTCACCGACTAAAGAAATAAAGAGATTACACAGTAATAACTTGGAAATTGTTCACTATTATTGGGCAAGATGATTTTCCAAAGTCACCTTGTGTTGTGTGATTGTGTCAGACACCCGGCCCACAAGGAAGGAGACAGAATAAATTAGACGATGAACAAGAATTGGACCTTAATTCCCCCACAAGTATACAACACGCATGCCATGGTGTTGTAAAACTGAACATGAAACATGGTATAAGATTGAAGATAAATAGTTTTAAGACCAAACAGAAATAGGATGTTGGACCGAATAGAAATGCTAACGATATAGAAATGCTAAAAAAAAACAACAACCACACGCGTATGAAGATGGAGCAAAAACTGATATATTATATTTTAGTTACCCACATATTTAAAAGTGATATAATAAGTGCTTAAATGTAAAAAATATTTATTGGACGAACAGAAAACAATAATAAATAACTTGTAATACAACTAAATTTTTCTCAAACACTAGGATCTTTAACCAACTTTACGAGCTATTAGTAAATGCACAGACATAAAATATTTTCTTCAATTCTCCAGGCTTGACCTTAACACTTCAAACTTGTACTTAGAAAAAACTTTTGTCAATGTCTGCCGTGAGATCTTTTATCCTGAAAATGTTTATCGTATAAAAAATGCATAAATAATTAATTTAATGCAAAATAAAATGTTAGATTTTAATTTTATTTTCAGCAATTTCATATTTTTAAAAGAAAAAGGTTTTGGCTCACCATCCAAATCTTCTAAATGAAATATATGGTAAATAGTGGTTTTGCAAATATTTAAAAGAAAATAAAATAAAATAAAATAATAATTTCAACTCATATGTCATTCTATCAGAGTCATACAATTCCAATAAAAATATAACTAAGTTCAAATACTATTTAAATAGAGCAATAACATAAAAAAAACAACAAATGTCTTTACTCCAAATCATTCTTTAGTATCCTGCTGAACTCATGCTAATAATATAATAATAAAAACAAATAGAACACACTTCAAACAATTGCAACATAATACAATTGATGCTCATGCAAAAATAAAATACATACGTAGTGTCATATTCTCATTTATATTTCATATGTTGTGGTACCAATAAACTTAATTTAATAATATAGATTAAAAGCATATGTTTAACATAGGGAGAAGCGCAACACCTTACTAATTGCTTTTAACACTTAACACTCTCATTAATATGATGTTATTGGATGTCTAATTGAGGTTATTAAGCTTTCGAAGTACACCTTACCCTTGTAGGGCTTTCACTCTTTATATTACTTAAGGTTTGAGTCAATGACCCCTCAAAATCTCCACATACCAATTTATAACTATTACTTTTTACCAATACAATTATCTCTATGTATGTCACGATGTATGTTTAATCATTTTAATGCACATGAATGTCTCTTACTTACCTTTCTCAATAAAAGTGAGTATCATCCCTACCTTTCAAAAGTTAGATTTCTTGTAATTTACAAACTAGATATCACCCAAGCATCATCATTCTCTCTCAAATTAGGTTAATCATCACAATGATATCAAATTACAATCATCCAACTTATAACATGAAGCATATTTTACACATAGAAATCAAGCAATCTTAATTGTGAGCTTCTCATCCCTCAATTCCCTTATTATACTCTCAAGTTAAGTGAGATAATTCTTAGTCTATTAAATTTATATGTCAATTACTTAATTAGTTCCTAATTAACTTATTTTAATGTCCTTATTTATTTTCACACTGAAACTCACATTTCAAGTGATAAGTGCAAACATCCTCCCATAAGAAATAGTTGTGTTGGCCAACATGGGACAGGTTAGATGTGAAAATTCACAACCTAAGCACAGAAAAAATACATTATGCTAACTTGAAAATAAAACACAAACATTCTCGTCACTCAATAGGTCACATGATGCAATTTTACAAGAATGAAAGTTTTATATTGTCTCCCTAAACTATTAAACCCAAAAAACCATATTTTTAATTTTTCATCACTCAATTACTTAACAATTTATCCTAATATAGAAAATTCTTGTTGATCTAAACCTCTCTTGTTATAATTTGATCAATTAAGTCTTCTACCTTAAATAGAAAATCCAAAAGAATCTAAATAAACTCTCACAATAATATCATTCTACCCTCAAGCATCACAGGTTAAATCAACTACAAGGATCCACATCAAATTCATCACAAGAAAAACCAATATAATTATCAATTAAAAATTATATTTATATCATATATTTCCAATTAATAATAATTTTAAATATTAATAATATCAAATAATAAATCTATACTAATAATATTAAAACTAATATTAATAAATATAATATAATAAATTAATAAATATGAATTATATTTATATTTCTATTGAAGTATACTAATATATACTAATTATTAAATTAGTATATATTTCTTAATTTATATTTATTTTTCTTTGCATATATTTAGTAAATAATATAATATTAATTTATTAATATTTAAATTTTTATAAATTGAAATATACTATATAAATATAATTTTTCTGTAAAATATATAAAAATTATTATATCAATAATAATATCTTATTTTAATCACTAAAATATATATAAAAAAATATATGTATTATTAAGAGATATAGTATTAAAATATACAAGTTATTGTTAGTTTGGTTTATGATATATTTTATACAAGTTATTGTTAATTTGGTTTATAATATATTTAATTACAATAAATATATGTATAATTTTGATCTTCATTTAAGTTATATAATTATTATTTTTACCTATACATAATAGAAATATATTAATATAGTGGTTAAGTCTTGTGTATGGAGTTTGGGGAAAATGGTTTGAATCTTTCCTTTTAAAATTTATTTTTGATTTTTTTTTCTCTTAGACCTCATTATTTTATGTCAGTTCTAGCTACTTCACTGTCACACATATCATGTGATAATGGTAGAGATACAAGAGACTTGATTAGGCATGTAAAAATGATATGAAATAACATTAAAAAGACCTCTCTCCCATATATATGCTAGATTTATATAGATGTGGACCCTTCAACAGAAAATTCCTGAAATAGTCGGTGTTGACGCAGATATGAGAATTGGGAGGAGAGGAAGGGGTAGAAGAAGCAGATATGAGAAGTGCTGCTTCCATGGCCACTTCCTTTGCTTCAACTTATTGTTAGGACTAGGTTCCATATTTTATTTGCATCAAGTAATCAATACATGAATGTTTTAGCTACTGCACTGGACACATTTTGTGGTCAATCAAATGCTTGGCATACACATGCAGACATTCAGAATGCATTGCAGCAGGACAAGGAAGATACATGAAACCGTAAGGATCCATTCAAAGATGGCCCTGCACAACCTCGCTCTTCCTTCAGCTGTTATGCAACAGAGGTTATGATAGTTACAGAAATTGAAACTGAATTCGACACTTAGTTTCACTCTGTAAGGATCCTTCATGGTGTTTGGCCATTTCTAGCTTCCTAGATGGGATCATTCCTCCATCATCCTTCATGTATTATTTTATTTCTTCCACAGATAAATGTTTGTAAGGTCAGCAGGCCCAGAACAAGTATGCCTGTGCTATTCACACACCCCTTTTTCCTCTTCACACTTCTAAACATTTAATTTTTTTTTCCTTTACAAAAATGCTTTTCATGAAATTTATTTTTGGTTGTGTATCCTACACCTGTCCAAGATCAAGGAAAAAATATATCTACCTACTGAAAAATATATCTGCCTTTCTTTTCGCCTTATAGATATTTTGTTACACGGGCTTTGGTTGGGGACCATTTCTGCATTTATTGTGCAACTTCATTACTTTTCGAAACTAATTGGGAGGAACAAGCATGCAATTTCAAAATTCTCAACGTTTATGTGCAGATTTTTGTTCTTCTCGTTATTACATTTACACAAGTCTTGTTTCTTTATTAGGCAAGAAAAGCTCAAACCAGAGTTGAACGCTCAACCATCTCGCCAACCACTAGGGACATCGAATTACCACATTATAAACTGGAACTTGTAATTCCCTAATCAATTTATGGTTATTGGTTTTATCATACTGATCCCAAAGCTTGCTACCAAAGGATCAATGTTGTATACAGCCCCAAATTGGGAACAGAATAACGGTTGGAAGGACCATGGATTTCGAAGTAATATTAGGGAGACATACATTTATACAACTTTTGGGCACGTTACATGAATCTTCCTATAAAATAGGGCTTTGGAAGGAGGATTTAATCATTATGCACCTATAACCAAGCATGATCCTGTCCTTAATCAATTTATGGTTATAGGTTTTATCATGCTAATCACAAAACCTGCCGCCATAGAACTGATGTTGTATACAACTTCAAACACCAGAACAAAAATTGTGAAAGGAAGAACCATGGATTACAAAGTAAGAGTAGGGAGAATTACATTTAAAGAACTTTTGAACATCCTAATTACAATGGAAGAACCAATAACCACTCAAATGACTATTTAATTCAAAATGAATTTCATCGCCATTTCAACTAAGAATTGTTAACAACATATTCTTCTATACACGCTAATATTGATTAAATTTTTTGAAAATCATGAATCACAAGTGTGGCTAATGAAATAAAGAATGAGTCTCACAAGATTTTCAATAAATTTCAACTATAATAAAGTTGTGTTGCTGTCAAGTAGTCTCCTACATAAGATTAACCCAATTTCTTTTATGCCCATCTCCATCGAAAACATCAGCTAAATTTAAACCCAAACAGATGCGTCAGAAATATTATAGTCGTCACCATTGAATCAACGAAGTCATAAATGTCAACAGCTATAATAAATATAAAAACACCAAAAATAAAAAGGAAAAATCATTCAACCAATTAAAATTGGAATTCACCTGTCTGAAGCACCCAATAAAATACAATACACACTCCACGTGCATATAAAAATTTCTTATGTTCAATAACAAATTTGTGTTCAAATTAAGTTCCCCCAAAATTTATTTTTTTTCAAGCACCACATACAGCAACAGCTCGAGAAAATGCTCTGACACTCAATGTTTTCCATGAACTCAAGTATACAAGTTCTCTGAAAACATAAAGAACAAAAATGTACAAGGTTTTGGACCAGAGTGAGTTTGTGATAATTATACGTTTTTCTTTTTTTGTTCTATAGCAGTTACTTTTAGGTATCTGAACTACAACTAGTCTTCAGTTCCATATTCGTTGTAGCTTCACATAGAGAAACAGAGATAAAGAATGACATACTAACAAGCCTTTGAGGATTCACCACTTTTCTTCAAATGTATTTTACCCACCATAAGCTTGTGTGAATGTGCCGGCCACAGAATATTCATTCTGGCTGTTGAAATTCTAGATCTAATTTTCTTTTTAAATATGATCTGTCAGCACTGCAGAATAAAAAGAAGGAACTAAAGTTAAATAACATGATTTACATGTAGAAACTAAAAGATAACAAACAACTGGCACATTCTTCCACAACTTGGGAATTGTAACATAACAACATATCATGTTACAACTTCATCGTTGTTCATCAGCAACTTCACTAGAACAATATCCTAAGTTTAATAAGCAGGATCATTTTATGTTCGACTCGGTTAAAATTACAAACTATTAGGCCACTTTGAATTGATTGGACTATCATTACTATTGTACCTGTTAATTGTAGGTCTAGTTGGAGGTTTTAATCCAAAGATAGAAAAATCTACAGACATTGGAGCTGATTCATTCTTGCCTGTATTATCATCAGTTGTCTGTCTGAAATCACCAAAACTGCCATCGACCTTGTCTGCTTGCAGAGAATTTCCTTCAAACCCATCACGTCCTGGCATCACTCTCCTAGACTTCCTTGGAGGTGATAATACAGTAGGACCCTCCTGTAAATTGAAATCAGAAGCCTTAGATTCCTTCTTGGGAGCAGGTCTAGGGAGCTTGTCTGGATCTGAAGGCAGAGGAGCAGAAGAAAAGTACCTAAAGTGGAAGAGGAGAGATTAATTATGGGAAAAAAAACTTATTGATGTCCTAATGGGATGCTAAAGGCACGTACCTATGCTCTAGTGCCTGCTGAACTGAGATTCTAGCTTTTGGATCATATGTAAACATCTTTGACAACAGATCTAAAGCATCATCACTTGCCATCGGAAATAAAGAACGCAGAGGGGGGGCAGGAACATATTGGTATTCGACATAATCAGGCAGGTATACCATATCAGGCCACTGAGAAGCTGTTGGAGTGCCAAATGCTGAAAAAATCTTTCCTAATTGATCAATGTCACTTGTACCCTACCAAGTGATAATAACAAACTGATGAAAAAAAACATAAGAAATATGCTTAATTATTTAAATATAAAATAAAAATGAAGAAAATCAGCCAATGTGATGAATTACATTTTAAATCTTGAAAATTTTATTAAAACAAGCTAGTCACAAAATATAGAGTGGGAATAACTGGAAGCCCAATTAATAGTAAATAATGCATACAAATACCATAGCCTACGGCTTCAGAGCTAATTCAAGCTCAGTTATAACAATTTTGAATGGTTTAGGATTTTCGGACTGCAAAAAATTAATTTTCAACTTGTTGATAAAGTTAAATGAATAATATGTCACAATAAATGGACCACACTTGATGTCAAATCCCATTTACTTCAGAACATCAATCAAGTAAATCTTTTTTACCTGCAAGAAAGGTCGACGAAGAAGAAGTTCAGCAAATATACAACCTGCAGCCCAAACATCAACCCCAGAACCATATTGCTTGGCACCAAATAATAGCTCAGGAGATCTATACCACCGAGCAAAAACCTATTCATGTATAATAAGCACAAGTGTTATGTATGTAGAAACTAGAAACCCGATCCACCAATAGAAACTGCAAAATACACAACATAAGATGAAACTTGTTCAATAACATGCAGGTAGCTCTTCTAGAAAGAAAGGAAGAAAAGAGAACCAAAAATTTATGCCATAAACGTCGCCACAATATTCAGTTACCATAGAGAACCAATCCTAGAAAGCATTCACCAGTATTTAGTATACTTCCACTTCAGTGCTCCAATGTTTGGGTTTCCAATTATCTTCGCCCAGTTCCTAAATCTGAAAGCAATATAAGAAAGGCTATCCCAATGCATGAGCTCCTACCATTGGGTGTGGAGAGGGTTAGATTAGATGTATGTATGAACCCCTACTCCTGTGATCAAAGAGGCTGTCTCCATGACTAGAACCTGTGACTACCAAATCACAAGGCAACAACCTTACCATTTTATCAAGGCTCGTCCTTTTTTAGCAGGAAATACATGGTGGGAAATGAAAATAAAGATTTCAAGGTAAAATCTGCTGAATAATGGTCCTAGGATTTCATGCAAATTCAAATTAAATCATCATATAAGTCATGCCTGACTATAAGGTATATTCCTTTCCAATTTTGCAAACTCTAATATCCATATTTTAGGAAACTTAGCTACTTAATGGAAAAGGATTTGCAGCCAGTAGGATTATCAACAGCATGATTTGAGTTTCAACTTCACAGTTTATTTGAAAAGCTGAGTTATTTTCAAAAGAAACGAGCTCGTAGCTAAAGACCCTGAATTCAAAGTACTGACACAGTGAAACTCATACTCAATGGGATCCACGTGCTATCATTATACATAAAGAAGCAAACCTGATGGGTGAACCTTCTATTTGGGCTTCCAAACATCCGTGCTAAACCAAAATCTCCAAGTTTCAGCTGTCCATTAGATCCTATCAGTAAATTATTTGGCTTCATATCCCTGTAAATAAGAAAGGAGACATTTGAGCTCAACACTTAAATCAAGTAACAACTTTGTAACAACCAAATCCACACCATACTATACCTATGCAAAACCCACTTCTTGTGGCAAAAAGCGAGACCTTTTAGCGTCATTTGAAGGTAGGATTTTGTATCAGCCGGTGAAAGAAAAATATTTCGGTCTCGTATGACAGCTTCAAGTTCTGTCTCCATGAATTCAAACACAAGATGCAAATTCTCTTTATGTGGGAATGCATCAATCAATTCAATAATGTTTGGATCTTTGAGCTCTTTTAGCAGCTTAATTTCTCTAAGAGCCGTAAAATTTACCCCTTCTTTCTGCTTGCCAAGCCGAATTTTCTTAATTGCAACCGTCTGACCTGTCTGTCAATGCAATAAATTCATCTTTACTAAACCTATACCGAAATTAATTAAGCAGCTTCAAGCTTTCCTCTGCTTACAATCTTACGATCATTACTAAACAAAAGTTAAGACCCACTTCCTCATACTCATACCCAATGACACATAGTATGATTCTCAAATAATTATTTGAAGCAAAGATGATAAAGTAATAAACCCCCTAAAAATCAAACTCAGGAACCCAAAGCAAATAAATGCATCTTCCCTTTCTACATTACTCTAAGGCCTACATGAATATGTATTTTACCATGATTCAGCAATTTTCTTTTCAGCAACTGAAAGTAAAGACCCAATTCTCAATCACAACCCATAAAAGAGAATAGGTTCAAATCGATTTTTCAGTCAGAATTCGCATAATTTTATTCATAAGTAAAGGGTGAAAAGGGCAGAATAAGATAATAGAAGAAGAAAGTTTCGGAAATTTACGTGGGTATCAATGGCTTTGTACACAACTCCATAGGTACCTTCACCAAGGACTTCACGCTTCAGATATCTATCGGCCACTTTTTTGGACGGATCCATGTGTGCCATTTTTGTTCCAGATATTGGTGGTTGAAGTGATTGCAGTTGAAAAAATTGAGAATTTACAAATGGGTCATTTGGATCATCAAATTAGGGTTTTATCAAAAAACGGATAAAGTGTTACAGATTTAACTAGGAAGAAAGGATTTGAAACATGAAGGTTGAACAAGTGAAATTAGCAGCTGTAGCTGAAACCTGAAAAGTAAAAGCGAATAAGGGAGCGTGAGAGAGCGTCATAAAGAATAAAGAATTGGTTAACAAATAGAATCGGCATTAGTATATTAAATCATGATTATATTGTTTAATTAATTTCAGAATGACCTTCAATTAATTTCGGAATTATATTCTCCACAGTTATACTGTTTTGTTGCTCACCGTTGATTGTGAACTCGGGAGACAAGTGTGGTCCATGTCCATATATGTAATGAGAAATTTTATAAATACAAATGAAAATTTTGTAGATATAAAAGTTTATTTGGAGAACTCACTTTTTTTATTTTTTTTAATTCAAAATACCTTTAAGTTGAAAATTAATCACTCGAATCGAACTACTAAATTTATTTAAAAAATTGAGGTCATCCAATATATATTTTGCTATCCACACGTACCTAAAATACACTTGGAGAACTCACTAAATCCTCTTAACTAGACATCTTGCATTTTGTTGGCACTTGGCACAGTTGTCCCTCCCACAAGAATATTGAATACTCTAGTAGTGCCTCATTCTCTCTATTTTATCACTTCTTGACTTTTTATCATAACATAACAAGGAAGATTTTTTTTTGTTTGTTTTACAATTAAGATAGACTTTTTTTCTGTTGTTTTCTAAAAATTGACAGTATTTTTGTAATACCTTTTTTCTTGTCTAAGAAATATATGCATATGAAAATGATTGAAGGTAAGTAAAAGATAAAAATAACTGTGTGTATATATAGTGTAAATTACTTACCATTAAAATAATGATTATTATTATTTTGAAAAATAAAAAGAAATATCTATCACTGTTTGCGCTTCTTTTCTTTTTTGTTAACAATTTCTTGTAAGTAATAGTACTCGCATAAGCTACGAGTGGTTTTTGAGAGAGCTTGATGATTTAGTATCAAATTCACAATACTTACCTCTTTTTCTGATTAATCTATTTCAAAGGCTACTTGTGAAGATAAAGAATGAAAGAAATTTAGTTTCCTGTGTTCAGATGAGTATTTTAATGGGAAGATAGAACAAGGTTGATATTCATAAGACTCCAAAACCTTGGAGATTAACTGTTGCAGTTTTGCTTCATCATCATTAAGATTCAATGACTTGTTATGTGCCTAAGACCACAAGAAGTAGGAAGCTTGACATCAGAATCTCCATAAAATACCTATTGGGTATTGACTAATGATTTGCCAAATTGGAGGTTGAGCTTGAACTATGTTCGTGACTTGGTATGAAGTTACATGAAGTGCTTGGAAGTAGGAATAAAGGCCAAGAAAAACACCTTATTCTATAGAATCTATACCACTTTTTTCTCTTTACAATCTTCATTTTGTTTTTATTTAACCTTTTGTTCAAAAATAAAGTAGATAATTTGGAAAGTTTCTCCAAGCATACAAGGGATGTTAATCTTTTTCCGTAGAATTGAATTAAAGATTTTTGTAAATAGGAAATGCTTACAGCGGCATCCAATCTCTGACAGCTGAAAGTGACAAGTGAATCCGACATTTTAATTGATTATAGGATTCAGCACGTAAGTACAATAAGCAATTAAACAACCATGGTAAAAAACAAACTAATATGACAATCTCGGAAGTAACTAATAATTTCTCTTCATCCTCCGCTAGAATGCCTTTCAATAAATTCTTTTTTTTTTTTTCTAAGCAGCTGAAAACCTTTTCTATTGCCATGTTCCTTACTTGCATGTTTGCAATATTATTTATTTTAATTGAGCAGATTTTGTCTACTTCCAAACGAAATTAGGGGTAGAAAAGTTTGAGTTTCTCACCACGAAGCCTATCACTTACCACTTGCAAACAATGAGGACAAACCAACATTAAATTTGCTGGGACCATTTTGCCTATTAGATATCCATTTTCAAATTTGTCTTACTCAAGAAGCCACAATGCAATGCCACCATTCATCCTTTATCCTCCACAAATCCAATTCATCCATTTTCTTGGTTCAGAAAGAAGTAGCCATCATCATCAGCCTGAATGGTCCTTCCAACTTCCAACCATGTAGGCATCTTATCTTTTTAACCATCATCATCACCATTCATTGCAGCAAGACCTTCTTCACTCACTCACTCACTAGTAATGGCTGCAGCCAAGAGCAACCCGAATGCACAGCTCCTTGAAGAGCTAGAGGCTTTGAGCGAATCCCTGTACAAAGCACACACCAGCACCACAGCCAGAAGAACAGCTTCCCTTGTGTTGCCACGAACTTCAGCTCCATCTGTTGAAGATGCCACAGATGATGATGGAAGCAGCAACAAGAATCGGCCTCGCCGCATGTCCATGTCCCCGTGGAAATCAAGACCAAAGCCTGATGATGCCATTGCCAAGGGAGAAACCAAAAAGCTTGATGACACATCAACAACCTCTTCAGGTAACAGTGACAAGAAAGGGATTTGGAAGTGGAAGCCTATTCGAGCTTTGTCTCACATTGGAATGCAGAAACTAAGCTGTTTGTTCTCTGTTGAAGTAGTCACAGCTCAAGGCCTTCCTTCTTCCATGAATGGACTTAGACTCTCCGTTTGTGTTAGAAAGAAGGAAACAAAGGATGGTGCTGTTAAGACAATGCCATCAAGGGTTGCACAAGGAGCTGCAGATTTTGAAGAGACCCTTTTCATCAGGTGCCATGTTTACCACACCTACCATGGCACTTCAAAGCAAATCAAGTTTGAGCCACGACCCTTTTGGATATACCTTTTTGCTGTTGATGCTAAGGAGCTTGATTTTGGAAGAAGCTCTGTGGACTTGAGTGAGTTGATAAGAGAATCCATTGAGAAAAACCAACAAGGCACGCGGGTGAGGCAATGGGATACAAGCTTTGGCTTATCTGGGAAGGCCAAAGGAGGAGAACTTGTTCTCAAACTAGGCTTCCAAATCATGGAGAAAGATGGAGGAGTTGATATATATAATAATCAAGTGGAAAATTCAAAGTCCAGCTCTGGCAAGCTTAGTAATATCTCTTCTTTTGCTCGTAAACAATCCAAGACATCATTCAGCATGCCTAGTCCTAGAATGACAAGCAAAAACGATGCATGGACTCCTTCACAATCAGGAATAGGAGAGGATATTCAAGGAATGGATGATTTGAACCTTGATGATCCAAACCCGGTTCAGGATTCCTCTACCTCTACACAGAAAGTTGAAGAACCTAGTAAGGAACAGGTGGAGGATTTTGATCTTCCGGATTTCGAGGTTGTGGATAAAGGGGTTGAGGTTCAAGAGAAGGAAAAGGCTGTAGGAGAGGAATCTGAGGAACCTGTACAAGAGGAATCAGCTTCAAGTGAGGTTGTCAAGGAAGTAGTGCTTGATCATGTGCACCTTACTAGATTGACTGAGCTTGATTCAATTGCTCAGCAGATAAAAGCTCTGGAGTCTATGATGGGAGAAGATGACAATAAGTTAACGAAAATAGAGGAAGGGACAGAACCACAGAGGCTAGATGCAGATGAAGAAACTGTGACTAGGGAGTTTCTTCAGATGCTTGAGGATCAAGACAACAGTGATTACTTGTTCAATCAACCTGAAATTCCACCTCTACAGCTTGAAGGACATGCTGATGCTTCTGCTGAAGATGGAGAATCCAAAGTGTATCTTCCTGACCTGGGAAAGGGGTTAGGTTGTGTAGTTCAAACAAGGGATGGGGGCTACTTGGCTTCCATGAACCCTTTGGACATAGCTGTGGCAAGAAAAGATTCTCCAAAGCTAGCCATGCAGATCTCAAGGCCTTATGTGTTGTCATCAAATCAATCCGTGACAGGTTTTGAGTTGTTTCAGAAATTGGCTTGCACTGACTTTGAAGAACTCAGCTCCAAAGTTTTGGCCTTAATGCCCATAGATGAACTGATAGGCAAAACTGCAGAACAGGTTGCTTTTGAAGGCATTGCTTCTGCCATCATACAAGGTAGGAACAAGGAAGGAGCCAGTTCAAGTGCTGCTAGAATAGTTTCTTCCTTGAAAAGCATGGGAAGTGTCATGAGTTCAGGAAGGAGAGAAAGAATAGCAACAGGACTTTGGAATGTTGAGGAGGAGCCACTAACTGCAGAGAAGCTTCTGGCGTTTGCCATGCAGAAGATTGAGTCCATGACAGTTGAAGCATTGAAAATTCAAGCTGACATGGCCGAGGAAGAAGCCCCTTTTGATGTTTCTGCAAAGAAAGGAGAGAGTGGGAAGGATCTTTTGGCTTCTGTTATTCCACTTGAGGAATGGATCATAAACCAAAATGGTGAAGCAGAAAAAGTGACAGTGGTGTTGGTTGTCCAATTGAGGGATCCAATGAGACGCTATGAAGCAGTTGGAGGACCTGTGATGGTGCTGATTCATGCAACAAGTGTTGACACAAAGGGGAATGAGGAGACAAGGTTCAAGGTGACAAGCATGCATGTGGGGGGTTTCAAACTCAGGAGTGCCATAAAGAAGAATGCATGGGACAGTGGGAAGCAGAGACTCACTGCCATGCAATGGTTGGTGGCATATGGCTTGGGAAAGCCAGGGAAGAAAGGGAAGCAACCATTGCCAAAGGGACCGGACATGCTTTGGAGCATTTCCTCACGAATAGTTGCTGATATGTGGCTCAAAACCATGAGAAATCCAGATATCAATCTTGTAAAGTAATTATATAAAACACCAATATTCTATTCTTCATTATGCCAAGGATTATGTAAATGTCGTGTCATGATTAGTTGTTTTTGTAACAATAAGTATTTGGATGATAAAGGGGTAGGTTAGCTCTACAAACTCCCCACTATGCCTTTAATCCCCTTTTTCTTATTCTTTTCTTTTTTTCTTTTCGGCCCGTCTGTGTATATTTGTTAATTTGGTTGGAAGAGAAATGTTATTAATACATTGTTTTATTTAATAAATATTTTATTATTACATAAAGACTTATTCCAACTTAAGTTGGAATTTTGAGTATATAATTATATTAAATATTTGGAGGAAAATTTTTTAACCTATAATAATTTAATAGAATTGCCTCATGTAGAAAGTAGTTATAGTCTTGCACCAACGAAACATTATTAACTAATAAAATTAAAATCGTCTCGGGTAAGAAAGTAATTTTTATTATAATCTTGTATAAAAGAAACATTATCAATTAATAAAACCCCCATAAAATTAATGCAATAATAGATATTTGTTGGAACTCCTTTCTATTATTAATGAAGCACTATTTACAAGTGGTAATCAATTGTTGTGTTTACTGAGAAGTGTGACTCTTGAAAACCACCCCTTCCATTAAAGGATGCATTTGGAAGATAGACAATAGATATTCACTTTTTCATAAAGAATTACATTCATTCCTGATGGAAGAGATATATCCTTTCATTCTTTATAAATTAGGAGACTCGTAAAGGGTGAAACATTTCATTTCATCCATTCAAGAAATTCTCTTTGAGAAATTATATTCTTGTTTGAGAATTGTATTTTTATCATTCTTAATGAGAGTTGTCCCATTAACCTTGTTTCCATTTTTTTTTTCTTTTCGGTCTATCTGTTGGATTTGGTTAGACGAGAAAGGTTACCAATACATTGTTTTATTTTCTAATGCATTTTATTATTATGTGAATTTAACTTTGGTCACATTATTAATTAATAAGACTCAAAATTATACTGAAAAAAGTTTGTCAAAATAAGGTTAATAAATGCTCTGCCAAATGCCTAAAAATGCTAACAGTATTTATTGGATCCGGATCATCTTTTGTTTTTAAAAACTTGATACAATCTTAACCCTTAAAGTTGTTTTATTATGTAGTAAAAAATTATAAGTTTATATTTTAAAGAGTAATAACTTATTTTTTAACTTCTTGAGAAAGGTTTTGAAAAATAAGCAATTATTTCACCTAAGTTACACTACCAAGCATTCTATTAGTTTAGATGCATTTGATGAAAAATCTTATAGACACTTGTGTGCTCTGCACTTGTACATACATGAAGATCCTAGGCATGAGAAAGAATAACTTCAATCATCCATGCTACTGTCTTCTTTAACATGAAAAGGGAGAAGATCCTTGTGCTAAACTCACA
This sequence comes from Mucuna pruriens, assembly GCA_025330945.1. NCBI lineage: Eukaryota > Viridiplantae > Streptophyta > Magnoliopsida > Fabales > Fabaceae > Mucuna > Mucuna pruriens. Next base: position 864,801 of record JAENHJ010000179.1, on the reverse strand, counting down.
ATGCATATAGACAACACATCTATGCCCCACTAAGAAGGATTATAAAACGATATACCAGCAGATTTTCACTATACAGTGATTGAGAAACTATGATTCATCACGGTTGAAAGGCAATGAGTCTTGGAGAAGGGATATTTCACTTTATATCGATCAATAAATGGAATTATTGGTCTAAACTGCTAATATTCTACAGTATCACGAATCCATCAGTTTACAAATTTCATTTGTTTATATGCTCCACTATAAGGGAAAAGAATAGGAACCTCCTAGTTGCAAAAGTAATCTAACAGACCAAAAAGAGAAGCTGCTAATAATAACAACAATTCTTTCCACCTATTCTCCTTACTTCTCAAATCCTCTTTTCTTTCATTAGTTGTTGAATAATATCTTGAAACACAAACTTCAATTGGAATTAAATATTTTAGTTTCCTGGAATTTATGCAAACAACTATACAGTAAACAAGTAGAAAAATGTTTACCTCCAAGTGAACTTAAATGCTTACATATATACATGAATCTTTCCAATCAAAGTGACAAGTAAAAAAGAATCAGTGATTGACACGACGACACCGACACCAAAATGCAGTTCCTCCACTCCGACCACGAGCAACAGCTATTTCCTCATCAACATAAAACCATATGAAGAAAGGATCCTTGGTATTTGGTTCCTTGTCTTCCTTTTTTCCTAGACTGATCTCTAGAGGTTTCAAAGGTCCAACTTTTATTCGAAGCTTCTCAAAAACAAAAGCCAGTATTCTCTTCTTCCATGAAAGTCTTCCTTCAAATGTTAACTGTCCAATGGGTCCAAGATATACTCCATTTTCGATCCTCTTTGCCTAATCATTCATCAGCATAACTTTAATATTTTCCAACTTAGACAGAAGCGCCAAGGTTTATTCAAAGACATTGATTTGGCATGTGGAACATTACAAATAATGAAACAAACACCAAGAATACAACTTTGCCTGCATGAGAAGGGCTAAGGAGGCAATCAAAAAACAATTTTAAAGAGGCCTTATTAACTCATACACATGCACAATAGTCTTTCCTGAATGAAGTGAATACGCACAAGGGTCCTAATACATAATAGCTGAGGTCTGATTTCCCTGACTTCATCTAAGTGGTTAAGGAAAAAACAGAGCAACAGTTGATTTTCAGTTTTTCACCTAAGACTGTGTTTGACGAGTTTTTTCAGCTAGTATATTTATCTAGCTTATAAATTTGTTTACCAAAATAGAGATGTTCGATAACCGAGCTTGTCTCACTATTTTCTAGCATTTTTTCAGATAGTACTTGAAGTAGCTTTTGGGCTTATAATTTTATAAACCTCCATTAATGTTACATTATTTATTGTAATAAAATGTTTCCTTTAATATTATATTATTTAATTTATACACTATTTATACTTTGTTATTTTTTTAATCGAATATTTGATCTTTTAAACAAAAAATAAGAGTTCAAATATTATAACTATAATTACCTAAAAATGTATTTTTGCTTACAAAAAGTACAGGTATATAAAAAATCATATAAGCATTTATTTTAAAGTCATTTTATATTTATCAACTAGTTCAATACTTGATTTTACCAAATACTTTTAATTTAATAAGCTAGTTTAACAATTTTCAACTTTTAGCTAATAGTTTTTTACTAAAAATTAGTTTTTCAACTTTCAATTAATTTATTAACTATTTATGCCTTTGTAATGATATGTTTTTTAATAGAGAATTCGACTCCAAGCTCCCCTTGCAGGTTAGAAGAAATGTAATTAAGTCCTCTTTATCCAGGATGGTGTAAACTGAATTGTGATGGAGCCTTCTCCTCCCTTGCTTTTCCAGCTAGAAACAACCTCAGTTCAAAACTCAACAACACAAAAAAATTGAAAATTTCTGAGAACAGGCTGACTAACGGGTAACTTAATATTTTAACTATATACACTGAACATCAAGAAGTAAATATAGATAGGATCATGGGAAAGAGACTTACAGCAGCATCAAACCTCTGAACAGCCGTGAGAGGAAAATATGAACCACCTTTTAGTTGTTCCTAGAATTCAGCACAAAAACAGAAATTGCAAAGTATAGGTAACCAACAACCACAAACATGCAAAACAAAAAACAGAATTATAGCCAAAAAAAAATGTGAACCTTAGCAGTAAAAATTAGCATCCAGGTCCTCCCAGGGGATTCCTTTCCACCAAGGGTTTCAAAAAAGCCAGAAGGATCAACTTTTGCTTTCTCAATGATAGACAGTGCAGAAAGAACCTCTTCTGCTGCTACCTTTCTTGTCTTAGCTGCATCTTTTAACAACTTCACACTTTCCTCTACTTCCTAAGCAAATATTCAAATTAAATAAAAACCAACATAGAACCAAATAATAATTCAAAAAAAATAAATCAAACCCCCCTTGCAAAATGGACCAAATTTTCATAATGAAAGACTGAAAGGTGTTTGCTTTCTTAGCTCCAAAACATAAACTATAAAGGGGTGCGCTAAAATAAAAATATCCAAACATAAATCAATCACTTTAAAAAATCAATTTTACAAAGTTAAAACGCTCCACCAAACGCACACTTATCTAAGAGCCAAAGAAACAAAGCTTGAAACATGAATGGGAAGCCCAAACGATAAGAGCATACCTTTTCGGGTTTGTCGTTCTCAACAAGAAGTGGGGTTGAGGAAAGTTGGTCTGTTTCAACATCATCAAGGGTTGCTCTGGTTCTTGTTCTTTCTCTGGGAAATTTAACATTGCAGTGTTTTGATCCTCTGAGCGGAATGGCATTCAGAGGCTTAAACTGTGGCGAGAGCTTCGATGCTTCAAACGAGGAAGAATTTGGGAAACACAAACGGAAGGAAGAAACGTACAACATATGGATTGAGCTCATTGCCATTTACAAATGAAGCTATAATAATATATCTTACACGTCTGTTCTGTGCCATTTTTATTTTTTATATAACTTTCGACCATATTTTCGTGGCCATATGTATTTCGTTCTCTTTATTCTCATGTATTTATGTGTGGTCCTGAAATTTCTATTTTCGTCACATTTTTACTTATAACATCCTTTTTTTCTAATAAGTATATTTTTCTAATTAAATTTTTTTTCCTAAGGTTTATTTAAATAATTTATATTTTCGATTTAATTATATGTAATTAAAAAACATTAAATTTTATCATATAAAGATAATATTTTGTCATTATTTAAACTTTTCTTTACACTTTTAACTTAAGGAAGACAAATATATATTAAAACGAAATTTTTGCTGCATATCTAGACTTCTTATGCATGAGATGAAGTGTGTATGAAGCTAAAAAATGTGTTCCTATCCTACACTAGAAATTAAGTCAAAATACTAATAAAATAGGTTCACTAATCAAGGTGGCTCCTAAAATTAGCACATGTTTTTACTTGGCAAATTTTAAGACATCTCTTCGTCACACATAAACATATAGTTCAAAGATTAGCGGCATGAAATTTTTTAAATCTTATCTATATTTTGATATTTAGGAAAAAATGATAAAATAATAAATTAATTTACGGTAGCTTAACAATTACCACACGGATTTACTTGGGGATGTAAGAGCCAAGTTATGCTCACTTTTTGGGTAGGATTTCTGAGTTGCATATGTTAAGCAGTGTAGCAAAAAAAAAATTGTCATTTGCTCACTTATAAACCCACACATAAAATACCAAACTTCTTATATTGACAAAACCTTACTTTTTCTTCTATTTTTTTCTTCTTTCAAACTCAAATGAAGAAGCAAATTTATTGAAGGTAAGGGGAGAAGAAACTCAACCTAATGGCTAGGTAAACAAATTTTATGGTCTAATTGCTGTAAGAGTTTCCTAGTCCTTGTTTTGTAACTTGAAAGTGTGTTTGGGTTAGAATTATGTTGAAGGATACAAATTTCTTAACTTCTTTCGGTATTATTTTTCAATCAAATCAACGTCTTACATTCGTAATCAATGTAATAAATATTTACATTAAATGTTAACATAAGTTATCAAGGTAAAAATCTAATAATAAAAAATTAGTAATTTAAATTAAGTTTAAGAAAAAAGTATAAAAGTTATGATTCTTAAGTTTCAACAAAAGTCTAGTGTAAAATTAAAAAAAAATTAGAAGAATCAATTATAATAAATAGAAGATAATAAATTGAAGATATAAATAAGCATACAAAAGAAAGAAAACTAGGTTTTGGTGTAAAAATTGCTAGTGACCCGTGGAAGGAGAATGAGCAAGTTATGGGATTAAATAAACTTAATTCGAAAATTGATGAATAAAAATTAATTTAGGTCAAATTATGTTAATTGTGAATTTTGGAAACTGAATAAGATGGGCCTAAGAAGTTTTCAAAAATTGCAATTATCGTTGTTTTCCATTCTGAAATAATGTGTACAAGACATAATGAAAACAGAAATTTTATTTTTCATTCTCCTTACAGAATAAAATAAAACAATATAATAGTTATAATAAAAAAATGCAACCTAGAAGTTAGCCTTTCCAAGCCAAACATTCCCCAAGAGTCCACTCTATTTTCTAACTTTTTTAATATTAAGCTTTTCATAATAAATTTCTCACCATAACTCAATCTATTTTAAGTTCGTGGATTCTACCATAGTAAGTGTCAAATATTAATTCATAAAAGATCCGACAATTTATGTATTTCAGGTGAAGTAGCTCCATCCTACAAGGTTCGATTTAGAACAAAAGAACACCAACCACAAAGCAATGAGTTCGATTTCTTGACAAATAAATTAATTCATTATCACATAATCATAGGACGGTGAACCCAACTTGCAAATTTCCAGTTCCACAAAATTCCATCACGTTTACCAAGCAACATGATTCATTATCCACTATCAGATGAAAATCATTAAATATGCTAGTCAACTGCGACTAGGAAATTTTTAACTGCTGGTGAACTAAAATAATGATGAGATTTCACAGTTAATAAGGCAGATTGCTTTAAAACCATCCACTTCAAGTTACAACTCAAGTGTAGCACGGTTGGAAGCAGCCAACCGCAAAATACTGAAGCAGCCAGGCCTTGTAAGGCCGTATACAAGTACATGGGCACCAGGCACCAACGACAACAAATAACTCTTTTCTCCGAATACTACCCCAAGTAAAAGCAAAACAAATACCGAAATGAATATATGGTAAACTTGATGCTGTCAATTATGCCTCAGTTGCCCCTCCATTAATCTGTGCAGGAATCCCGTCCTGTCCACAAAAACAGCTGTTAGAATACAAGTGTCATTTTTAACTTGAAAAAGGCAAGAACCAAAAATTAAAAGTGACTGTTAGCACGCAAGTGGTCCAGTGACCAGTAGCAAATTGATTATTCATATTCTGTTAAAGATCATTTGATTTTCCAATAAATACAGAACAGCAGAAAATCTATAGACATAATGATTGAAACATAATGCCAAATATTTGATATTTTCAGTTCAACCCTTTGCAAATCAGTTACCAAATCAAATCCCACTTTAATTTTATTTAGTCACAAAAAAAAGATTAGAAAAGGTTCTCTACATAACTGCCAAGTTAAAAGAATTGAATGCAAATATCAGGATAATCAAGTCACATGTGCTACAGAGACAGCAAATATGAGAAGTTTAACAGTATTACAAAGTTGACCATGAAAAGCAAGAGCAGCTTAACAAGAAGCAACCATGCATATGAAATACCCTTTACCTCAAGTCAAAATTGTTACAAACTCACAGTCCAGTGACTTTTCCCACAGCAACAGTTTTTCCTGTAGAATAGAGTTAATCATACAGCTTAAACACATTAATATCAGAAACACATACAAGACAGATTTTTTCTTAACCCTTACCTTCAGTGCGAAGAGTGAACCTCCCAAGTTGTGGAAAGTCAGAAAACTTCTCAATGCAAATAGAGTTACTGACCTGTAAGTACATTTCAATGCAAATGAAACTAAAATTGAATAAATGGGTGAAGCAAACTACCACCAATAGTGAACTGATCCTCTCTCTATGAGAATCAGTGAAAAAAAATTCATAGCCCTAGGAAGCCCATATACAGAAACACAATAAGGACAATCCAGCACTATACCACTAGGGAAATAGAGAGGAGGGAAGGAGGAAGCTTCATTTAAGGTTTGGTTGCAGTAGTAGGGAAGGAATGCAGGTAATTTTCATAGGCCCACAAAATTTGAGTTCTCTCAAAAGGAAGTGTAAAATGAGTTCCACAGGTGAGCAAATTAAGTTATTTTACATATACCCTCTATGGACATTCTGCTTTGTCTAGGTTAGAAATGGTCTGTCATCTTCAAATTATGGATGCATGTGCGCTAGTTGTTATACATATTTTGTTTTGGTCTTCTGTTGTCCAAGTGTATAATTTTTAACGTAAGAAATTTGCAAGTTGATTCTTAAATTTATTGAGATATTTGATGGACAAAAGGTGGTTATTATTCAGGAATGGGAAAGCTTTTCTTAGTATTATATTACAAGGGCAAAAAAGTCTTCTTATCAATTTGCCCAATTTCTTTTCATTCACTCTTCCATTCAACCAAACAAATGAAAAGAAATTTCCTTTCTTCCCCCTCCTAATTCTATCAATGCAAACAATATAACTTTTCACTTAAAAATCACTCCAATTTCCATCCTTCCTATTTCTTTCCTTCTCATTTTCTTTCCTAAAACAAAGCACAAAGGTCCTGCCATGTGCAGGGCCCAGGAGGGTCAATCACCATGTAGGTCTATAGCATGCAGCCTCACCTTATATTGTAAGAGGCTGATTGCACAAAAGCCTATGACCTCCAGGTCACATGATGACAACTCCAACCATTGCATTTTTTTTTAATAATGTGCAGCAATATAATATAGAAGATAAAAAAGAAAGATAGCATCTTCACAATGCAAAAAAATGCACCTGAACACGGCACACTACAACAGCACCATTCTTCACAAAGAGTACTTTCTTTTTCATAGGCTTCTTTGTCTTTGTATCAATTTGCTGTAAAAGTTCAACAATTTCACATTCCTCAACCACAGAGTGGATGTGCAGAACAGCCTTGTACCCAGCAGTAAAAATAGCCTACAGATTTTATATAAAGATGTTAATGTCATAGATTAATATATAGAAACTAAAGCTAACATCCAAATCCTAGGGATGAGAAGAAAAGGAAGCATACGTTGTCTAGCAATTCAAGGATCACCAACTGAGCAATAAATTCAGTAACTGCTGGTACTGGATTAGCTGCAAAAGGGAAAACCACAGACCACGTAAAAAACACCAACCAGCAAATGTGTAACCACATGAAAACAACACAATATAAATATAAATATCTAAATTTAATTTGTTAGGAAAAGCACAGTTGCTGCAGTGGGACAAGGTCGTTTCTGACACCATTCTTGAATCAATACAATTAATTGACTATGACTCAGACCAAATATTAAATACTTTCCATAATTGATGCAGAGGTTTCAAATCTAACTAAAAACAATACAACTAGTTTATTTGCCTTCGAAATAAATCCACAAGGTAAATAGTGCATTGGTATGCCAATATCTCATGGCATACTATTTAACTTTTCGTATCAGAAATAAGACATACTAGCTTTAACACATTGCACCGATTTCTAGCCCTTTTTAATAAAAAATTAAAAAACATCTTCCAAAATGTACTACCACAACACATTAAATGTCAAGCAAAATTTTAAATAAATGGAGGGGACCAAAAAACCTTACCAACACTAGACAGGACAAACCCAGATACAATGTCTTCTTCTTCAACACCAGATAATCTAATTCGTAAATTTTCACCAGGTCCAGCACGTTTAACACGATCTTCATCAATGAATATTGCAACAACTTTTACTTGATCCTGCAGATTCATGTGCAGTTGTCACCCATTTCATGTTCAATAAAGAAGAATAGCAAAAGAAAGAAAAGACAAAGCTCACAACAACCCAAAAAATAAATACATAAACTACCTTATTCGGCATGACCAACAAGGAATCTCCCTCTCGAACAGAACCAGATTCAACTTTGCCCATAACAACAGTCCCCATATCTTTGAATTTGTCAATAATAGGCATCCTGCACAAGCCAGAAGCTCAATTGTAGCAAAGGATTTGATCTCAAAAAACGATGAACAAATTATAAAGGACGTCAAGGAGGGGAGCAACAAGATGGTAAGAAATGCAACACCTGAAAGGACCTTTGGGATCTCGCAATGGAACTTCAATACCATCAAGGGCCTCAAATAAGCAAGGTCCATTCCACCATGGACAAACGCTTTTATCCACTCTTGTTTTCATGTTTGCACCCATCAAACCGGATATTGGTAAAAACAAGACATCTGTTAAATAAATAATTAGTAAAATAACTTCATTTCCACAATCCACTAAACTGGTTGAGATCTATGCATAAATTATGAAATTGTTGCGGAGAAATGCTTTCCAAAAACAAGCTAGGCTTTTCAAATCCTACACCATAGAGATAACTTGTGGAACAGGAAAGGAATAACCTTTGCACAACCTAAAAACCTTAGAACCTCAATTCTTACTTTCCTAAATCAAAACAAGCTGCTGTTCATTCCATATACTAGGTTCAACATCATTCTCCCATCCTATTAGAACTTACCTAGGATCTCAAACCTGCTCAACATTTTGCACAAAGAAACTACCAGGCATCTTCAGCATGTCCCGCGTTCCAGCAGCATTCAGCAAAACATATAACATTGCACACCCCATCACATTTTTTTATTATATAAAGCATGTTCTCCATGTAAAAGCTACATAACCCACCCATTATGAATCATGCATTCACACCAGCATCCAACAATTGAATAACAGATAAATTAAAAAGACAGGAAACATAAAATTCAACATTTTCTCAAGGATATAAAAGGCAGATACCTTTCTTTACATTGTATCCAGATTGCTTTAGGAATGGAACCATCTTTGACTCAATTTCATCATACCTAGAGGCACACCAGCAGCAAGGAGTCTCATTAAAATTGCATATAAGCACAGAAAGAGTGTCTGTGTGTGTATAGCAAGAGAGTGAGAGAACCTTTCTTTTGACCACTGCACTGTAGGCTCGTCCATTTTATTGACAACAACAAGAAGCTTAGCCACACCCAGCGTTTTCGCAAGCTGGACATGTTCACGAGTTTGTCCACCTCTCTCATATCCAGTTTCAAACTCTCCCTTCCGAGCAGAAATAACCTGTTTGATGGGGCATACAACACAGATGACAAAGACAGGTATATCATCAAATGCTTGTGAAGAAGGACATACTTATGTTCAAGAAACAGAGTCACATCACATCAACTAACCAACACTCCAATATCAGCTTGAGATGCACCACTAATCATATTAGGGACATAGCTTTTGTGACCCTGCATAAGCATTGTAATTCAATATTAATTGTTTCCTCAAAGTAGCATAAAATGTTTGAATAGTTATAAAATATAGAAGAAAACAATTGAGTCAAGGGAAGAATATCTGTCAGAGGAAGTCCACTTAAGTAGTTCAAAACAGGAGAATATTACTCTAGAGAATATGCATGTCCATAATACAGAAAACTGATAAGAGAAGAAACATGAAATGCAGATACTCACAGGTGCATCCAAAATAGTAAACCTTGTCGTTTCTGTCTCAAAATGTGCTCTTCCAACTTCAACTGTCTTTCCCTGCAATTCACAACATTACCCTGATTATGAATTCTAATTAAATCCACACAATTAAGAAGCAAAAGACAAAAATTACAACAGACGGGATAAACCAGTTCATTTTTATCAGCAAATTTATCCGTACCTTTACCCTCTCCTCCTCATTTGTGTCCATTATATAAGCCATATACCTAGCATATCAATTTCAAATCATTAATTTGAAATAGATTAGAATCAGGTATATTCACTAAGCTAAAAGATCTCCCCCCTCCAAAAAAACTCCTCTTAACAAAGAATATGATAACTTGAAGACCCAATTGGCCACATCCCACATTTTTTTAGTTTGAACACCTCAACCATACATGGTCAAAGTGAAATAAAACATAGAAGCTAAGAAAGCACCCATGCTTCAATTAAGAGACCAATAGTCAAAAACACAATAGCATATCAAACTTGAATTACTAGTACAGCCGGTCTAAAGTTATGAACTAGTGGGAGAATATGAAAAATAAATAACAAAAAAAGTTCACCCACTAGACTTGAGAAGCATAATTGCCATGTGTAAAAGCAAACAACTGGTTCTAAAGATAGATAAATTAGCATGCCACAACTTCCATCAGGACAGAGAGAGAGAGATTTCACATAAAGATTTGTAGTTATATAGTTGCAAGGAAATAAAATCTCCAGAAGGTAAAACCATAAGACATGATGCACATTATAAACCACAGATACATGCGACAGTGTGAGACAACAATAAGAAAAAGTCTCATAACATAATCAGAAAGTCAAATACAAAAGAAACATAAATATAAAAATCCATAAAAGGTCCTAATTGAATTTTCTGATTGGATTACTTTACTCGTCATAGAATTTGTCCTATTTAATGCTTATTTTATTTCCCTCTGTTATATCTGGTTTAATCTAATTACAACATGTACTGGTCCAGTCCATACACCATTGTAATAATTACTTGATAAAGTAGCTTCTTCAGATCAACAGAAATTCCTTAAGCTACATGAGTACATGACAGTATGCACCACTGAGAAATTTCATCCAAATCAAGCCAAATAAGCTACCTAGGCAATATATAACATTCTACATTATGTTACTGTCCAGAGTTTTATGTTACTATCCTGTGATTGCACAACACCCAAAGACCAAAAAGCTGAAACTTATTGGATATGCTGAATGTTTATCAACAAATAATACTCTCATTCAATATAGAATGAAGGTGAGAGTGAGACAACTTAAAAACTCATAATTACAAAAGGAGAAAGTAATCTCATTGTGTAGATTAGACTATATTTGAAAAATCAGCAATTTCTAAAGCCATCTATGGCTTTTTTAGCCAGGCTAATTAAACTACGTGTTAGTGAATTAGCCTGAAAACCATATATTTAAGACCCTAAGTTGCAGTAAATAGATAATGAGGCAACAAAGCAACATTAGAACACATAACACCTTCAAACAAAAAGCAAAGTAAATGAGCTAACCAGCTTTCTCGACTTTTGTCCTTAGCCTCTTTCTCATATTTTTGGATAGTCCGTTCATCAACTTGACCACTGAGGAAAAGTATCTGGCCTCCAGTTGTAGACTTACCAGCATCTAGAACAATAAATACAAGAATAAATTACTTCTAGAACAAGTTTATACAAATTGAATATCTCTAACTAATCCACCCCTTCCTCACTCCTCTCAACTCCCTGCTGCCACATGTTTAGGCAGCTACAAGAAATTTCTCATGCATATCCCCTTCCAAGTCAACTCTCTTTCTCATGTACACATATCCATTTTCCTCATGTAGATTATGGTAATATGACTGTTCTCAGTATTTATCATAACGCAAATCTAGTATGTGTTTAGATTAGCTTCATTTGTGTTCACACCAGCTTATAATCAAAAGCTAACCAAAAAAAATTTTTAAAAATTATTATTCTCCCAAATTTAAACCAATTATGTACAGTACACATTACTAGGCATTAACCAATTATAGATCAATAACCACATGAACATAAGTAGGAGTGGATGCGCGCAATCCAAGTCTAAAGCACAACCTTTTATTCTCTTTCGGTCTTGAAAAGCAAAAATTTTTTAGAAGTTGGCAACCAGAAAAGGCAACAAGTGTAACTGCTCTAGTAGTCTATGGTCAACATCTAAAATTCATTTGATAGGCAGTTGAATAATTGAATTAATGGCTGTTTATTTCTATAATGCATAAGGTAGACATGAAGCACAATACTCTTCACCAAGTGAATGGTTGTCAAAGGCTCAGAGCTGAGCAGAACACAAAAAGAGACCATGGTAACCCAGATATTGATGAACCATGTGGAATTCATCAACTTACCAACATGGCCAATAAACACAACATTCAAATGTCTTTTCGTCATCTCCAGTTCATTTTCTTCATCTTGAACAGAAGGAATCTCCTTATCTTTCACTGCAATTCAAAGTCAAGAAGTGAGCACAAGAAAATGGATGTTAGTATCTTTATCGACAATGAGCTGTCTAATTCTGAGAAAGCAAAATAAATGCAAAATGTGCATATAATCACATACTTGAAAACTAAATACATTTCCCAGTACCTTTTGGCTCAGGCTCAACAGCCGGTGCCTGAACATCCTGCTTTGGATCTGAAATCACCAAGGTGAAATTTATTATATGATGCCCCCCAATCTCCATCATTAATTTATACTGTTACACAAGTAATAACATACTAATATATATAGGAAGCAATCAAGTGAAGCAACCAGTAAAACAATCAACAAAGAACACAAGACCTAATGCATGATTATTTCTCCATGTTCAAGGAAGTTAACAATACTTTATTGGTAGAAGACACTAAATTACTTAATCATCATTTTTGAATGGTGAGGATACAAGCAAATACAAAATTTGGGGAGGGAGGAGTTGCATTGGGTGCCAACTGAGATCCAAATAAGTAGTTACATACATATACTTCACAACAATATCAATCACAGGCAAGACAAAATACAGCTTATCGCATATTTGATGTTGTGACATTATGTGTATTACATCTGGCGATCATTCATCACTCATTCAAAGCAAATCAGCTGATATGACCAAAATACTAATATTCACCATAAGTAGTACAGGAGTATAACAAGGGACCTGAAGAAAAGAGAGGAAAAGAGAAACACAAACACATATTCCGACTTCTACAATAGTATTTAAGAGCCTCATTATGATAATAACTTTCTACATCAAGACAATCCTTCCAAAAAGTGAGCCCATAAATAATTGTATCAAGGTGAAATGGAAGGTGCCGCTGTGCAGAACATTTACTCATGTAAGAAGTAGAAACAAGTTGATCTCAAAAGAAAGAAAAACAATGATAATACTTTAGTTTAAAATGAATTTTTCAAATGAGAGCCAAAAAAATAAAATGAAAGGCCACAAAAAAAGCAACAAAGAATCTTGAAGTATAATGATGCTACACTTTAAACATTGATGATTTATTTTTCCCAGAAAATATAAACACAGAATCAACCACTTCCTTATAACCAACCTTCGTCCATCTTATCAGATTTCTCAACTTCTGGCTTTGCATCCTCTGGGTTTACCACTCCATTACTGTCTTCTGCTATATCACAAATTCACGACCAATATGAATAGAAAGATTAAAAAAATGGCACAAAACCGCAGATACACGGTAAAAAGGAATAAAAACGCAAAAGCCAATAGGTCTGTGGATTACCTGCTGACTCGAGCTGTAAAGAACGAATATCCTCCTCAATATCTACAATTCAAACAAAACAGACATAAATATTGCCTCCAACTCCCCCAATTCCTTATAACCTCAAAGTAGAAGAAAGCCTTTGTTTGATTCAGGAAAAGCAATAATTCATTTGTTCCTCGAAATCTTTCTTCAGTGTGAATGAAATTCAAAACAATTATAAACCAAACCACTAACCCATAGCATGCAACTCAGCTTACTTCCAAGGAATTCACTTACCACAAGAGAAGCTAATAAAATTGAAATACGAACAAAGTACTGTAACACGCAACACATGCTACATAATAAATTTGTAAGAATAAATTAGAACATCGCAAGTCCGAGCTCAATCAATTGAACTTGACCAGAAAAGCAAAACAAAATCGCGGCGATTGTTCACCGATCGGTAGGGTTAACGATAGCACGGCACAGATCTATCAAAAACTCGGAACATGCAGATCTAAAGGAAACAAAGGACGGATTGAAGAAACAAAGGGGAAAAGGAATTGGTATTGAAAGTGAGGTGAGAGGACGTACCCATGGCGAAAGGGATTCTGCAGAAGTTGCAAGGGTTTCGACGAGACGCAACGCAACTGAGAGCGCGAGAAGAGTGAAAAAGGAAAAGCCAAACGACGCGTGTGAGGTTTTGTACTAGTGTAGCCGCTCTTTATCTGCCTCTGTCTTCTGTTTTATTTCTATTTCCCTTCCCATTTCTTTTTGCCCTACTTGAATTTCGGCTGGGTTCGAGTCTGTTGGCCGCATCTAAGCAATTTTTCTAACAATTTTACAAGATCCGCAAATCTTAATTGTAGTATGATAGGTTGTTAGACAAATCCTTCCAAGAAATCTAACATTAATCTGTCGGTTAAAATTTATTAAAAATTAAAATATTACTTTGCATGTTTATAATTTATAATTTATAAAAATTATGTACTATTTTTAAACAAATAAAATTATAATTTTTAATTTTTAATAAATTTTAACTAATAATGAAATGTGTATTATTAATTTTCTTTGCATGTTTATTGAATCAAAATTTGATTAGTTTGATTTTACATAACTGGCATTTATGTTTACTTTGAATTTTAATTTTAATTAAATAATAATGCCTATAGAAAAATCTATAATACAATAAAGACTAATATATATTTTGTATTTTTTATCTTACTTGTTGATCATTTATTTTTAAAAAATATTTACTTTAGTCTTTTAATATTTAAATAAAGTCAGGGTTATGTTTTGTATTCATCGGAAAGTAGTTAAATTTTTGTTGACATAATAACAAAGTGAACATAGATGAGATGTATCCATGCTTCTACAATAATTGAATTTAATGAAAAATAAAAGTTTATATTTAAAGGTGGTAAAATGAATCCAATTAAAATAAATTCCCTTAAAATGATTTGGTTTGACGAGTTGAATTAAGTTAAAAAATTGACTAGACAGCAATTATGTTAATTTGATTTGATATATATTTTTTAGTTTTAATTATTTTTAAATAGACAAACAGTTATTTTGTCACTTAAAAGTTAAAATTTAAAGCAATAATTAAAAAACTTAAAAGATGTTTAACCGTTTTAGTTCAAAAGAGATTTTTAAATTAAAAGCTTGTTCCAATGTCCTACATTTATTAATTTAGAGCGGAGAAAGAAACTAAATTATTGATTTTAAAAAAAAAATGCTAGCTACTATTTAACAAGGGAGACTAACTTTAAAAAAAATGTTAGCTACTATTTGGCAAGGCAGATTAACTTTAAAAAAAAATGTTAGCTACTATTTGACAAAGGAGAGAAAATAATAGAGTGGTCTGAAAAGAAATAAAAAGGTGAGAAATAGATAAGAAATAAAATTGAATTCAAGTTATTTAATGTGAATAAAATAAATGAAAATCAAAGTTGTAAAGTTATTTAAAAATACAACATAAAAAACAAAAATATAATAATTTTCAATTTTATCCTTTATAACATAAAATATATATTTAATCAATTATATATATATATATATATATATATATACATATATATATATATATATATATATATATATATATATATATATATATATATATATTATTTGATTACTATTATATATATGATTGGATTTTTTTTTTTTAACTAAAAGGTATCCCAGTCTATTCATCAAACTAATTATCCTTTTAATGGTAAAGTGAAACCTTCAACTTTGACTTCATATCTAATTTGGAAATTAAATCTTACATCCTGGTTAAACCATTTGTGACAACAATATTCGGTATTAATTGATTATTTTGAAGTTACAGTATAAAATTTAATCGATTAAATGTTAAATATAATCAATTATTTCAAAAATAAAAAAATTTAATCAACTAATAATATCTATAATCGATTATTTTTACACTATTAAGACCTAAATGTAAATTATATTTGATTAATTTCATTAGTGTTCATATGTTCATAACATACACATATATAATATTTTTTAACAAACATAATATATTTTTATCATATAAATGTTTTTTTAATGTACCTATAAAATATATTTTAATATAAAAAATCATTTTTAATACAATAAAATTTGTATTACATAATAATTTTAATTTTAAAAAACATCACATATATATATAATATTTTTAAACACAACATAATAAAATTTTAATTATATAATCAATTTTTTAAATGTACATATAAAATATTTATTGAACATAAAAATTATTTGTAACAAAATAAAATTTTAACTACATAATATAATTTTAAAAATATATAGATAATTAATTATGTATATTCCTAATTGAGTACGAATATAATATATATATATATATATAAATAAAATAAATATATATTTAAACCTAATTCAATATATATAAAATAATTAATTTTATTTTAAAAATATTATATTATATATATATATATATATATATATATATATATATATATATATATATATTATCTAATCTTATTAATTATTGTATATTATGTTTTATATGTAATCTAATTATTATATACTAACTACATAAATATATAAAAAATATATATAAATAAATATAATTATATAATCGATTACGTAATTCAATCCAATCAATTAGATGAATTATATAATCTTCTCTCTATATAATTTATTAGAAAATTTAACTTGATTAGTTAGGTTTTTATATAATTGATTACATATTAAAATTTTGTATGGAAAAGACGATACAGTATAATCGATTATATTATTAAAATTGGTATACGACAACGACGACATGTACAATAATAAAAGATATAATTAATTATGTATAAGAATAATCAATTAAAATTATATATAAAAAGAGATCAACATGAGTTAAATTTATAATTTTATATTAGATTATTATTATACTGCATTGTATAGTTTATTTATCCATCGTCTATATATTTTTTTTGTTACCAAACTAAGCGTTAGTTTTTTCAAGTTAAATTTCTTTATTTTTCATAAAAAAATAAAAACCTTTAATTTTCGAACACTTATTTACAAATGTATTTGATTCAATTTCTCCTTACAAATAGAAGAAAAAATAACAAAAAGAAAATGCTATGAGTGTATTGGATATATATCAACTTCATTTATAGTAATATACAAATAATCTAATCATTTTATTGCTTTAGATAATTACAGGGATCAAATATTATTATTAGTAATGCTATTAGCACTTCTGTATTCTTTATAATTGATGTACCGTTGTTCATTTTATTATGTAATTTTGTTTTTGTTGAATATAAATTATAATTTGTATAAATATTACGTTATATAATTATTATATAAAATTTACTTATTTTATATATTACATATTAATCGTATATTACAAATTATTTATATATAATAACATAAAATTATTTATATTTTATTGTTTTTAGCAGCTATTTATAAATAACTGTAAATAAAAGGGATTTTCAATACACATTTGTAATTGTGCAATATAAAAGAAACATAGAACTAAATACTCATACTAAGAATAAGAAATTAATCAATTTGAGAAAACATTTTTAATTATAAAATTAGGAGAATTGGAAGAAAAAATGATTGAATTCACTGTCAAAGTTAGTCTAAAAGCCAGTAGGCCCATTAAGCAGTCAACACAGGGTCCACGGGTAATTCTAATTTGTTGGAGTTTTAAAAACATCATTATCATTTCTTAATACAAAGACGAAGATTTAATGCTTGAGTTGAGCATTACCATTGGATGCAAGTAGGATGGTATAGCAAAGAAAGGAACATAACCATAAAAGATTAAGCTGTGCATGCAAAGACACATCATTTAACAAAGTTTGGATTGGTTATCCGGAAAATAAAAGAAAAAATAAATTATATATTTATAATATAAAATAATTTTATATACTTATCAATCACAAATTATTATTATAATAAAAATCAATTTTTATAATAGTTATTTTTAAATCACATCAATATTTTTGTGATAAAATAACAATATTTTTTACATAACATTAAATTCAAAGTAAAAACACATTGAAGGGAAAAATAATGTTCATGGGGAAATATTCTTAAAGAAATCTCATAAGATTGCAGTACAATGATGTATTCTGTTTAATACACTTATATTTAAATTACGTTTGAAGTTGACATTTTTTTAGAATTTTCATATTTCTAAATTTTAAATCATCAAATAAAAAATATTTTTTTTTTGGAACAAAAATTCTTTTTGAATCACTGTAATTAGCATCCAAGCATACAATTTACAAAAGGAATTTAATTTTATATATATCAACTATTTTAAATTATAATTTTACCCAAAAAAATATAATTTAATAAGTTAGCTTATCAATAAATTTAAATTAAACATATATACTCTCTAACTTTTTATGACTTACACTACGCTCTTTTTAAATATATTATGCAGATAATAAAATTTTATAATACTAAATTAATCACACCGAGCAATATTTATGGACATTAAAAATATATTTTATTTTAAAATTTAAACGTATTGATCCACATTTATTTAAAAAATAATTTTTATAATGTTTTTCATATGAATCTAGTTCATTTAATTCATCTGAATGCGTGAATAGTCTAAGTTTTTCGTTTCTGTATTTGATTTCTATGAATAAACAAAAAGTAAGTTTTAATGTTTTCTTATAAATTAGTTTTTTATTTTAGAAAGCATTGAAATGATGTTTTGAGGATTAATTGTTCAAAGAAGTTTATATAAATAATTTTCTTATACATTTTATGAATATTTTTAAATTCAAAATGTAAAAATGTAAATTAAGTTTTTAAGAAGGTATATAAAATTATGACAGAAAATGCATAACTAATATAACTAAAATATACAAAAATATTTATTAAAAATTAAAAATTAAAAATGTTTAAAATTCTAAAAAGCATGCATAATTAATTTAATCTAACATTAACGAACATATTAAATATAACATGCGTGATTATTCAAATATTTATTAAAAAAGTATGCATAATTAATTTAATTTTAAGAATATATATTTTTCAAATAACTATTTAAATAATTATTCTAAAAAGTATACATAATTAAATTATATTTAATTACTAGAGTCAGCTAGTGTGAGAAGTTTTTAGTAATATGTACGAAATTTTAAATTTGAATATTGGTGTTGTGATTATATTTTATACCTTATAAAAAAATTATTTATAAAATAACAATTAATATATTTTATTATTTAAAAAAACAATATCTAACCGACCAGATGAATGATTTATCCTATATTTTTTACTTAAATAACCCGAAAAACCAATTCCACACTTAATTACTTTCACCGGTAAGAAAGATTTGAAGTCTGAATTTGAGTGTATGGAGCAGGTAGTCATAATAGCTGAATCAATCTCGAGAGGTCGATAAACCCAATTCCTTTTGTCGGCGACTCAATAATCCGATGAGGGTTCTGCAACTTGGCTTGTTTCTTGTTTTGGCATCTGGATTTGCAGCCATTTCTATTTACATCACCGGACTCTCTGATACTTTTGTATGTATGTATGTATTTACCTATATCATATTGAATCTGTAAGAATTGAGTTCATTTGCGTTAAATCTAATAATATAGCCACATGCAGATCCCAATTATCACCTCACAGATGAAGACACCGAATCATTGCTTTCGCTGCACGACACTTTCCAGAAGTGTGTGGTGAGGTTTCCCTCTTCTTCTATGATATTTATTTTATTCCCTTCTCGTAAAACTAGTTTTCTTTGTTGCTGCTATGCTGTTGCATTTGCCTTAAAATTACGCTGATTGGCATGTATTGTTTTTGTGTATAACATACAATGTTGTTGCGTTGTGTATGTATGTTTTAAGGGGTGAATTAGGTAGAGATTGTACAGCTGAGTTTTTTATTGGTTCCAATTGATGCCAACAACACAAAACAAGATCTCTGCAGATTGAGGAATAGTTAAATGCTAATTACGGTGATATTGAATATTGGACATTTGATAGTGGTATGGGAACTTTTCTACTAAGTTTCAAAAGACTGTTTCTTAATGATGAAAACTGTTGTATTTTCTCTGAAAGGATTGTGATTAATTAATTTTGGTTGCCCTTTGTGTGGTTTATTTTAGAGTAAATTGTAGTTCTTTGGTTTCAATGTGTTTTCATATGGTTTCAACGCGTTATACATCTTTAGATCTTGTATTCTCAGTACGGGTTCTTTGGATGATTCAACTGAGTTGCTAATTTTGTGTTTTATTCAGAGTGCAAATGGACTTGGCCTAGAAGCAACTAGGGGCACAGATTATTGCCAAACCACAATAAATTTCCCCAGTGACACCATCCCCAAATGGGTAAATATTCCTAATCATTCACTGAGCTGATTGTTGTTCATGAAGGAAAAAACGTGTTGCATATGTGACTATACAATATGTTAATTATGATAACCTACAACTTGGGGGAAAATGGCTTCTGAATCCTATTCAGAAGTATGGGTAGTTATATACTTCATCACATGATTTAAAAGTAGTTAAACAATTAACCCATTTTTTGACATCTGGAGATTTCTGTATTAACAGAGAGATCCCAAAACCGGTGAGCTTGAAGCTCTGTCTTTTGATTTTAATCTATGTGAAGCTGTGGCAACGTGGGAACAGGTAAGCAACTTGGTCTGTGTTTTTATGATTGTGATTAGTCAGAAATCTATCATTTCTTTCATGTTATATACATCCAGATGCTTTTGATATCCTATTTGATAGATATTGCTATTAGACCCTGTAAATACATATTTTTTTAGTCCATCATAAGGGAGTTAACTACCCTTGCGATCCTCTAGACAATAATGTCAACTTCCTTTTATTAGTTATTTTTTGTAATCGTAAAAGGAATTTATGATCTATGCTTTACATTTTATTGTGGTGTGTGTCTTGAAATGATTTCTCAGGTGCGGAACAGTACCACTATACTCACCAAGGAATTCATTGATTCTTTACCAAATGGATGGGAGGAATATGCATGGCGTAGGATCAATAAAGGAATACATCTGTAAGTAAATGTGCAATTCAATTTTACTGAACAGTTAAGTAATTATACAATAATGGTGTCCTATAAGAATAACAGCCAAACTAAATTGCATTTTAATTCATTTATTAGAAAAGAATTGTAGTAGTATGCTTTATTTAGGTGGTTGCAAACTTCCAGAAAGATTATGCTAATTTCAAAACCTCAAATGGTCTGAAGTTTTTCTTTATCCAAAAATGCAATAGTGAGCTTCATATCCAAAAATAAGACATATGATATATTACTTGAGTTAGGATACATTTCAACTTTAAGTCCTAAGACATTTTTAATTGGCTGTTAAGAAGCAAACCTCTTGATCTTGTAGAGGAGATAAAACCTTTTCTTGGTCTATCTATTTCACTCTACTCTAGTTGCTAAATACAACATAAGTTTCTCTATATAAAGCATGGATGCTATGTTCCATGTTTAATGTATTTATAAATTATAATAGTAAAGTCGGAGGTTCTTGTTTAGAAGGAAATTAAAGTTAGTGTAAAGTTTGATAAAATAGGATCTTTCTGTGTTGCAGCAACCGCTGTGAGAACAAGACCTTGTGCATGGAGAAACTTTCACTAGTTCTCCCTGAAACACCACCATACTTCCCAAGACAGTTTGGGCGCTGTGCTGTTATTGGTAATTCGGGAGATCTCTTGAAAACAAAATTTGGAAAGGAGATAGATGGTTATGATGTTGTCATTAGAGAAAATGGTGCTCCAACACAGGTTTGTTGCTCAACAGGGTGTTTCTGATGTTCTTTTTATTTTGTCCCAAAAATTAAGACCTTGTCCACTTAATATTGTTTATTACTGCAGAACTACACTGATTACGCGGGTAGGAAAAGTACATTTCGCCTTCTAAATCGAGGATCTGCCAAAGCACTGGATAAAGTTGTAGAGTTAGATGGTATTGCCACTTGTTATCATATGAGCTCCTCTTACTGTAATGTGATTATATATGAATTACTATAACCTTACTATAATGATTAAATGCCGTTTCTGCAGAACAAAGAAAAGAAGTCTTGATAATAAAAACAACAATTCATGACATCATGAACAAAATGATTCGGGTATATTTCGTTCTCAAAGGAAACTACCTTCTAAAACCCTTACTTTATATTTCAATGCCACACATTCTATGTGCCACTTGCAAAGCAATTGGTTTTTGTCTTCTGCAGGAGATTCCTATAAAAAATCCTGTGTACCTCATGCTAGGTGCATCCTTTGGCTCAGCGGCAAAAGGAACTGGACTTAAGGCTCTTGAATTTGCTCTCTCTATGTGTGATTCAGTGGATATGTATGGTTTCACTGTAGATCCTGGTTATAAAGAATGGTATTATATTTTCTTTTGGCAATTAGTATCTCTGGTTAAATACTTCTTTTTTTGGAATATGATTACCTGATCAATAATCCTACTTCTTTTAGGACAAGATATTTCTCTGAATCCCGTCAAGGC